>ML769397.1:0-189465 GCA_009733575.1 Gymnopus androsaceus JB14 | reverse complement strand
TGACCAAGCTTTTAAGGTCAGCGAATCACCGATCACAGAGAAATTTAGAGCAGCATGACTATACTGTCAAAGACGACGACATTCCAATATCCCTTACACACGTACAAAAAACAGCGCGATCGCCAGCACGCTGTAATATTAAACCCATCCAAGTCCCGCGAAATACTTAAACCTCGATTAACTCAAACAACAGTGGAGAATTAAATCCGCATTACGAACAGCACGCCGCACATCTAAAGATCAATTTCATCCGGATTCTACACTATGTCCAAAACTAGCGACACGACACAGTAAACACCACCATACATTTAAATCGCTCAGCCCCCACACCTCCAACGACAACCTACAGTACAGAATCAATATCACGACTACCGAACCAACATCTCCATTATAACCGTGGTAAACCTCCACCGCACTTTCCTATCCCACAAATAATCAATAAACTAACACATCGCATTCCATCTAATTACTTCACAAGTAAGCCCTCTCAGCTGTCATAGCGGCCCCACACTCACGCTAATGAGTCCCCCTTACTTCCCAACTCGCCACCGCAATCCCTAAAACGGTCACAAGATATCCAAGCCCTTACAATCCCTTGCTCGACAAAACGTTTCTGGGATTTGGGGTGGGTTGGGATTAGGAGGAGACATCAGTGAGTCGCAGAAGAGGCCTACAAGGCCTAGAGAAGCCAATTATACAAGATAATAATGAGAGATAGATGAGGTTAAAGATTATTCGGTTACGTGCTGTGACACGTCGCGATCAGCGGGAGACATCCCGCCGTTTATATGGAGAGTGGCTCATGCACTGACGATCTACTGCTACTGTAGCCGCCATCAGCCACCAGTCCCAGTTGGAAACCCAGACCGTGTACGGGGAAAGCGCCGACCGAATTTTGCGTGAGTGTTTTCAACTAGATAGTGCCTAAACCGCAACGTTCGGATCCAACATGAATAGATGGATCAGTTTATACAGAAAATGTGCGGCGTGCTGTTCGTCATGCTGATACATTCTGACTGATTTTTAAACGGATAAGTATAGCTTGCGGCGGAAATATGCCCCAGATGGCTTTAAACTAAGTTACAGTACAAAGAGCTGGCGACTCGGATACTTCACTTGTAACGACATGTGTAAGCGAAAGTTGGATAGCTTACTGGACAGTAACTGATCAGCTCCGAGTCGTTGGTCCTCGCTCTTTACCCAGTGGGCCGACTATCTCGTCGCAAACACCCTGTTTCCCGCAGACCAGCTAGCCACTTTGATGGTGCACTTCCAAACTAGATGAATCTTGCGATCAAAGGTATCATTGGGATCAAAGCAATGTCCAGTAATTTGAGTACATGTCTCACAGCTGTTCCAAAAAACCTAGGCCACTTCAAAAAATTGTTTACATACGGCTCCCTATTCAGTTGCTACTCCATTTGATTCAATCGCCTACAAGCCCCACCAGAATTGAATGTCTTGCGTCACTGCAGCAAAATTACAAAGTGGCCTAGGTTTTTTGGAACAGCTGCAACGACACTTCAAAAGTTGTAATGTAATTAGAATCGACGGATCAAATTGACCACCCTATTGACCTTGAAATTTTACCGCTCAATTTTGCACTCAATTCTTACTAGTCTGCAATGCCCTGGTCTACACCCTAATCACTTGTAGAAAGTTCCCAGAAGGCAGGATAAATGGTAAATAAGCATGGGAAGCGTCTGCAATCTAGGTAATGAGTGCAGGGAGGTATCCAAACGGTTACAAAGTGTGGGAAACATCAGTGGGTGTTAACAAGTGCAGATAGTGTCTGGAAATGAGCCAAGGCCTGACATCTGTTGACTGTCCAATGTCAGTTGTGTAAAGTTTGCAGCTTGGTGATCTATTGGTTGACTCAGGCTGTGACCCAAAGTAGTGGTATACATTATTAAGAAGAAGGTTCACAAATATGGAACAGCAAATAATGAAGTTCAAGAAGAAATCTCTTTGTATATGTGTGCAAGATAGATAGATGGATTTCTGAGGCAAGTTTCTCTTTAATTTCACTACTAGAGCCTGTTTCCAAGGGGCTCAATTTCAAGGATTTAAGCTTTCATTACTTCCTCTTTAGCTTTCTTTGGACAATAGTCAATAGTGGAGCCATTCTATTTATATGCAATTTTTATAAAGTTAATACAAATGATCACAACTAAGCCTGAAGGGGCAAGACAGTGGAAAATTGATTACATGTAAGAATTCAAGACATTCAGTCAAGTTTGGGTATAAGACATCTAGGGGGATGGTGTAGGTTTAGATCTCTTCGAAACCTTGAGCCTCCTTGACTGGTCAGACAAGAACTTCTTCAGCCTTGAATCAGATGCCACAGTTGGGGTGGTGGATATATGGCCTGCATTGTGACTAGGTGCTTTAAGTTCATGTACATGCACTGAACCACCATATAACTGCTCCTCAGGCAAATCTATTTGAAGTAAATGGATTTCCTCAATTTCTTGCTGAAGCTGTTTAGCTGCATCCAGCTTTCCTTGCTCATGATATGTATTAGCAAGGCAGCTCATTGACCTCAATGTATCAGGATGGTGCTTTCCAAGGACTTCCTTGCACTGTGTAAAGGCTTCTTCACCAAGCTGCTGAGCTGCATCCAGTGCTCCTTGCTCATGATATGTATTAGCAAGGCGGCTCATTGACCTCAATGTATCAGGATGGTGCTTTCCAAGGACTTCCTTGCACTGTGCAAGGACTTCTTCACCAAGCTGCTGAGCTGCATCCAGCTTTCTTTGCTTATAATATGTAGTAGCAAGGTAGCTCATTGAGGTCAATGTATCAGGATGCTGCTGTCCCAGTACTTCCTTGCATTGTGCAAGGGCTTCTTCATGAAGCTGCTGAGCTGCATCCAGCTTTCCTTGCTTATAATATATATTAGCAAGGTTGATCATTGAGGTCAATGTATCAGGATGGTGCTCTCCAAGCACTCCTTTGCGCTGTGCAAGGGCTTCTTCACTAAGCTGCTGGGCTGCATCCAGCTTTCCTTGCTTATAATATATACTAGCAAGGTTGCTCATTGAGGTCAATGTATCAGGATGGTGCTCTCCAAGGACTTCCTTGCGCTGTGCAAGGACTTCTTCACCAAGCTGCTGAGCTGCATCTCGCTTTCCTTGCTTATAATATGTACCAGCAAGGTTGCTCATTGAGGTCAATGTATCAGGATGGTGCTCTCCAAGGACTTCCTTGCGCTGTGCAAGGACTTCTTCACGAAGCTGTAGAGCTGCATCCAGCTTTCTTTGCTTATAATATGTATTAGCAAGGTTGTTCATTGAGATCAATGTATCAGGGTGGTGCTCTCCAAGCACTTCCTTGCGCTGTGCAAGGGATTCTTCACCAAGCTGTTGAGCTGCATCCAGCTTTCCTTGCTTATAATATGTAGTAGCAAGGTTGATCATTGAGGTCAATGTATCAGGATGGTGCTCTCCAAGCACTTCTTTGTGCTGTGCAAGGACTTGTTCTTGAAGCTGTTGAGCTGCATCCAGCTTTCCTTGCTCATGATATGTACTAGCAAGGCTGCTCATTGAGGTCAGTGTATCAGGATGTTGCTCTCCATATATATTTTTGTATTGTACAAGCATCTTCTGTTCCAGCTTCTCACTTTTACCCCAGAATCCATTTTCAAAGAAGATTTTTGCCAGGCAAATTTGTACATGCATAGTAGGCAAATTATCTGTCTGAATGGAACTGGCCTGAATCAACAGTTGGTGTCGAAATCTGTGGTCCTCAATTGTCCCTCCAAGTGGAGTAGCCCGTCCAAGCAGTAATAATGCTGTCTGGCTTATATATCCCCTATTCACAATTGTTTCCTGGACACATGTATGTATCATTGGGTGGAAGGACAAAGATTTTTTAACCTCATCATAAGAGGCCAGTGATAATTGACATAGCTCAACCACACTGTCATCCCAAGCCTCTTCCTTTACAAACAGGGACAAGAAATCTTCCAGTATGTTTATAGCTTCAGTTGGAGGATTCAAATCAACCAAACTAGTATCACTGCCAGTAAACGCAGCCGCTCGAGTGAATGTCTCAATAGGAATATCAGCTGGATGCAGATATGCACATATTTTCATCAGATACTGAGTTGAATAGCAGAGTTTATTAAAGCTTAGTTGAAATGCATCCAATACAGTTAGCTGATAGGCATTCAGTGAATTTATTTGATAATTAAGGATCTCGGTCCTTTTCTTATTGAAATGTGTCAAGTAATTCTCCACTGTACATGTTGGGGTTATGGCAATGTATGAACCAGCTGTTGAAATAGCAAGAGCATGGCACCCAAAAGCATCAGCAATCTGGGCAGCAAGATCCTGGTTTTTCTTGGACCTCCTGTGATCTGAATGCTTCAGCAGCAACTCAACAGCACTCTCCCTGCTAAGATCACTGAGATCAATGTGACATCCTGGAGATGCAATTTGTAACATCCCTTTGAGGCGGCTTGTAACAATCACATTGCCATGACTGCAATTAGGAATATACTCTTTCAGAATGACCTGTCTGTCATCTGCACTATCAAAAATGCAAAGCCAATTTTCATTTATTCTTCCCAAGAAGTCCCGGACTGTCTTGACTTCTTCACCAACACCTGCAGCATTACCAAGCTCGTTAAAATTAGCAGCAAGTGTGTCATTGGAGGAAGCATCAAAGAACCAAATATTGGAAAATCTGTAGAAATCTTTGAGAATCATTCAATGTTCTGATTTGTAGATTCTCCTAACCTGGAAATGTTTTTGAAAATAAATTGAAGGACTGTTTGGGTTTTCCCAGTTCCTCCATTTGCCACAAGGGTTGCAACCTTCTGTCTAGCCTCCAGAACCTTCTCAATGGATCTCAATACCTCCTTCATTTCTTGTTGAGTGGCAGCATCAGGAAGTTGAAATTCACATGCAGTAAATGATGCCAAGCTGTGGATATCTGGCTGTGTGCTTGTCACAAGAATAGGAGAGCCAGAAATATCAGGAATATCATCTGCTATTGCTGATTCATTTGCATTTTCCAGTACTAGAAGGAATTTAGTTGGAAGGGCCTGTTCTCTGACCTTGTCTGCAAGTTTTTCATTCAAAGCCTGAGCAGAGCTTGCATCTAAAAAAATACATGGGCTTCAAGGACAGGTAAGTAAACAAATATTTGTATCCATAAACTCTAACTCACTACTTGAAGTTGAGTCTGGACTTAAGATGGTTTGTTACAAAATCCTGGATCACCTCTGTATTTGTGCTCCAAAGAGTCATGGTTGGTTCTGAAAATATTTTTGAAAGTCTCTTCAGTGTGTCCTCATGTCCCACAAAGTATTGGTTAGGAGCAGGGCACTTGAGAACATTTGAAAGTGAAATCATATGATCTGGTTGAACTTCTTTTTCCAAGAAAAACAGTCATCATTCAAGATCCAACATTTTGTAGAGTTTAAATACCTTTTATATGATGAGGTCCAATATATGTAACATTAGTAACCCCAGTGGTGAGGACAGAATTGTTGATTTGAAAATTTGAGGCATGAGGTAGTATTTGGTGGCTATGGATTAAATGACCCTTTGAATGAATAGCTGCTTTTGGATAAATTTATACTTACAAGGAACCCATTCCAATTTCCGCAATAGACAGCTGGGTGTGAAATGGAACAAAAGTTCCGACACCCTTAGGGCTTATATACCTGAAGTCCAGGAACCATCAAGGAACCATCTGTGTCCGTTGCACTGGCACATTACAGCGCTTTCCGGAAACCTTGGCATGTGCCAGTTTTTTTCAAAAATAAATATTCCGTAATCTATTGATTTCACAGCCATAGCAACGTTCCCATCACTCTTCGGATGGGCTCGAAAGTACAGTGCGCAAGCAGCGGGATGGTGTGCGACTACCCACCTGGGATGGCTGACAGTTTCACGCCCAAAAACGTGTTCCACGCAATACTCGCATCTGTATGAGGCGCATCCGGTCATAAGTGCTTGGTTGAGCGTGCCCATCATTACGAATTTTTAATTTTGAGCCAAAGGTTTTCGAAAAGCGCTGTACATCACTCTTATTCAGTTTGGATCACCTGCTAGAGATGCGCAGTCTACTCATTTCCTCCCTCCATCTTTCATGGAACCAGGACGGCTATGTATTCCTCACACTCAAAAGATGTTATTGCCTGTTGCATTAGGTTCTATAGGTCCGAAGATTTTTGAACTTGTTTATTTGGGCCCAAAATGAATGAAGGGCTATGCACACATTCATTTCGGCGTGGGCTCGGCCTGGGCCTTTCGTTTCCATTCATTTCATTTCTTGGCCCAAACAAACAAGTTCACAAGATTGTTGACCTATAGAACCTAATGCAACAGGCAATAGCCACTAGCTACAATGTTTAACCTTTAGTCCTGGAACTTCAAGTCTACTTTATGACACCTTCCAGTTGTATTCCGCTCCTTCTTGATGGGATTGAGTACTAATACCAATCAAGTATGTAGTCACTAGCACCTATCAGCGCATGCCGCACATCTCAGTCGGGAGATCTGAGTGGTCTCGCAAGGATTCGGAGTGAGGATCTCTTCTATGAGAGCATATCTGGCTTGCTGGGCATCATTTGGAGATGTGAGTGGCAGCGCGAATCCATTAACAGGATCATGTTGACCGCGAGAACGAGTTAATAACTCATTCGGTGAAGCCTTGATGTGGAAACGCAGGAGATTCCAAGAACGAATAGGCATTAAAATCTAGCTGCCTGCGCTCCATCCAGTTACCGCAGAGATCTCAGGAACCTTCAGCATCCTCTGAGTGCTTATTTTCTCAATTCCATTCAACTGTGGCGCGGCAGCATTGACTACTGTCGATGCAACTGATTTGCGTGAATAATGCATTGCAAACATCCAGGCCACTTAAGAAAAATAGAGTCAAGCTGGTCCTAGCAGACCAGAGTTGAGAGTCCTACATGAGTAGCTGTGGTCGCCGCTGGTTGATGTCGAGGGTGGCAAGGTAATTGAGCGCTCTCCGGAAGGTTCACGGAGTGACCGGAGGCCATAAGATCTATTTACGCAATTCGTGGGTTGTCGCCAGGCAAGGGGGTTGCCCAATAGAGTTATCCTTATTAGTACTTGAGGCAAGTTGTGCTCAACAGTCGCCTTTTCTTTGCTGATGATAAGAGTATATAAGAGTATCTTTTCTTAATAGTATGGGAATGAAGTGATGTGAGTCTAGCATGTTCCAACTCTTCAACCGTAGCTCAGGACCTCGGAAACTCCCCCCAAACGTTGTCCGGTCAAGTGCCCTGAAGTACGCTATGATTTTGAGCTCAAATACGCTATTTCGGACAGGGACGGTCACGTGAATTTCAAAAAATTTCCAAAAAATTTCAAAAAATTCCTGAGCGCTCCTACAGGCTTCTACGTACGTTAAAAATGACCTAAATGCATCCCTGAGATCCTTTTCGGGCAGGTATTATAATTTTCAAAGCAGGTAAAGCCTTGAGAGCCTTTTTTGCCCCCTGCTTTTGGAACGCTTGCCACCGTTTCCCTGAACGACCATTCAGCTGCATGTTACTATGTGAACCAGACAGCGCGTCACTCCCAAGATGGTACAAGACATTGGCGACGGGTGCATGAGTGTGATACGTATTAGACTTCTACTCGTTACTCGTAAGCTTTACTTCTGTTGCTGCACTCTAGCGCTTCAGCGTTGTACTTCTTCAGCTTTGGCATGCTTCTTTGGGTGCAAAATCCCTCAAAAATCCCTCAAAAATTTCGGTTCGGCGCAGACGCGCCGACCTAAAGTACGCTATAATCGGACAGGAAAATCGCCAAAATCGCGACCTAAAATACGCTATTCCGGACAACGTTTGGGGGGAGTTTCCGAGGTCCTCGTAGCTCTAATATTGTTGCAGTGAGGTTCTGGGCTACAATCTCGCTGTGGACACGCTTCTTGGTCTCAACTTTACATCGGCTTCAGTCAAGTCTTTGTGTGCCACTATTGCGGGATGTTGTAGAAAAAGAAGAGAAAGAAGAAAAAAAAAGTCTGCATAATCTGATAGTAAAAATAACCGTCCGAGGCTTTAACGCTTTACGACTCGTGTGGGCCCTCATTTCGCCTCAAAAAGCTGGAGCAAGCTCAAGTCACCTTCCGTCGTCGTATGCTACGGGTCAACGCATCTGATTTTGTAGGTTTCGTCTATGGTGCATCAATGAGAACTTGATTATTTTTCGTAGTGTTTTCGAGTTTTCCGAGTTCGGTAACTCTGGAAGACATGGCTGCGATTTGTGAAAGGTCATTCGTAAATTGACACCCATGGTGAACGCTCCAGGCTAAGGAGTACTTTGTTCTCTACTACTGTAGGGTGTACCTTACTCGGCCATTCGTAGAATATAGGTCGTAATACTTGTGTGGGTGCTCTTCAACGAGTCATAAGGTGTTGCGTACCTTCATGGCGTGCTCTGAAAACAGTTGGGCGCCAGGGGAGTCGCCGTGACGAAAGATCATAAAAACAACAACGAATTGCCCAGAATGATACATACAACATTATCTTCGGTCTCTTCTTAATCTTCCCTATCCTCCTCCTCTTCTTCCCAAATAACCTCCGGAAGCCTTCTATACACTCCCTCCCTGTCCCCTTCCATCGCCTTGTTCCTATCCCTCCATGCTGCCCACACACTGAGCACCATCGCAACCGCACACGCTCCAATCGTCAGATACAATGAATCGACATAGCACGGTAGCCCCTGGAGACACTGTCTTGGTGGAATTCTCGAAGGCGGAGGCATGTATGTCTTCTCTGTGGGATCTCGTTCGTGGGCATCGAGGTTGCGACCGAATAAGACGGAAAGATGTTTCCTCCGAAGAGGGGAGAGAGGGAGAGGTATCCCCAGTTTTCGGAGAAGTGTGCTGGGAGGGGATAGATTAGTTGGTAGGTTACGGATAGAGAGAAAGAGACACTGACGCAATCCGAACCACTCTATACACAATGTAGCGTACAAGGAGAACATACTCCCATATCCCAAACCCAGCAACGCGCTTGCTCTCCAAAGGATCCCCACATTCTCGATATGCGTAGCTGCTACCTGCGATAAAAGTATGATTAATGCTACTAGGACGAGTAATGTCGAGCGCGGGAGGTTGAATCGAGATTTGACGAAATCCGAGAGTAGGCCTAGTGGAAAGCATTATAATTAGTTTTCAACTATCGACTCCAAAGTACTTCTTCAATCAAACACACACCAATAAGCACACGACCAGAGAAAGTTCATGAAACTGAATAGTAGAGACTTGCGTTGCTTGCCACTGCGATGCGTCAATCTCATTGTAGTTGTCCAGATGCCTATAAGTGTATAGTGCCTGTGCCATGGACCCGACGTTGTTGATATCTGCAACAAAGCCAAAGAGCTCGATACCAACTATTCATTCCGAAGAGAATTGAACCTACACATCAATCCAGTACCGCTCACTAAATTCAAAGAAAAGTTTACTATTATGCACGAACAAAAAACGCTGAAAAAAAACTCAGGAAAAAGCAACTCACACAACGACAGGGATATAAACGGTATCCAAAAATCAATCGACGACCATAGTTTAACGCCGTACACATTTGGTCCTGCATCTAAAAGCAACTTTCCACTTTGACTAAAGCTCCTCCGAGCACTGCTCGACCGATGCCTACGTGGACTACGAGACACGCTTCTCGCCGGACTGAGCTCCATCCCTCCTGCTCGCGCGTCAGGGATGTAATCCTGCGCAGCTGTAGTAGGCATCTGTCGATGCCCCGCTTCGAGTCCTTCATCCCGGTCACGTTCAGATAATAGATTAGTCCGACTATCGTAACCAGTGCTCGTGTGTTAATAGGCGTAGAGATGATGGACGGAGCCAGCGAAGCAGCGTCTGCTTCTGCGTGGTCAATGTCAAAGGGTTCGTGGTGCGCTTCGGAGGCATGTAAGGGTATAGGTCGGACAAAGGCCACCCCAATGAGCATGGGGAAAGATGTGCCGATAGAGAGGAGAAGGAGGAATGAGGATGTGTTCCCCGGAAAGGCAAGGTGTGCGATAGCAGAGAATAGGAAAGCAGAGAGGCCAAAGCCAGATATGACTAAACCAGTAGTAGAACCTCGCTATCAGGAGGTAAGTAAGCAAAGCAAACGAAAGAGAGGGAAAGAAAGAGAGGGCACGTACAACTTGTATCCGGGAACGTCTTTGCTGTCGTGTTAATCGCTGCAGCCAAACCGCCATTTCCTCCAACTCCAGTCATAAAGCTGCACGCGATTAACAAAGCCAACATCGCAGTTGACAGCGTAGAAGTGTTTGCTGGAAGTCCAGCATCGTAGATAAGTCTTATCCCAGAGTATCCTGCTAGCAATAAGACAAATCCCGAAAGCAACAAAGATTTTGGTCCTCGTGAATCGACAATCTTTCCCCAAATTGGCGCACTAACATAGACTCCGACTAGACCGGTTTAGTGCCAAGCTGGTTCTAAGCGATTAAGCTCGAGCTCACCATTTCCTCCTAGGCCTATGAAATTTAATTGGGTATGGCTTTGAAAGGTGAGCGACGCGCCATACAGATGCAACCTGGGCCTCACCTAATGCCAAGTCTTGCACCAAGTTGCGGTCCGTACGCTAGGAATTAGCATTATTGATGACCTTCTTCAAGAGTAGGTCGAACCTACTCGTTATCACTGATAACGTATTGGCTCACCTGAAAAGACCTCAAAACCATTCATACATCTCAGCTACGACCATTAATTTTCCGATATAAAAGCCTACTCACGTAGTTTGTTCCAGCAGCCACAGCAGCCAGCAAACTTGCAAGCAATACTACAATTCTTGCTCGACCAAACGTTTCTGGGATTTGGGGTGGGTTGGGATTAGGAGGAGACATCAGTGAGTTGCAGAAGAGGCCTACAAGGCCTTGAGGAGCTAATTATACAAGACGAACGAATCAAGAGAGATAAGGGTTATTGAAAGCTTCACGCCATCACGCACGACACGTCGCGATCAGCGGGAATCATCCCGGTGATTCCGTCGCGCCTCCGAACAGACATAAAACCTGCAACTCAAACATGTATAGAGCACAGCGCATATTGGAGCCAGATACATAGAACTGAAAAATGCTTTCTTTTATTAGAGAACACATATGACAGCCCGCGCGAAAGGTACTACTAGGTAGAGGGCAGCAGCATCAGGACTCCCGACTATGATCCTCCACGAGTACACCCACAATCCAACTCAAATTTTCCATGTTCTGGTCTCCTTCTGAACCAGATACCTTGACACAAGCATAAACACAACTCCCAGTAAAACCGTCGAGCCAGAAAACACACAAAGAGGCCAATACGACCCATCGATGCCTATCAGTGCACCTTGGATCGGTGAGCTGACGAGCCAGAAGAAGGATGTTGAGAAAAACATCATTCCCAGTCGTAAACTTAAGAAAGGCAAGGTTCCATGAGAGATCACGAATAGTAAAGTAAGACGAGAAGACAAACCCAGTTTCGTTCGGGTTTTTCGTTAAACTTGCTACAGCAGCTGGTAGACATGATACGTAGGCACCTTCAACAATCCAAGCAATTAACGACGGTCATCAGAATTTACAGAAAGGAACAGACTAACCACTAGTTATGCCAAATATCGCTTCAAAAGCCAGCATACCCGCGATTGCTTGTTGCAGTGAACCAAACTATAGCCATGTATAAAGGCGCAAATTCCCGAGCACAAAAAGCCTGACAACGTACCGTACAAGCTTATCGAGGATACTGTACATGATCCAATAAGTAGGTTCGTGGGCCCGAACTTCGTCGCAAGAATGTTGGGAAGGACACGACCGATAAAGGATCCGGCATTGAGGATGGCAAGGCTGAAGGAAGAGCGTTAGGCCTAATTGGCTAGATAGATCATACTTACGAGTAGAACGCCAGCTCTTGAGACATCCCATGGTCTGTCGCGTATACAACACCAAAGTTGACCGGAGCATAACTGTCATTGAATGAGCTTTTAGATAAGATCTATGGGAGAGCACATACAGTCCTAGACCAACGAAACCTGCACCTAGTACTAGGAGCGAATACGACAGTGATTGAACTGCAAGGTGATATCAGCTACTTGTGTAAGTACATAAGAGAGAGTAAAAGACGGACAAACACGAATATCCAGCACCCGTCCACCTTTCCTAGGTGGAAATCGAGTCGTACAGCACACAAATCCCGTCCCAACACAAACCAAAACTAATAATCCAACTGTATGTATATATATAATGATCAGATTCATCATCCTTAGTACTATACACACAAACCCAGTCACACTCACGTATTCGGACTCCCCAACCGAACCCAACTTCGGTGAACAGTCTTTGCAATGCAATAGGGAGGATGACTCCACCTATAGACGCGCCTGCAGCGAATATGCCAAAGACCATAGTGCGATAGCGCTTGAAGTGATGAGCAAGGACGGCCATTCCTGGTGTGAACAGCATGCCTTGTGCGAGCTGAACAAACAGAGAAAATCCCCGCTAAACATAGGGTGGATTTGTAAAGGAGGGGACTCACGCCGACGCCAATTCCTTGGCTGAGAACGAACTGATAATACTCTGCAAATTTGTGTCGATACCAGTATAAGATAAAGCAAAGTCATAGCACTGGCGTACCGGTTGATATCGAGGTCATCATTAAGCAAAACACGAACAAAAGTCCGCCGGATCCAATTAAATGTTTGAAATACTAGAATAAAGTTGACCAAAGTATCACTACGGACTATGCGATGCTCACCCCGGCGTCGCATAAAGGTCCTGATACACAACCGACCAGGAGGATTAAACACAGTTGAAGGAGCCAATCCATGAAATATTGTTCAGAGACTCGTTAGATAGTTGATTGGTGGAATAGTATTCTTCGAACACCCCAAACTAATATGTAGGTATAAGCGTAATTCCCAAGCAAAACACCCTGTGGAGACGCACGGTATTCGCAACACCATCTAAGAGAGGATAGAATGGAATGGTCATTGCTTGCTCTCTTCATGAAAGAGTGGATTTCACGTACAGCATGTAACGGAAATCATGAATCCCTGCAGAGAAACGCAAATTTAAAATCCTTGTTTGTAAAAGATGAAATTTACGCACACCAAAAACACAAAGCCAGCCTCTAGTACCCCCATCTGGCACCTCAAACGGATTGCTCGTAGGTGTTTCTTCAACTTTCGTACTCTCCTGCACACCGTCACTGATCCTTGTGGATTCCATAGAGGCCCTGTTTGAGCTGCGGATCTCAGCGACTTGTTCGACTATGGAAGGCTTCTCCATTATTTCTGTCATTTGATACCGTATGATTATTATGTCTCAGGCCCTCGGCGTCTTAGTCAAGGAAACTTCTAGAAAGTAGAGGTCTATCAGTAATTGGCTTTTGGAAAACTACCGCAACTCGCAAGAGAGCATTCGCCGGAGTCAAAAACAAGCTAGATTTAGAGATTTGCTTACGCATAAGTTTAGTTTACCGCCGGCCATCACTTCGCTGATTAAACCTCCTCTATAAACTTCCACTGTCCAATATCAAGTCACGACTCGAAGTTACAGAATCTAAATAGAATTAGAAAATGTGAAAGCTAACCAAAGTTAAGCGCTAGCTGGCAAGCGCCATTCGTGGGTTTCAATTTCCAAATGTGGTTACCACTGATTGACCCCTGTATTCTTCCATAATACTGACTCCTCTCCAAGCTATGTAAACTTATTGCGATTGCACCGAATATTTGCGCAGCCCGGTTTCACCTCAAACTGTTTCTTCTACATGCCTGTTTTTTCATCCGTGGTCGACTTGTTTGAGCCTTGAGCCTACTGCAGAAGACTTCCCTCCCCGTCTTTTTCTTTTTGGTTCGCGTATAGAAGTTGAGGAGAATTTAGGCTCAAGATTTCCGTTTCAAGTTTGCGCTGAGGTCTGGAAACATCGTGCACAACACAAGAAAGTCTGTTGTTTGTGTGCGAATTTCCCCTTTTCACGGTTTTCATCGTGCTATATAAATCGTGTCTTCAGCTCCAGAAAAACCAAAACTACCGATCAGAACACTACAGAAACCGACACCCTCCTCATCGATCCACAGCAGCAGCAGAAGGCTGAGACGAAACTTAAAATCTTCCTCACGATCCTCCTCATAATTAGTTGCTCGCCTGATTATGGTCCAGATCTTCTTCACCTTTGACAACTTGAAGGTGACTTTCAAGTATGCTTCCCGAGCGTTATGGCAATTTTTGGGCTCGCTCCTTAAAGCCTAACGAAGCCAAAGTGTAGCGTGAAACTTTATGTATGTACATTGGACAAGTTTTACGAATTAAAAGTTTTCCATCCTGCAAAGTGTAGAGGCAGGCATTCTTGTCCGGAGTCGGAGGTACTTGAAATTGCTTGAGGTCGTACGCTATCATCCCTTGATGTATTCCCTTTGCAGAAGTATGCTGTTGCTCGTAGAAGTATAAACAACGTCGCAAAACGCCGATAAAAGTGACCCTATGTTGAATCCATCAGATGTCCTATTGCGAGCAACGAGCACGTTAGTGGGCTATGAATTATTCATTCGATGTTATTGTACAAAACATCATAGAGCATCCAGGTCTTCTGAAGCAGGTTACAGTAGCACAAGACAGGTCACGAACTTGACTACCGCGGTTCAGCCAATCGTCAAACTTATCAATAATATCAATTGCGTCTTCCACAGTCTTGGGTGGTACAGGGTGGTACATGTCTGCCAGCGCATTCTTGCCGTTATGAAAAAACTATAAGTAGTAAATTATAAGTAGATTGAGCATCTTGATATTCCTTAGAGACATCTTCCGCCGGCGCATTCGCACCCTCACGGAATAAATTCCGAAAGATGAGATTGTCACACATAATATTATCCAAGAAAGCTAACCGTTTAGTTTCCGACAGTCTCAGGCTGTCCGTTCGGAACTTAGACAGAAAGATTAGACTTACGCGAACGACTCTGCGCTTCGAAAATACCCTACAAACCGTATGACACCAAACTAGACACCATGTGGTTGAAAATGGTCCAGTGTTCAAGTAATTCAAACACGATCCTCTACTGCAATTCAAATCACGCAGGCTACTTCCTGAACATTTTAGGCATCAGCTCCTTTCCGTCCATTCGATGGAAAGCATACGCCTGTCAAGGAGACATACACGACCAAGTTTGGAATTGATCCAAAGATATTTGAAAACTGCTCGACTCCTTGTAAGTCACTTGAACTTGGTTCAGTAAGGATGAAATTTGATTTGCTTGCGCGCGCGGTTGAAGGTATCAAATCCATGTCAGTCAATGCGGCTATTCGAGAAGTTCAGCTAGCTGTCTGTCGTGCCCCCAAGCCATGGACTCCTGAGCGAAAGCCCATCTTGTCTTGAGAAGTAGATACAAGTCTGCTATACATACACTCAATCGAAGCGGTATAGCTCGGTCCAGGTCTTCTAGATATCATGAAAACCTTTGTCAAATTATCCCTTGATATCCACGTCGGCAGCCAGAGTTCCTCGGCTCCCGGGCGTACGATTTTGCACTAATTAAAGAAGACCATCTTGCTCGCGGTGACCCAGGATTATCATCAGCTCCTGTCTACGCTGGATACAATAATGACACCCTCTTTCATCAACTGTTGGCGCCACTGTGTGCTCTCCTCTCTTGAGGTTTTTGCCACCTCTAATCAGAAATGCTTGCATCGCGCGGAAAATGGCCATCAACAATGCGAAACAGATCGCTCCTCCAGACCAAACGAATCCGGATGATGCAAGTGTCAATACGACACTTTCAACGACTCGAAGAGCAGCCGCAGAGACTCGTGACGATGATGATGGTGCTGGTTAGGAGGAAGACGATGTGGTGTTCTGCAATGGCAGACTCGACCTGACCACGCTCCGCATGTTCATCCTCACATGCTATTGACAGCGCCGATATTGGACACGCTGAGGACACATTGGGTCAGTATCCCTCTGATTTTTGGGTGTCATTAAGGAAGCTTCTTCACTATATAGGGATTTCAAGATGATTATAATCATGGACTGGTGTAAAATCGATTCTCGTTGTTCGCGGTCCGGCATAATGTCGTCCTGCTGGTAGCTTGGTGTGACCAGAGATCTGTATTTAATTCTAGCATACCTTGTTAAATTCTGACGCACTTTTAAGTTTTACGACGCGCCTCGATGGCGTCTGAATCGAAATCCCAGGAATTGGAGGCTTATACTGATTAGAGCAGAATTCAAGTTTCGCTTGCCCGTTCTCTGCATTGGTAGCTAATATCTTCAACGATGCGGCTTCTGAGCAAGTTCTTGTGTATCTGAAAGGGTAGTTTGACAATATTTGCGGCGGGCGCTAGGAGCAAGCTGGCGTTTCCCATAAGCGCTCAAATTTCCTTCCTTGTTCTTATCCTTGTTCTTAATCTTTCTTGGCTCAGTCCGTCTCCAAGATACAATTACGTGCTCCTCTTTGAAGAACAAGACCAAGAAACAATGTCACCTTCTATTGGACAAATGTAACAAAGAGGCAATCCATTGAGCTCAAAAAGACAAAAGACAAAGGCACCCTTTCAAGCGCACTCGAATAAAAGGGCTTTCAACTATTGCCCAAGATGAGTTCTGGATCCTGAAACTGCTCTGAATCTTTCGGTTCAGTTCAGCCAGTAATTTCCTCTTAGTATAAGGCGCAAGCTTGGCCTTCGCTCTCGATTTGAGGACGTATTCGACCTATTCTGGTAAGTTTTAGCTCAGAGCCTTTCACGCAGCGCTGAATAATCGCTTTAGACGCAGGAATCTACGGGCTTTGACTCGATTACTGTACAAGTAATCTTTTTTGACTATCATCATCGGACATTATGCAGTCCACTGGTACGCGTAAGAAGCCTCATTGTCGAAGCTGCGGTTCTCCGATGGAGGGACATAAACGGAAGGAGTGTAGTGGTGAGCACTACTTTCTGCTGCCTTGAAGTCCACTGGAAGTCTAGAACTAATGTATCGCAACAGGCACCTTCCTCAAAACGCCCTCTCCATCTCCTTCCAAACCGTCTTCTCTCGTCTCGCCATTCCGAAACAACTCTCCCAGAGTCGAGGGGCAGGACCGAAAGCCTATTATACTCACAAAGCGCCTTCCGGCTCTCTTCGATGATGGTCAGGAGCGCGATTTCGACTTTCCTATTCCAATGGCATCTATCTACGCTGCTGCAGACGTCTCTCCTTCCGAAATTCAACGCACTTGCGAAGATTCCAAGGGGAAATACCACAGTGGTATCTTTTATACTCCTACCACACGTCAGAACAAGGGCGAGAACGAGCACAGCTTGAACAAGTATAAAGGCTGGGTTATCGTCGGGCAGGATGCCAATGTCGTTCGACAAGTTGTTCGTGGAGGAGGAGTGCCTGGTGCGTTTGTGACGACGGTCATGAGGAATGGGATGGAGGTGGTTGGGGAAATTGTGGAAGGCCCGAGGATGGTTACGGTGTTGCACCTGGTCTTTCTTGCGTTTATAACAGTGGTGGTGACGTTGTATTGGCTTTCGCGGATGTGAGGGCGCTATAATCGATTCATTGGTGACTATGAATTAGGGGTCAAGGTTGCTACCTACGCGTTATGTTGTACTTTTATTATTATTGAACTTTTCCCTGTTGAAAGAAAAAAAAAGTCAACAAAATGGATATTGATTATCTGCCCCAGAGAGGCTCGAACTCTCGACCTTCCGATTGAATAACTAACAGTCGGACGCTGTAACCAACTCAGCCATGGGGCACATGTAAATCATTTCTTTCAATTGTGTAAAGTTTTGTTGTGCAAATCCGAGCTCTGCCAAGGTAGCTTGCCAGATACTCCGATGATCTTTTAAGCGTTACTACATTTTAAAGTACTTGTCCAGTGAATGACTAGATGAATGGTAGCATTAATTGTAGTACCGAACGATGCCATTCCGACCAACGAGCTCCTACAAGCTCATGAGTTCAGAGTCTCAGACTCTGTCGGGGCCAAAGATATTTTCTCAAAAATCATATTTCCCAAGCCCGAAAGCTTCAGTGTGAATCGCAGTTCGATGAAGAAAGGCTCGAGCTGGAGGACCTTCCAAGAGGCAGTAAACCCATTTACTTGTCTGGTATTGCTGCACTTTCATTATCTTATTTTTTTTGCGAACTCGGTGCTCATCGGAAAATTGGCCGGTATGAAAAGGCATGGGTCATTATATGGAAGCCTAGACCGCAGTTTTGCAGTGGTGAAAGTGTCTGGATCTGAACTCGAACGTTCTACTTCATTTTGACAAGGAGACAGGTGTCGAAATATCGATATCAACTAAAGAAAACCAAGCAAAATCTCAACAAAATCTTCATCCATTGGTGCACAAACTTTTTGGTTCAAGATAAGTAAAGATCGAATAAAAGAGTGCCTCCTGGTGATGCTTACTATTAGTCTTCCTTGAATCCGTGAATCCGAATTTTAATACAATCAGTCATTTTGAAACGGCGAGACGTCGCAGTCGGACGATATTCATGTAGAATATCGGGAGACAGTTTCTGTGTGGTTCATTGACAGTTGACATAATATTATATACAGAGCTCAAAAACAAAACATCACTGCTAGGAGAAACCGCCACAAGGTATAAAGAGGTATATATTCGCGAGAACCGGAATATTAATGTAATTCAGAAGGTTGTTATAACCTACCCGGGTTATATCAATATTTGAATGTAAATATTAGATAGCGGCACGCACGCCTTATTTTTGCCTTATGCACTCATATGCGCTGTAGTAAACAGTACCTGGGGTTAACTGTTGCCTAAAAGGATGGAAGACAGAAAAAAACAGAGGAAAAGGGTAGTTATGAAGTGTATAAACGTATCCGGTGTCCAAAGAGAGGCGAGTTCGAAAGCTGAGTCTAACCCTGTCCAACCTGAGCCAACCTGGCGAAACAAAATTCGAAGTGTCGGGTCGGATGGGCTGAGCAGGGCTGCAAGGGCTACAGCCAAGGGTTACGATGCGATAATACGGTGGTTTGAGAGACCCACGCGTACGCTATCCGTGGATCATCCGACGACGACCAAGAAAGCGATAAACTAAACGACTCTCAGCGCCAGCTCTCGGATTATCATTGCCGTTTAAAATAGGTACATGTACCTTCCTTCTAGAATTAGGAATATCTAAGTAAACGGCTCCGTTCACTGCGGTACTACAACGCGGTGATTTCCAAACCGGCAGACTGAAGCATCCGAAGTCGTTCCTCAAAGTCCAGGGGCATACGCGCTGACCAAAGTCTTCCGAGATGCAGCCTTTCCAAGACCTTGCCCACACCAGTCAGATTTGACTGGACACTCTGGGAAGTACTAGTAGAAGAAGGCCCCATCAAAGGTATTGAACTCGAGCACCTCGATTCGATCATCCTCAACAGCACCCCAATTTTTTCTCGATCAAGTGGAATCTCCCGTCTTATACCAGGAAGCCTGATACCAAATTCCCTCAGGTGAGGAAGCAAATGCCCAGGGAGGGTATAAGTTCCTGACTCTGAGATGGCTGAAATGGGGCCTACGAGCGCAGGAACGTCGGACCAAATCATCGCTTTGATTAGCCAGGTTTCCATTTGGAGAAAGTTCCAAGCCCGATGTTCCACATCGCACAGATCGAGTTTCGTGAGTGACGGAGAAACCGCTTGAAGCAGTTCTATGAGCTGTTTCGAATTATAAGAGATACCGTGTAGAGTAAGGGAAGAAATATGTGAGTTCGAGCGTATGATTAGTGAGGTGAGGTTGGGTATGATCCCATGTGAGAAGGAGAACTCCTGAGAGCCGCTAATAAGAGTGAACGTGGTGAGGGCGGGATAAAAACAGTGCGTGATGTCTGGACCGAGCGTTTCACATCGACGGTCGGCGCCAATGGAAAGCTTTGAAAGGTCGCCAGAGGTGTATTCGATGGGATCACGGTACGAAAAGTCGTTTGCGCAACGTAAAAAAGTCGCTGTAACGGCGTTACTGCATAGTCGTAGAGCCTGGTGCATTTGGTTGACATCTAGGTTCTCCATTGTTAAATGGTGAATTTGATGCCAAGGGAGAACAAGCTGGTCGAATGTGTACCTCATCATGTCGAGGGACAATGTACGCAGAATGGGAGCGTTGGATATCGGTATTGGTGAACATTCGGGAACTGCGGTAAATTCCGCACTCGAAAGGCTGAGAGACTCCATGATGGGGAGGTCCAAGATGTGGGTTCGATTTACATCAAGTAGGGCGATGTTGAATGGGACGAGGTGGGCACTGCGCCAGCGATGAGCGTGAGGCCACAATCTGGACAGTAGAGATTCGGCCTCCGAGACGTTTAGGAATATATCCAATGGCGCATCTCCAGAGCGTTGAAGATAAAGCTCGGTAAGGAGGTGCACTCCATCGGATTGTGGATCCTCATAGGCCAGTACACATATTGAAGACCAAAGTGGGGGTAGAGATATAGCGATCTCTCGCCATCGGGAGCAACAGTGACTGATGTCCAGCTCGCTGGAGGAATATTCACCTGGAAGCGCGTGACGACGACGAAAAGAAAGATCTGACATAAAATTTCGTTTGGGAGACTATGGATCGCTTTGAATACTAGTTTCAGGGAGTGCTTTCCGAGGTAGATTCCGAGGTACCTGTCATTATTGTATCAGTTTAAATCACTGGTGACTGTGATTATTGGTAGAGATGGTCGAATCGACAGACCGTTGGTAAGTATAGGATTATGGAAATTTACGCCTAGAACGACTGCTTCTACAAACCAGAGTAAAGCGATAATCAGTGAATCAGTGACATCGCCGGCAGGCGCTCGGCTCGGAGTCACGGAGTTATTTGGGACTCCCACGACCGGTTATTTATTATTTGGACGTGTCCAACTCTACCATTCATTATTTTCACTTTTTGACCCGTTTATCCTATCCCGCCAATTTATTTCTTCATTCGTTCATCTTTCCAAGCCATAAAATCAACACAGTGATGTTAGCCTTTCTCCCTCTGACTTCCATCATTTGTACGGCCTCTCCCCTGTACGGCCTCTCTCTCCTCCATCATCTCTGTACTGGCCAGCTATGTTGTCTCCCAACATGGCCACGATGATCAGCCAAGCTGGCTCAGCGGTCGTCGAGCACGTAGCCAAAAAGAATGCTCTGGTATTAACGGACGACGCTTG
Source organism: Gymnopus androsaceus JB14 (assembly GCA_009733575.1). NCBI lineage: Eukaryota > Fungi > Basidiomycota > Agaricomycetes > Agaricales > Omphalotaceae > Gymnopus > Gymnopus androsaceus. The sequence goes on along the minus strand of ML769397.1, from coordinate 168,342 downwards.
TCTACGAGCGTGGACCAAACAATTCGCTGAACTTGTTGTAAGTATTCGACGGAATTACCCTAATCTAACGTCATTTTAACTCCTGCATAGGCAACTTATCGCAGCATGGTACGCATCTGTACGAAAAACGACAAGTCCTACGTCGAACCCTCTGCGATTAAAGACGCGGTCACCGGTGCTGACCAGTTTCTATTGCAACACACTCACTGGACTTGGGACGAAGACTGGGTATCCGAGCGTTGGAGGCGCGCCGCACAGTTGCGCAAGAAACTCTGGGAGGCCGAAGTCGAGCGAATCAGGATACTCAAGGAGAAGGAGGAAAAACTGCGCCAACAGATAGAGGAAGAAAAGATCCTCTCGGAGGCGCGCGCCCTTCTCAATGCGAAGACTTTCAATTATTTGACCGAAGAAGAGTGGGATTCCCTTCTTAACGATCCTCCTATCGAAGAGGGTCCGCCTCCGAGTGCGCTTAATCTCTTCGATCCAGCATTTGATCCAGTCGACTCTGAAGACCGATCTTCACCGTTATCGGACTTGACTACAAGCTCCCCTTCCAGTCCAGAAACTTGCGTGGACCCACCTTCACCACCACCAACAGGACCCACTCTACTTCCCAATCAGAAATGCGATGATGGAAAACTCCCCAAAGATCAGACGTCACCTACAGCTACATCACCGGAGTCACCACCAATCGCGCTCAAACCTAACCGTGGGGGACCCGCAGGACGCAATGGGCCCCTTGGACAGCGTGGGCGTGGCGGAAGTGCTGCACCCACCATTCCTCATATTGCACCTGCTGCACGAGGATCAACGACTGTGACTGGTGCGAAGAATGGGCCTGTTGTGGGACCTGCGAAAGCTATCGAACCGAAAGCACCCGAACGGCTTGGTACTCCTTCCGCCGCTTTAATTGGTCGTAAACCAACTGGCACCTCATCGACGCCCATTCCTGTTACAGCCACTACCGCTGCTACTACTGCCTCCGTTGCTCGAAAAGCACCCACTGATCCCAAGCCAATCCATTCGACAGCAGCGCGTGATCCTCCGGTATTCATTCCAAAGAATCGCCCTGGCCCGCAGACCAGCCAACTTCGTCTACCGAAGACGAGTACGGCTTCGCCATCTGTTCGGACGGAGCCGCCACGCCAAGGCGACGCTCCCAAAGGTGTGTATTCGGGTCATGTGTGTATGTGTTCTTTTGACTTATTTATACACAGTTGGATACTACCATTCAATTGGCATCATTCTCCTCGAATCTCATCCACGGAACTGTTGGCAAACGGAAAGTGCGTGATGAAGATGAAGATTTCATCGATGATGAAAGTGATGAAGAGAACGAAAAATCTTTGTACTTGATGAGTAGTGGTGGAATTCTGATAGGAACGGGCCAAATCAACTGTAAGTAGCTGTCTCTGTTTCCATCTTTTTTCGCGATTTTATCTCAACATGAGATTTTGGTTTCCTTTCACAGCACCATCTTGTTTCCCTTGCGCGAGAGCAAATTCAAAGTGCTTTCGGCTCAACGGCAGGTCATGCTGCGCGCGCTGTCACCAGGAGCATGTCAAATGTCCGTTAGACAAAGACAAGCCAGCAACGCATACTGGTACGTACGATAAACCTGTTGCACTCCTGGATACACCGCCGTTACCGACGAAAGGCCCAAACCCAAAGAAAGTGAAGACGAACCATGGTTCAGTGGGTAGTTAGGTGTTGATAAGAGATGAGATGAGATGGTTTGTAGACCTGATCCGGATTCTGATTGTTTACTGGGAAACTGAATGGAATAGACTCGATGGACTAAGGAGTTGGGTGCTTGTTCGCACTTTGTCAAATGTTGTACTTTTTGTCACTTGTATCTACACATGATGATCTGATTTCTATGTATAGTTAGTACGTTGTACATTGTATCGCTCGTATCTCGCAGTTACTAGTTTGGTAGCTTCTGCTTTGCTATTCATATAGAACAGGGGATTGGCTCCAACTTGATGTTGATACGCTTATTTGGTATTATCCACGGGAGTACATACGGCGGGAGTCTAGCGGGAGTGCACATGTCTTTAAACTTCACTCAACTTTCTTTTTGGTTCAAAGGTCCAGATCGCTTAATCTAGATTCCAGAAGGGATGCAGATACAGATGTGCCACGAAAGGCAAAAGCACAATCGGGAGTATCGACGTTATCGTTATTTTATTGGCCAGCTTCTTCCCATAAAATACTCCTTCCGAGACCTTGCACGTTCAGCGATAGCGTGTACTAAAGACAGACACAAAACCTATCATCCAGCGTGGGTTTGACTCTAAATTTAGTACGTTTGGCTTTTATTTATTCGTTCTTTACAGGGAATATATATATTTCAAATGGATTGTATTCTGATTCTGTATAATTATAAATTATACAGATACTCAACACCGGATGCTATGCCAGAACCGGCATTCAGCACTTGGACCACCTGTGTAATCCTTCCTTCTACAGAATCTACAGTACCTCGACAATTCGAACGACTAGCGACATAGTACACATCTAGCCTTGGCACATGTGCTCTTCCCCGCCTCAGTAATGCATGATAAATATTCAATGCTAAACACCCAATTCCATCTTGACAAGTAGAAGATCACCTCACTGTAGTCGTCATAAGTGAATTCAGCAAGCAGGTTGTCAGTGGTCGCCGAAACCCTGGTTCTGAGGGTTTCCGAGAAAATCTCCTAAAAAGGCAAGTCCGATGATCCTTGTTAAGAAACCAGTAAGCCACGTTAAGCACGACATTCAAGTTCACGATGGACTGGTTCCGCGGCAGTCGCTGGACAGTCGCGCGCCGCTCAGCATGCTACGAGTGATCCCGAAACAGTGCATGGTTCCTAGTAGTAAAGGAGGGCCAAAAGAAACAGACTCGAATGCTTGGAAAGCTGAAGAGACTGGAGCCGCCAAGAACCAGGACAAAACTCATGTCAAAGCGTCGGATATCAGGAGTCACAAAGGAATTTTTCGGAACTCGGAGTACTCAGTATATATAGTAGGTACACGACTTTAAACGACTCTCATATGCATCTGAGTTGGTCTGACTGAGCCCCTCATTGGAGTCAAAACTCTTCAGCTTCAGCTTCAAGGAGCGGTGTGACGGTCCGTGACCAGGTGACTAGCAACTTTGGGCTTCTGGACCATCAAGGGGTTTGCCCGTTATCTCCTGTTATTATCCTTGTTTGCAGCGTTTGCAGCATCATGATATCGAAGTACGTTCAACGGGGAAATTTTGCTTCCGCGGATGCATCCGGCTGGGAAGATTGCATGAGAAAAATGGTAGCGGGCCGCCGGCCCCGTTGAATATTATTTTTTCTTGCTCTCAACTTTGATGGAGGCCTCGGTAGGGGAGCCTTTCGTGTTATCTAGCTATTCGACCACCAAAAAGACCTCCAAATCGGCAAGCATATTTGCTTCGCATCACAAAGCTGGTGGAATCTCGGAAGGATATGTTACTGTTGCTGCTCAAGGGGACGGAATCCATGTTCTCGATGTCCGTTGGAATTTTTTCTTCAAACATTGTTTTTTTTCCTAATTAATTATTCTGCAGCTATCCACTTTGCACCCCGTAATCTCACATACTTTGGGCCCTACTACAGCTTTTTCTTGTCCATCGGTCACTCTTAGCGAGCTACAAGGCGCAGACCATATTTGCACGACTTATGCAGGTATTTCTTCTGAAGATGAATATGATCGCACAGTATGGATGTGGAAAGAGAACCTGTCAAGCTCCGTTGCAGACCGCGCTGTACAGAAGAAAAAAGCCGTCACAGTACGTTCAATTGCATACAATTTTACTTTCATCGGTTTACGGATTCCAAGGTAGCTTCCGCATGCAGTTTCCGGACTATACATCTCTGAAGAGCTGCCCTCTCGTGTGCTTATTACATCGTCCCAAGGTGACGTGACCGTACTTCACGCCGATCTCCAAGTTCAGGCAACGCATTCCTCGAAAAGTCAAGTCTTGAAAGTCTTTGTGTTTTCCCGAAAAAACTGCACATTCCTACCTCCTCGGTCAACACCTTCCACAGGTGCTATTGTGGTTTTACTTTTTTCATCAAGTGGAAGCCTTCGAATACAGGTTTTGGCGGTAGATTCGGAGGATCAATTCCACGAGCTTGGTGATATCGAGTTAGCTATAAAGCCAGAGGTTAGTTTGTCTCTTTACAAGTTGCGTCTCACTGACATTCCTTAGACATTCTGTGATATCTCCTGCAGCACTTCGGGCTGTTTTAGCATTCTTCGTGAGTCTAATGCGTGTATAAATTAGGCTTGAGCTGATTGATTGAAAAACAGTTAAAAATGGGACTTGGTCGCCTTTCGAGCTTAAGGCTACGGACGATTCACTATACCTAAACCTGCTGGATACTATTCGGCTATCCTCCCTATCATTCATCACGTCGAGCAGCGCCGAGAGCTCTGTGGTTTCTCTTGGGTCCTCTCATGCCTTGCTCGGAGGCTTGACAGGCCCAGCCTTTAACCGGGAAATTGTTCTACTCCTTTGGGACCTATCCTTCTCCGTCCTACTGGCCTCACGTACATTACCCCTTCCATCGAACATCTCCGGTGACAAAGTATCGCTAACGCTGGTTGACGCCTTGTCTTCTTCCACCGTCCTCCTCCTCCTCTCTCCTGCCTCTTCCGAGCGCCGTAAATCACAAAGTCACTCGGCTGCCACAAACAGTTCTGGCGTTTGGGCTGTACCGATAAACGTACCTCCAACTTCAAGCATTGCGAATGCTATCGGTCGAGCAGCTGCAGCGACACCGTGGTTGGCTGTTAATGGAGATAGCGCGACTACTCCGCATGATACGGAGAGAACAAAAGTGTTGAATGAAATGCGATCTGCTATGGATCGTAATCAACCTCAAAATGCTAATACCGCGTTTTTCGAATGGGAAAAGCGTCAAGTAAAGGAGGAAGATTCAGCATCTCCTTCGAAAGATAAAAATGTACTCTTCTTACATTTCCTCTTGTTCGTATTTTATTCAGACTTTTTTCAGCAGGAATCGTCCCCGATTTATGGGTATAATTTCACTAAGGAAGTTTTGAACATCGTCCTCCAACCTTCCAAGCCATCGAACACGCCTTATTCTTCCCAGATTGTCCAGCATCTCTTGGAGAAGAAAACTGTAAGTGCGGGTATGGTTGAAGTTGGTCTTTTGGCGGTCTTGCGACTACGTAATGACTGGGTGCGTCGCTCGTGTCAAACGTTTTTTTTCTTCTAGCACTAATCTTCGTACTAGAAATCGATAACCCTGGCTTTAACGCATGTTACGGATTTACAGGAGGTTGATATCGTCGAGTGCCTATGCTTCATCCTGGCACGACATCGTCGCACTACTTCTAGTAATGCGATGCAGGTCGATTCATCTCCAAGCATGGACGAGCCACCAACGCTACGAGCTTTCCTCAACCTTTTCCTCCGCTACAACTTTTCCGCCATTCCTCTCCGAGCGGCGTTCCGGCGATATTTCTCAGACGTTGACGACGTTGTTTGTTTACTGGAAGTGTTGGACAACTGGATAGGTCAATGGGCTGGTCGTGATTTACGTTTGCTTCCTTCGAGCAAGATGATGAAGAAAAACGAGTATGGGATATTGGTCTTGAAGCCGGATAGTACTAGTAGTGAGGTCCCGTCTATGCTGCAGGTGATTGCTCTCGCTCTTGCTCTACCTTCCACTCTTTACTGACTATTTCATAGATTACCACGTTCCTTCAATCTCTCCTCGATACCTCCTTTATAAACCTCATCCAAACCCCGTCTGCTCATCGCATACTCAAAAAGATCCAGTTGCAGATTGACCCCGAGATCAAACATATTGAACAGACAGAGCAACTTCGTGGACCCCTGGATCTCTTCGTCAGGGCGCAAGCCAAGGCTGCGAAAGAGGCCAAGGATATTAGCGAAGGTGTAAAAGTGCCGGTTGCGGATTGGAGGCAGCGGAAAAAGCTTCTTCATGAGCAGGCGGGGATGGTCGGTCTTTATCAGCTTGGAGGAGCTAACGTTGTGAGATCTGCAGTTTGGGTACATACATTCATAAAATACATATACTCTAGACTTGCTCTACTCTGCTTCGTCTCCCTGGCCGTATCAGTCCTTTAACCTCACCACTTTCGTCAGCAACTCGAGCTGCTGATTGAGCTCATTGTGTCATCGTGGTAAACTCGTTCACAGTCTGCTCGTATTCTGCGATAGTTTGTGGATCCATATTATCATCGTCGTCATCCGTATTGGCATCGGTGCTGTCAGAGTCAAGGGTATCTTGCGCTTGAGATATCAAGGCCAAAATTTTGTCTTTTTGCTTCAATATTTTTGGTAGTAAGATCCGAACTACGCTCTTCAAATAAGTGGGGGCATAAATGCGGTCGGAAGGACGACTCACGACGTTCACCAACTGTAGGATCCAGATCTGGATATGATAGAAACGCAGAGATGGTCTCTAGAGCTTGATTGCAGATGGAACTATAGCTCGTCTCCATCGATTGGATTTCTGATAGAGTGGTATTTGCTTCATCCCTAATCGAAGCGTTTCCGTTAACTGGAAATATAACATTGGTTTGATATGCTAACCTTGTCACTGGGGCTTGCAAAACTGGGGGATCTATCGTTGAGATGGATGAGTATGACATTGTTGAACGTTGAACGATGACGAATGCGGCGCATTTGCTTTTAAAAGGTACCGTGAATCGATGACATCACGCGCATTAAAAGTTTGAAAAATGCAAGAAAATGTAAATTAAGTTTGAGATTGAAAGCAAGTTCGAAATGCAAGTACGTAGATGGTATCGTTATATATCTGCGTATACAATGGAGTTGTAAGATACTTGGTTCTAGCACTGTGGTATGAGTAAGATGAAGCGATAACAAGAAGCATTCCGAGGTCGACATAGCAAATGAGCGCGTCTCAAACGCGCTCATGGAGATATACAACGAGAATCTGTAATGACTGTATGGCAAGGCTGCGTCGAGCGGCAATCGCCAAATCACGATGAAAGTTGAGCGAATCCGAGTTGATCAGATCCAAAGTCGAAAACAGTGTATACGTTTCTCATAAAGCTAAGAGGAGTTCAATTTAGCCAGATCCAAATGACAAAAGCAGAGGCTAACCTATCACCGAGTAGCCATGTCGACGGGCCAAAGCCAATGTCCTGGCCAGCAACAGCACCGACACAGTATTCACTGGTGCTGTCTGTAGAGCCAGAGCTAAAGCTACAGGACATCGTGAGCATGCGTGCATTATAAGAAGAGAAACACTTACGTCGCTGCTGAGATATTCCAGCTCTGGCCACCCCAGCTGAACGATACCTCTGGTGTTTGATTACAAGGATAGCTGTAGAATCCCGGGTCAGAATCCAACGCTTTTGAATTGGGGACGGATTCCCAAAAGGTCTTCACAGCGGCAGTGGGGCCATAAATAACAGTTGTGCCCGAGTCAACAATGGTAGTGATGTCGGATATAACGCTAGTATTTGAACCAATGCCAATACTTCCATCCAGAGATCTTCCAGTATCCGGGATTAGTGTCGACGGCATGGTATTCAATGTCACCAGTGTATAACTGGTCATTCGTGCCACCCATGTAGAGTTCCGACGCATTCGATGCGAGATAGAAGCTAAACTGTTTGTTGGAGACAGCACTTTGGTTGATGGCCGTTTCGAAAAAGGTCGTGGATCGAAGGTTGGAAAGGGAAGAATATGCCATCCCGAGGATGCTATAAACAGAACAGACATTGAGCGACAGCAGAGAGGAAAAACAAGACCTCCCTTACCCGTCAAATGGACCCGAAATCGAATCATTGGTCACCGAGGCAAAATGTTGTCCAGTCACAGAAATCCCAGCGACGGTCACTGAGAAATGCCTTTAGCATGCATGACGCGGAAGAAAGTCCCTTCAATGAATATGCTCACCATCATCTGCAAAGATTGGACCAGAAACAGTCGTTCCGTCACCGTATTGGATCTGAAAAGTTCCGGATTGCGCCTCTGACGTTGAGGAGGCTGAAGAATCGTACTTGCTCTTTGAGGAACAGGTAGAGCTAGAGCAGTCGGACGAAGGAATCCATAGGTCCGATGAGCCACTACATACAAAAAGAATCAACAATAATCTATGATAAATTTCTGAGAGTTTGAGCCAATGGAAATTTGGCCGTCCCATAGCTCATCGTTTTCTTCGTCTGTCAAGGATACCGTCTGCCGCTTCATCTCGAGGATCCCACTCAGTTTTTGAATGAGATCTTCGGGAAGAGTAGCAAGAGGTTGGATCTCTGCTCCCTACTAAACGGACATTCGTCAGTCACGCAAGAAGCACACAAGGAAGAACCTTTCAACCTACCTCCCACAAAGATCCCTGAGTGCTCAGGTAATTAAGCATGTTCTGGCGATGCTTATTGTGCGTGAATACGACATCCAATTTGGCCTTGTCTGCATCGAAAACACCGTTAGAGTTGGCTAACCCACTACGTTTTCGAAGAGGAATAGCGAGCCCAGCGTTGTTGGCTGCGGTTGGCTCTGAACGGGGAACAGCAGGCGTAGGAGTTGCAGAGGCAGTAAATACTACCAGCGCAAAACTGAGAAATAAGGGAGATATAAGAGAGCGTTGGTTGAACATTTGTTCGGTGTGAGGAATAAGGAAAGGAAGGATGAAGTGAAGGATGAAGTGAGAGGAAAGAGTTGAGCGCCAAGCGTTTGCTTCGTGGCGACGGAGGTAGACAATTTTGTGGAGCTCACTCCGCATATCAACGGCATTGGAGTCGCTTAGCGGGACCTTTACCCAAGAATAATTTCGAAACATGAAGGTTTTCAGATTTTCGAAATTTCAAGTTCTTTTCAAAGTGTTCAAGCAAAATGAACGGGTTGAGGATGGTTGGGGGTGGAAGAACGCGTCGCATTGGACAAATTCTCGGTCGAGTGATAGGCGCTGAAGGAACTGAAGACGCGCCGTGGCCCGCCACGATGATCCCGGCTCGGAGTGATAGGCGCTGGAAGTCATGTCCTCCAGCGTCCTCTCCTACTTCCAACCTAACTAAGGAATTTGCGTACGTGATTACCGAATGTTGGACCTGCTGCAAGTATATCATGTCGAGCTCAGGCTCAGAGGTCCGAAGATTTTCGATACCGTAGCCGACTGCTGACTCGATCGTGGCTCTGTATTAGATGACAGCTAAAGAATTGTTCAAGGACGCGCGCGCGTATATACATACGGGAAGGCGTGTGCAGGGCTCAACTGGGGCTCAATAAGCTTGAAAGCTTGTATAAATGTATTGTTTTCGCTGCAAGGGTTTGCGATTGGCTCCAACCAAACGCCTCTATTTTTCCTAACAATCCGTCGTTCTCAGAAGACCCGCCACTTACCCAGATTACGCCTAGCAATGTACGTTCAGCAGGAGAGCATCAACGTCGACGTGTTTAGTCCACTCATAGACTACCAGCCGCCAATGGACAATAATACTTGGTTTATGGGGTTTATGGGTGGGTATGATGGTGATTCACTTACAGACAAGTGCGCTTCCTTTATTGTCTCTTTGCGCGAGCATAACGTACAATTTTCAATCAGATAATCCAACGACACCTTCGTATTTTGCCCTATCACTGGGTGTACAGCGACTCTGAACTTCACGGGCACTGGGGTTCAGTTAGTTGGTAGGCTACAGTCCCACTTAATTCCGGAACACAGACAATACGAACTTTCCGGATTTCAGCAATGGCATAGTCCAGTGAGATTGTTTACTGCAATCAGCACCTTTGCCAACTCGTCTAACGTCTGTCCATCTTCAATTTCAAAGCTTCAGCGATTTCAACACTGCCACAGCGTCTTTAAATTTCACGGTCCATATATTGCCCTTCAAAATCCAAGTAATCTTTATAATGTCGAACAGGGAACCCGAATAATTGTCTATGGTGCAGTATGAGACAACGGCGCACCGTACACAGCTCATGGTGAAATCTTCTCATTCAATGGAACTAGGCCTGGATATGGGTACCGTCCAGGGGAAATTCTCTTCTATACGGACAACCTCAGCAACTCTAGCCATTCCCTTACTCTTACGTTCTTAGTCCAGGGACGCAGCTTTCAGTCTTGACTATGCTATTGTCGACACCTTCGTTATCCCGTATGTGATCGATTTTTCCTACTGCGAACTCATGTTTATTGCTTTGCTACTAGTTCGTCCACCACAAAATAAGAAGATCCCTATCTTCTGGTGCTATAGCCGGTATCGCTATTGGTGGCGTCGCTGTCGTCTTAATTCTAGCGTTCTTGTTATTCTTCTTCCGACGAAAACGACTCGCTTCAAAGGCAATCCGACCAATTATTATCGACGGCTGTAGTGAACTGACATGCACCAACCCGGGCCAGAGTTGCTTGTGACTCCGTTCGTGCAGGATCCTCAACAAGCTGGTACTTCGTACTTGCCAACGAACTCGGGTTCACCCCAAACAGATGGCGTCGGTAATTCCAGGAAAGCGGGGTTAGGTAGTCATGGTACTGGTGCTGAATCACATGTGCTTCTTAGTTCAACTTTATATCTGGAAGATGGCCAGCGGTCACCTCCTGCTTACGACGCTGAAGGGGTTGAAGAATGATGTATTGGGAGGTATAACTTTATTTTTTTCATGGCTATGCCAATGAGATGTATGTATATGTGTCACAGTACTAGTTGAAACACGCTCATGAAGTTAGTGTTCATGCATCCTCCAGTGTCCTCGTTTCATCAACAATTTTATGGAACCCTCCGAGGCATGTCCATCCAAGAAGAGATCACACTACAGCACCTTCATCCGAGTCATCATGATCTCTCTTATAAACAGCTGGCAGGAGATGCGCAGCCGACTGTCTCTGCCAATCTCTACCGCAAATATCGCAGAAAAGACCACTCAAATTCTCGTCGACCAGTTCAAGTATCGCTGTGGAACCTTGGAAGCCGCGGCGTAAAGAATGACCGCACCGCACGTGCCGCCCTTTCTTTGTCTAAACCTGCTCGATCCAGATCCATTGAAGTACCTCTTTCCTAGACTCAGAAATCGCTCAGAACTTATATTTATTATTCTCTCAGGAATGTCGCAATATCTGCTCGAGGATCGTATCGAAGAGCCAGTCTGGCTTGAACCAATCGATATATCATTCCTTCGAGAGCGAATATCCGAAACGGAGACCCAGGTGGAAAGCCTCCAGAATCAAATGAGCGAGGTCAAACGGGCACACGAGGCTTATATCGAGGAGCAGATAACACTGGAACCAAACGAAGTCTCCTTCCTTGAAAGTCGAATGTCCGAAAGTGAAACTCAGGCTCAAATCTCGGAGTTGACGCGTCAAAGAGACATGAAACTAGTCGAGCTTGCTTCGTTTCGAAACATTCTCTCGCCTGTCCGTCGGATTCCGGTGGAGATCCTTTCCGAAATCCTCGAGCTTGCCTGTCTTCCTGAGGATGGCATTTTCCATTCCAAGCATACTATCGTTTTATACACGAACAATCTTTCCAGTGTGTGTGCTGCTTGGAGAAGGTCGCTCTTGCAACTCCTCGACTTTGGTCCAAGCTCTGCTTTGAGGATGATAATACAAACGTCAAACCTGTCACGACCACAGTTGAGTGGGTCAAAGAGTGGACTCATCGGAGTCGAGGACTCCTATTGGATGTGTATCTTTCTTTATCCATGGAGTCTTACCTTAGATCAACACAGCTCCTGGAGCAGATCCTGAGTCTTCGCCACCGAATTCGAACGTTGGATGTAGCCGGATATTCGGGATTATACCATGTGCTTTTCTGTCTACCGCGCTCTTCCTTTTCTCGATTGGAAGAAATCACTCTTTCGATCGAGGGAAATGATGTTAATGGACGCCTTTTACCCAACAAAATCGAGGCACTCTTGGATGCACCCCATCTACACAATGTCCAAATTAGAGGGACCTCGATCTCTCCCTATTGATTGGAAGTGTTGGCGTTTCCTGCAGAACAATTGCAAACATTAATGGTTGCATCTACTCGTGTTCGCATATATCCACCTGTCTTTGTGGACAGTTTGCATGCATTCAAAAGCCTTGTCAACCTCGACATTGCCGACCTTCCTATGTATCACACCAGCATCACCATATTGTTGCCCGCGTTGAAACAGAAATCCCTGAGAATCGCCCATTATGATTACGACTTCTTGCATTGTCTTACCCTTCCTCTCCTCGAACACTTGAATTTTTGGGGGCATGGGAATCCATATGGCAGGGATATCCGCAAAGTTTTTCTTGCTGTCGCTGATTTTCAGCGGCGCTCTGCTACTTCGCTGTCATCTCTGACAATGGAAGACTTCAGTTGGGAAGATGCAGAGCTCTTCACGGAGCATTTGACAGCGACAATAGGTATCTTCCCCGATCTCCAATCATTGCAGCTGCATAGGGTTCGAGTTGATGTCAATCTTCTACTTCAAGCATTAACTTACAGTGAAGGCAGTCAGTTTCTTCTTCCGAAGCTCACATATCTTGGGCTGCAGCCTTACGAACAATACCCAACCTATCTTTCCGGCGACTTGAAATCTATGGCCTTTTCACGATGGTGGTCGGACAAGTAGTGCTGAAGCCTGGAGACCCCTAGAAACCATCCCCGAACTTTATCCTAGCGTATTTTACGTCGCGATTTTGATGATTTCCTTCCTATTATGGCGTATTTTAAACCAGAAGATCTACTTCCCTGTACCAATAGCGTACTTGAGTACTCCAAGCGCTGACCTACTCTATGGCGAAGGCAGTCTTCAAGTTCTGAAGCTTACATATTTGAGTCTTGGGCTGCAGCCTTATGAGCGACACACAACCCATTTTTCTGATCACTTGACATCTATGGTCCTTTCAGAGTGCCCTTGCTCTTTGCAGCCTCCAGAGATTGATCGGCGTGGTTTCGGATCCGGGTACTACGACGCATCCAGGCCCCAGGGTCGTCCATTCACCGTAAAGTACCGGGAGACGGCAATTCGGGACCTACCAGGAGTGTACTCAAGCGCCGAGCGGGCGATGGTATACAGAACCTTACTGCTAGTGGTCACTGGTAAGTTTAGTTTTTAGTTTTTGGTTTTTTTTTTTTTTTTTTTCGTGCCGGAGCACCAAATATTATTCCCCCTGCTCCCGTTCCTGCAACTTCTCCAATTCATCCGAACGAGCTTTGCCAAATCCAGCACTGAGAAAGAGCAAAAAATAGGATGATACCAGACAATATGGTACACACAAGATTAGCTAGTATAAATAAATAATTGGTGATCATTGACTTCCCGACACCTCATACGCTGGTGGCGCACTTTCCTGTTCTAGCCTCGCCTCCTGAATCCTTGTCTGCAACAACTGCAGTATATCAGTTATGGGTATCTGCTCTAGTGGACTACTATTTGTGCTCGGTGGGTCCTCGCTGATTGGGTCTGTGAATCGAGACTCTCGCTGGTGCTTTCCACCATACTCAGCACCACTCCCAGTATTCGCGTTCAAAGTCGTGGTAGACAATGTAAGAACACTCTGGTGAATAGTGCTTGGAACCTGAGGGCGAGTAGACTCATTCTCGGTCATATAGAACGCGTCAATATCCAAGTTTAGTTCCGTTTCCTGCATCTGAGCATTTCGTCGTCGGCGCCGAGTTGTGTATAATATTAACAAAGCGATTATGGCCAGCATTGCAAGTCCACCAAGGACTCCGCCTACTATAGGCGCTATATGACTTGTCTGAGTCGCATGATTGTTGCTACCAGTTGTATTGGGATTTGTTCCATTCGAACTGGGGCCGGGGTTTGTTCCATTTGTGGTTGCATTGGGCGCACTAACAACAGGGAGCTGTGCGGCACTGACCAAGCCATATAGTGCGAGTTGCTGGTCTGTTGGATTAAATTGAAAGTTGGTGGTCCAATCCATGAACCGGCATAGATGTTACTGTTAGGAGTAGTGGCTGCAGTAACAATCGTGTTGTACTGGAACGTGGCTGAGCTACGTATCCATCATCACAATGAAATCTTACCTGAACAGCGAGGAAACTCCCAATATATGTGACAAGGTCTGCAGGTCCGCTTATGGTATGATATAACATTCCAAGTCCTTGGGTAAGGCCCTGGTCACCTAAACCACCTCCGACATCTGTAGGAAAACAAATCAGACTTGGATGTGATAATGAATTTTCAAGCAACATACTAATGATCCCATTTTCCGCATTACACAGAGTATTCGTTGTAAGCGTGATATTGACAAGGGTGGAACGCCTTGAAAACAAAGTTGAACGCATCAGTGCTTGATCGCTACACCATTCCAAATAAGTACTCACAATGTATCAACTGATATATCCTGCCTCCCGACAGAAGTATTACCAGGCAAGATGGCTAAACCTTCCAAGAAGAACCCTAAAGTTTTACTTAGCCGACAGCATGATTTTCTATGCGTGTATAGGTAAGTATACCTGCTTGATCAATTTTAAATCCTCCCGGTCCAAAAGTATCGACACAGGAAGCACTGTCATTCGCTGATATTGCTGCTAACCCGTTTCCCGCACTGGTGATATTCATAACGTCCACCATGAAAGAGCCAGAATCTTGTACAGCATCAAGATAAGTGTTGTTGGATGTTGCTTGGAAGAGGTACGCCGAGAGTCTGAACGAGAAGATCAGTGCATATCACCAAGTACAAAAATCAGGTCGCTGCCTCACGTGAAGAAAAATCTGGCGAAAAAAAAAAATATTCGTGAGGCGAAGAGCCTTTCAAAAGATAAAGTAGCACAAACGCTGTGGAATCTCCAAAGATGGTCGTATCGGTAAGACCGGTTGACTGAGAAGCATTGTAAGTCCTTGTACAACAAATCCTTTGGATGCATACGTAGAACGTCCCACCAACCAGATTAACTACGTCCAAATGAATAAGGATGTTTTAAAATCTCGGGGCGCAGGAAGATGTAATCAGATACATACCACCTGAACAAGTCTTTGTAATGCTAAAGGACTTAACCGGTATTGAGCCTGCTTCAACATCTGCGGCGGAAATTGTGAGGTTTCGGCCATAATCCCAAGCTTGTACTGCTATATCAAGCATTGTAGAGTCCTGATAGACTTGATATGCGCGCATTGCAGTGATACCTTGATTTCTGAAATTGGAATAAGAATTTATGGAAGAAGCAATGCGAGAAAGCTTGGTATACATTGCGCCATTAGACTGTTCAACCGAATAGGTATAGTGAGAGGTAGGAAGGAAAGCACAATATAAAACTGATACAGACACTGGGTGAGATGTCAGTAAGTGTTAATATAGCGCATATATGGATGGATGACCTACAACTCGTTTGATTCAAAAGGATTGTTGGTGAAATACGTAGTGACCGGCTCTTGGTATGAGGTTGTGTTGCTGTAGAAGTCATACATAGCTATAATGGAGAAGAAATCGTCGCTGGGGCTGGCTATTTTCAAACTAATGAGTGTGGGATAAAGCGAAACCAGAGCACTTTATATTACTGGTCTCATTGCCAAGCACCTCCTGGATAGCACCTTCAATCGTAGATTGACGGTCGGCAGTGGACGTAGTTATGTTTGTGCCCTATAGGTGGAACAAGCTGTCTTTTAGAATCTGCAACATTTGCAAATAACATTGAACGTACCTCCCAAGTTGTCGGTACCACAAACCCATCAGCTATCGTCCTCTTAATCAACACTATTGCTGGGATGAAGTAGAAAAGGCGCATCAAGCGCCGCATGCCGTCTCAAGTTTTCTTCAATTGGCAGGAATGCGGCAAGTGACAAAACTAAAGAACAGCAGAACCAAAGATGAAGGTCGAGAAGAAGGGAAAAAAGTCGTTGAACGTCTACGATGCATGTGCACTGTGGTTTTAGGTACGTTCATTCTTTAATGATCGTCAATGCGCGAAAGGTGATGTGATTGATAGATACGAACATTGTGGCAATATCAGTCACTGGGCATCCAAATCAAAGGACGTCCTGGACACCTATGAGAATCTTACGAGTGCGGAGCAGCATAAGTGTAGTAGATACCATCCGCAGAGACCAGGCCCAGACTGACGTGTTGTGAAAACTTGACTCGAGCGTGAATTTGGAAATTTAGAGACATGATGACTACGTGGACGAATATTGGAACCAAATCAGTAGAGGTGAGCTGGGAACTCTGGGAGAGAAAATTTCACAAGAATTCAGTTTAAGATCATGTTTAATATCAGGATCAGGACAAGGAGAGTGAGTGGAGGTAACCATATAAAAGTATCGAGCACAACTCTGCGCGAGAGAATGTCCACAGAAAGTTTGAGTTTGGATGTTCGTTCATGCCTGGAGCGTCTAAATCACAGGAATAGATACTCATACCAGAACAATGGTATAGCAGAGCATCTATTCCGAGTCTGACTCCATCGTTCGATGAAGGCACGGACTAGGGAGCGCAGTGCTTGTACCCAGTCCCAGTCCCGGCTCCAGTTGGTTTCGCTGGCGGGATTGACCTATGCCACATTACAGGCGAATAAGGCAAACGCTTGAAGACGATTGACTTGTTTCATCGTACTGTTCCACAGGTAGCTGCGTCGTGCGATATCGATTATGTTGTATTGAGATTTACAATGAAATCCATAGAAATTAAAGAGTTGCGTGAAAAGGATCTCCAAACAGGCATACCTGAACGGAAAGGAAATTCCCAATATATGTAACAAGATTACCCAGTAAACATGTTTTCAGAATGGAGCGATGCGATGCCTACAATTGGTTTGATGCGGAATGCGAGGTACTAGTGTTTTAGATATGAGTTGTAACTGCATCTTCATGAGCAGTGGCCAGTGTTGCACAGACCGCTACAATGGAAAAGAAATCGCCACTGGCGTTGGCTGTTTCTGATAATGAGTGCGACAGAAGAGATGGGAGTGCGTATCAACATAGGTGTCATTCCTTCTTGACTCACTCGTGCATCTCCATCTGACACGTCTCAGCTTCTTCAATGTTCTTGAACGCGTTACATGAAAATCCACGCAGATGACGCTTTCTACGACGAATACCCGCGATGCGTCTTATTATGGATACTAGGTTTTGGTGAGTCGTTGGATCATCCCGAATTTTCTAAACCACTCGTTCACGTATGACCTCAAAATTGCACCATGACCTATGTTTTCATTTTCTCTTCGAGACCCTCACACCGTATCCCTCATTCCGTATCGTCGCCGATTGTCCTAATGCATTTTATGGCTCAACATCCTCTTCCACAACGGTTACATCGTCCAAGCCCCCATGTCCCTTCTCTTGTCTTCCCTTGCCTATACGATTCACCTCGCTCAAGAGTCCAACATATGTTCCTTTCGTAATTTACCCTGTTCACGCTGTTTTCTTTCTTTCTGGGTCTCGGCTGCTTCAGTTCATCCTCAATCGCCCAGGCTTTGTTGATTTCAGCGTATTCGGACGCAAGATTTTATCATCCAGCATATATCTTTTATACGCGCAATTGTGTTTCTATTTGCACATTGCAAACCCTCTCCTTTCACCATCTTTTATATATGCCTGCAATTGCAGCGTATCTCTCTCTTTTTGCACTCGTGAACTCTCTATGGAAATGATAGAGCCATGAACAGTCTTCCGTGTAATCATGCCATTTTTATCCAGAAATATTCACCGGGAAGAATCTCAAAATGAAGACAAGCCCTTAAAGGCAGCGTCACGTATACTGTACCTGCCACTATCCTCATTTCATAAACGACTTTAATAGGGATCCGTCCTCGACGGTATCATCTTGCATCGAATACCAACAACTACACAACCCTGCTTTTACATGGGCCGTTCACAAAGATGATTATTTGTCACTCGTCTCCCGCTCGTCTCCCGCTCATTTAAGACTAAGGTCTTCTCGGAGCCTAGCAGCTTTTGAGTCTCCTTCGGACTTCGGAGGACCTGGATTCGGTTATCTGAAACTGAAACTAGACCAGGGTTTTAATGGACTTGTCAATTCAAGTCTAATGATCAAGAATGCGGTGAGTGGTTTTCTATTGCATTTACAGACAGTTGAAAGCTGATACATATTGATGCGGTGCTTGACTTAAGGGTGCGCCCAAGGTCAGTTATCGCCGACCGCTTCGACTTGGGACGTCCATCATCCTCGTTGTGATTTCCTCCTAACCGCCCATACCCATTCCTTCCTTTCTCTCTTCCTTTCTCCCTCCCCTTTTTCTTCTGGTTCTCTTTATTCCTTTGTTCAACGCTTATCCAAGTTCGCTACTCCTAGGCGCTTTTTCTTGCCACAATCTCTATTTAAAAAGGATTATCTTTAATTATGTCCAGCGTGTCGGTAGTACAAGAACAAGTCGACATTGTCCTCGACGCGTTTAGTCCTCTAATTGTCTACGACCCACCAGTGGACAATATTACCTGGTCCTCCAATGGGGGATTCGGTGGGGATCCGCTGCTGGCTGAGTAAGTGCATATTCACGTTCTTTGGCTATTACTTATATAACTTATCTGGAATCTGCAGCTACAGCAACAGCACATACATGTTTAGTGATAAGGCGAATGCTTCAGCGACGCTGAATTTTACGGGGACTGGGGTTATGATAGTGGGGGCGTATAGGTCGAATGATGGGCCGTATATGTGAGTAAACATTTCCCACTACTGGGCGCTAACAGTGACCTTTACCCGTCTTCAGGATCTCAATAGATGGAGAAGAACAATTTCTAAACCGAACAGGCCCACCTCCAGAGTACGACGACCAGATATTTGGCTATGTGATGTTCGATAACAGGAATTCACTTGACCATGGACTTCATACGATTCAGCTCATAAACGAGGCCACGGAACGCGAAGTTGCTCAGGAAACCGGGCGTGTTGATGTTGACTATGTGGGTTTCGACTCGTACTTATGGAGGCGGAATAACCTGAAATGTAAAATTATAGATGACATTCTCCACTGTTGTACCATCTATAGTCGCGGATACTCGTATTCAAGATACAGATTTTGCATACAATCCAGTCGAGTCTTGGAATACGGATAATACGAACTTTCCGGATTTTGACCAGGATACGGTGCAGTGAGTGTATTCGCTCTCGGAAATTTCGCCGGTCTAATTCTAGCTTCGAGTTCTACTTCCCTTGAAAACGCTACCGCAAGTCTAAATTTCCAGGTAAGTTTCAAATTCGAAATCCTTCCACGATGATTAAGCACCTCTTACCTCTCAGGGAACTCGTATAATCGTCTACGGAGCAGTGGGAGACGCTGGTTCACCGTACTCGGTCCAAATCGACGGCACAGTGTACCAAGGCTACAACGGAAGCCGACCAGGATTTGGGTATCGTCCTGGAGAGATCCTATTTTACATGGACGGTCTGGTGAACAGCTCGCATTCGATAACGCTTACGGCTCTTCCAGATTCCGGTGGGGTTGCCATTAATAACACCGCGTTCAATACGTCTTCTGGATCCTCGACTCCTGAATTTTTCAGTATTGACTATGCTATCGTAGATGGATACGCAGTGGATGTGGATGCTGGTTCAGGCTCTCGATCTGCGAGTTCCACTGGTGATCATAGTGCGTTAAACAAGGGAGATATAGCTGGTATAGTTATTGGCTCTGTCGTGGGTCTTGCTCTCATCTGCTTGGGAATCGTTTGGATGATGTCACGTCGGCGTCGTCGTGGTCCTCGCCATCCATCATCGTCATTCCAAGGATTACTGCGGCAAGAGAAACGGCCTATGACCCCTACGACTGCGACTACCCTGATCCAGGAGCCATGGAGACCTGAGGAGGTCTATCCAATTATTGACATCGTGCAGGGCGGCGTGGCTTCTGGTTCACCTTCACCTCCGCCTGTTGACGAGAAGGCTCCGAGGTATAGCAACGAGATGTCGGAGGAGGGATATCCTGCTGAACGAGAGAGATTGAAGCGTGCGGTTGCAGCTAGAGAAGTCGAGGGTGGCTGAGGCTTCAGCGATTGACCCATTGCCGATTTATGAGGTCTAATAGCTACATTTTTGAGCGGCGTTATATTGCGGCGTTATTGGATCGTTAAATTAATGAATTACTTTTTTGAGACGGATTTCGCACGATCTTTGACATCGCCGTCCCGATTTCGTCCCGACAATTCACGACTCGACTTCCATGTCGGCCTAAGCCAATCATTGCTCATGCTCGACATTCCTCCTGAACTTGGTGCTTTTGTACTGGAACTCGTCACTTCCAATACTTTTCAGCAAATATTTCCACTACTCGTCATCTTTTTCGTACCATTTTCTGTGCTCTACCTTTCCCGGTCATCGCCAAGACCGCCAAAGAGCCTGAGCTCCCTATTCTATTCCTTCTTGATGGTACTCGAAAGCCTTGGTCTGGCTTTGCCTTGGAATTGGGGCAGCTCTTCCAGCCATGTTTCCAGCAATCATACGCCAAAAAAGAAGGGCAGAAAGAAAGCTGTGAAGACGGAGAAGATCGAGCTGGAAGCTGGAGGCGGCGCTGTGTATCCAGGCTTGGTCAATATTTCTGGCACTTATTGCTTTATGAACTCTACAGTGCAGGTAAATTTATTATAAAGCTCCTAGATGTATTTCTAATTTTTTATACAGGCCTTAGCCTCGCTCACATATTTGCAGCCTCATATAGACGCTATTCACTGCTAAAGCAGAGGCCTTGGATGTCCCATCACCCATTATCGATGCCCTGAAAGACTTGTTCCAAGCTTTGAACGATCCTCGTTCAAGGCCTTCAGCTATTCGCCCGCTAGAACTTATATCGGTTCTTTCCTCGGCTGGTCGCTCAAACTCACTCTTTAGTTCCAGGGAACACCAAGATGCTCAGGAGCTCTTCCAGCTGGTCTCCGAATGCATAAAGACCGAAATTGCTGCCATCGACAAGGAAAGTGCCAGGGATCGAGGTCTCGGTGGTCTTTCGCAGGAGGTCGAAACCAAGATCGGAAAGAGTGTATTTGACGGTCTTGACTGCAAATCGGAGAAGCTGCGTCGTCTGCGGGTACACCGAGGCCGTTATGCATTTCGCTTTTGATAATTGGCAGCTGCCGGTCCCTAGAATGGCGGTGAGTCTCACAACCGGGCACAATTTCCGCCTTATCCTAATCTTATGTTGCTCTAGTCCACATGTTTATTGGAGGATTGCCTTTCCGAATACACCCGACTGGAGGTTCTGAAGGACTGTATATGCCGGAAATGCTCCATGACAGCTACACATAGACGCTTGGCGCAGGAAGTCCAGACGCTTTCTGAAATCGAGCAGCCCTCTGCGTCGAAAAAGCGCAGATTAAAGGAGGTCAAGAAGATGTTAGCTCGCGTGAAATCTGCCCTTGAGGAGGGTCGGGTTGAAGATGAGCTCAAAGATGTGCGGATGGAAAAGGTCATCAGTCTATCGACCAAGCAGGCGATGATTGCAAGGGTACGTTTGATTATTACTTGCACACTAGTCGTCCGATTTCTTACTGGTTTACAGCCACCACCCGTTTTGGTCCTTCACATCAATCGATCCATGCACTTTACGCACTACGCAGCCAAGAACAACATTCGCGTTCTCTTTCCGGAAGTCCTCGATCTGACGCCATTTACTACATCAGGCAACCTCTCCACCGTTCCCACATCGTCCCTTTCCACCCCACCCCATTACCCCAAACGTTCAACCACTCCAACCCCTGAACCCCGCAACGATTCATTATCCCGCACAATATACCGACTGAGCTCGGTTGTGTGCCATTACGGTCAACACTCCTTTGGTCACTACATCTGCTATCGTCGGAAACCCAAGGCCAGATCAGGTTCATCAGGAGAACAGTGGCGTCCCCCAAAGCTAGTCATAGAGCTGTCGAACGAAGCTGCTGCTTTCCAGCCCTATCAAACGAGAACCTGGCTTAGAGGATGATGTACGGAACCTAAACGCAAACGAAGAAGAAGATGCAGAAGGGTTTGAAGAGTACATTTGGGACGATGCGGATCCTTCCACGGCTGCCGGCACAGGACGAGGTTGGCTTCGAGTGTCTGATGACGCTGTGGCGGAAGTTGGGATCGAGACGGTATTACAGGAGGGTTCGGGGGCGTTTATGCTTTATTACGAGCGGGCTGTGATATCGGGTATCGTTCAAGCTGGTATAGCCCACGGTGGTGTCTCTCCATACCCCGATGGAGTGGGTACGACTATGGGTATGACAAACGGCCACGCCTTCGGCTTGAAGAATTCGACGAACTCAATACCCAATGGTTACCCTGTCGGAGTGGGTGTAGGTGTTGGGACGCCGTTGAACTCTGAGGAGACGCTAAAGCCACAGATGATGATGACCATGATGATGAATGGAAATGGAAGTATCGGATCTTTGGTCAGTGTTGATGAGAAGGGAAGAGAGCGGGATCGGATGTCGTTGTCATCCATGTCTGCGAGTGGGTCACCACCGGTGTTTGGTCCGAGGGTGGTGAGGAGTGTCGCGGCGGGGAGAAGGAGAAGCCATAGTGCTGCCCCAGGGATATCTTCGGAGAAAAGCGCGTCACCGGTGGCAAGCTCCTCCTCGTCCATGTTGTCCCCAACAAGTCCCTCATTCCTACCACTATCCTCATCACAGCCTATCGCTATGCCTAACGGCAGAGGGAGACCAAAGGAAGAAGACCTAGATCGGTTCGACGAGGTCGAACTAGAACGGGAATACGACGACGACACCTCTTCCTCATTATCCAACAACAGCAGTAACCTCAACTCTACCTCCTTATCCTCCTCCGCACCAGCCCTCTTGTCCAAAATGCGAAACCAAATGTCGATGTCGAACACTTCGATTGCATCTATAGCCAGTACCACTAGCTCCAACTCGTCGACGTCTGTGGTTTCGGTGCAAACATCATCAGTGTCGTCGAATTCGTCTGGATCTGCGGGGTCGCGTAGAGGGAGGGGTAGATCAGTGCATAAAGTGGGTGGATCCAAGGGACGCTCGCCGCAGTCGAGACAACATCCACCACTGCCGGCCTCGCCTATGGTCGGGCTGAAAGCGTAGACTATGCTATGCTATGTGCTGTTTGTCATTGTATAGATATACGGTATGGAATGGAAATGGTAAGGTAGAAGTTTATACATACATGTGTACTGTAGGCTCGTTACTCTTTTTCACCTTTTCCTTTCACCTTCTTCCGATTCATTAACCTATCTACCTAGTATTGTTATTCGCTCCAACATTTTATTTTTCCGTTACTTTGGGAATGCTATGGCTTCTACTACGTATTTTTCCATCTTCGAGTCTCTGTCTTCTACCTTACCCCCCACTCACTGTCTAGCATCTTAAAACGCAATTGTATCATTAGCTTCATTTTTGAACCATATCATCTATAAAACCATTACTCGAGCTACTAGTGATGTCATTAGTTTACAGTTTGCCTTTCGACCACGATGAGCAAAGTTGGTACTCGCTCAAGTACTCGCGTTTTCTCTAGCTGATACAGATGGTTTGATTCCAAGTTTATGAAGAAAATCCAATCAAAGATTGAAGAGGTATTAGATCCATCTTCTCCAAAGCAAACGCAACCTACACCTGCGCCGCTGTTGAATCTGCCTTTGCTTGCCCAACCTCCGAATTTGCGCCAGATATATCGTTTCCGCAAACAACGCGGGGTCAACCTCGGGTCCTGGTTCACGCTAGAAAACTGGCTAACACCAAGTCTTTTCCAGCATGCTGCTGAACCCAAGTCGAGCGAGATGGATGTACTTACGGGCTTGGGTGTCCAAGGTGCGAAATCCCTCCTTGAGAATCACTGGGCCCATTTCGTCGATGAAGGCGATTGGAACTGGCTTGTCGAGCATGGAATCAATACCGTTCGTATCCCGGTATCGTATTATCATTTTCTTCCTGGCCATCCCGACCCAGAGGTCCGAAAATTGATGGTAGGAACGGAATATGGACCTTTTGCAGATGCGTATGTTGATGCGTGGAAGTATGTCGTCTCAGCTATACGCTCTGCGCATGCGCATAAGATTGGGGTGGTTATTGATCTTCATGCTGCGCCTGGAGCGCAGAATACCGATAGTCATTCGGGTTTGAGCGGAGGGAAGGCTGGGTTATGGGACTCGACCCAGTTTCAGAAGCGGACTGTGGCGATTCTTGTGGCTATGGCTCGAAGATATTGTTCAGTATGACAATGTTGTTGGGTTGGAGCTGCTCAATGAGCCCAAGAACAATAATCGGCTTGAATGAGCTGGTACGATGAGGCCATCAAGGCCATTCATACTGTAGTTCCCGATACACAGGAGCTTCCGATTTATGTTTCTGACGCTTGGGACACAAATTGGTACTGTGAGTCACCGCCGAAACTCGAGAGAGATTTTTTTTTTTTTTTTGCTCACTCGGTATTATTGCAGCAAAATATGTCAAAGACCAGTCGACAGCTGGGTCGTTCCTTGTTCTGGATCATCACCTCTATCGGTGCTTTACCTCTCAAGACCAAGCCAAATCTGCTTCACAGCATGCTGATGAAGTTCACCCGGACAACCTGAACAGTGGTCCCTCTGCGTTGAATGCTGGTCAAGGCAGCAGAAGAGACTCAAGGATCCATCGTCATTGGAGAATGGAGTGCGGCGCTTAACCCCGCCTCTCTCTCGTCGTATCCTGACCCTGAATCAAAACTTAAAGCTCAGCGGGAATGGGGTCATGCGCAGTGGGGAGCCTTTGAGAAGTGGTGCGGAGGATGGTTCTTCTGGACTTTGAAGAAGGAAGGCGGGTCAGATCGTGGTTGGTGTTATTACACTGCGGTTGAGCAGGGCGTTCTTCCAGCCCAGGCAGATCGGTTCAAGAGCGCTTTTGGTCAACATTCGGTCGAGTCTTTGAAATCAAGGGGTCAGGCGGAGGCTCAGGGCGCAATGCAGGCGCATGTGGGATGGTGGAATAATCATTCTTCTAATCCAGACAAGTTTGAGCACTGGCGCTTTGAACAGGGATTTCAACAAGGTAAGTTTCTTTCAAGCTGTCAGATATCATATTAGGATTGCTTATTTTTATCCAGGCTGGGAAGATTGTATGGCATTCTATTTTGGAGGCGAGTTGACTGGCTCCGAACTAGGATTCATAGGGCAATGGAAACGTTTGAGAACAGAGGCACATCGCAGAGAGAAAGGTAATAGCGAGATGGTGTGGGAGTTTGAACATGGGTTCGAACAGGCAGTCGGTAAATTTCATAGAGCGGTGGTATATTCTGTAGCTTGAATGCATCAATTGCAAGGCCAGTGCCAACCGCTCTATTTCTCTTCTTTCACTCGTCTCAGCACTTACGTGTCTTTCTTTTTTTTTTCCGAATTATGCTCTTCCGCCACCTTTTCAAAAATTCATTGATGATCAAGTCGTTGCGCTGCCACGCAAGTCGCGCTTAATTAAACCATGTACACCATAAAAAGAATATTGTATTCCAAATTCAAGCAGGGTTCCAACGATACAGTATACGAGTATGTCCGGATACCGACAGTCGAAAATCCATGCCAGCATTCAAGTTCACATTCTTCACTACGACATATCATCATTGAGGGTGAGAGCTGATCAGAGTTCTTTTCTTCTTTGATTTCACATCCATGGAGAACCATCGGGAAGCAAGGAAGGAAGAACTATTACCTGGCATGGTCTAAGTAACTGCACCTTGTACATGACTAACTTGAACACCTTCACCTGTTTTGATTCTACTGTCCTTCCCTCTAGACGACAATGAAGTTTCAAAGACGGACCACAGCTAAGGTCCTTCGAACGCAGCAATTTGTATAGTTCGGTAAGCTGTTACCCACACCTTCAAAATGCGAAAGGCGGCTGGCGAGTCGATCGCCTGACAGTGAGAATCTCTTTATTCACAAGTAAAATTTCCGGATCTGTTGCTCTCACAACTGCCAGGTAATAGTTGAGCTATGGCTGAGAGATCAAAAAGAATATCACCCATAACACTTTGGTGCGAGTTTTTCGATTTGTCTTCACAATATATTCTTTTGATATCCCAAGTACACGCATATTTAGGAAGCGCATGACCGACAGACCGAGGAATCAGTACGACGACCGGCTTGGTTAAAAGTCACAACTTGTCCCCATTGACCTTCGAGTTCTCGAATTTCCTCCCGCCATGTCAGACCTTGCGCCGGTTCCCCCTGCTGCTGTTGTGACGCAGATGTAAGTATCTAGATTTTCTACCTCTTGCTGCACTCATACCCACTAATTTGTAGTTACGCTCCGATGTTCGTCGGTGCATTCTTGTCCTCGGTGCTGTACGGTGTAGGTCTAGGAGTAGTAAAATCTAAGAGACCGTAACTCATCCTGCTCTTCCAGATTGTGTTGGTTCAGGTGAGTTGGCCAGAGAAGATGACTGAAACGTCTTTGACGAATGCGATTAGATGTATACCTATTTTCAGCTTTCGCACAAGTGAGCGTTTTCACTTTCTACTCGATAATATCCTCATATATGTTGACAGTGATCGACTCTGGATGAAGCTCCTGGTACGTCCTCTGTACCAACCGTGACAATGGGCATTGATCGCCCAATACAGCTCTTTTACCTGTTGATAATGGAGACCGTAACAACAGTGTGCGATTTGGGAATAGTCTTCGAACCTCTGTTACTGAAATTTGGTACGCTACCGTTTCTCGACAAGCCATTAGAACTAGACTAACATTCCCGATAGGACAGGAAGACGTTCTTATAACTTCTCCTTGGTGTGAGTTGTCCAGCGTACCATTGCAAATCTGGATTGAAAGAATCGTAATACATTTCTCTAGTCCTCCGAACCAGTGCGTCTTACACTCTGCGTGTGAATCGCGTTACTTATGCTTGTACTAGACGGGCTCTTCACCGTAAACAATTCGATTATGTTCGACAAAATGCCATTCTGATATCGTCTCTAGTGTTTAATCTCGACTCCCGTCCAGATTTTTATGGCCTGGCGCATAAAGATCATTATGCAAACAATGATACCCTTTGTGATCATCGTCTTTGTCGCGCTATGTGCTCTTGGTGAGCGAATATCCCTCCATCCTAAGCCTGGGTCTCATGGCGCACGTCTAGCTGGTGGAACTTGGCTGGTTGTCACGGCATCTAGATTCCCAGAATTCGCAGAATTCAATTCATCTCCCGAGGCACCTACGCTGTGGTTGGTTAGTACCGCAGTAGCAGATATAATGATTGCCTGTTGCCTGGTTTACGGTCTGGTTGGTCTGCAGTGAATGCCTGCCATCAGTCTGGGTGCTGACTTATACTCACTCTAGTCTCGAAAACGAACGGGTTTTTCTGTTCTCAACAGTCATATTGATCGAATAATCCGAGGCGAGTGGGTATCACATAAATTTTATTTATCTCTGACCGAGTGTTCGGCGAATCAGTCACCGTGCAAACGGGCTCTCTCACAGCAATAACCGCATTAGCAGATGCCATTGTCTTTCTCAGCGTATCAGTATGTAGAGAACACTCATCCACGTAACATCGTGCTCATTTTCACTCTTGATTCACAGAATACAACGATGTGAGTCCATGTACTCCAATTATGTGTTTCCATTGATATTCAATTCCTTCAGATTCTTCTCTTGGGATCTCATGTTGTCCAAGTTATATACCAACACTTTACTTAGCTCGTAAGTCTGCTTCACTCGCTACACTGGGTAATTGAATTTAAACTCACTCTAGACTCAACGCTCGAGGAGTTTCTCAAGCTGCTGGTCAGAAACACGCCGGACCAAATGCCTTGTTCACATCTCCGGAATCAAACTCATTCTCTGACTAGCAATAACAATCAGGCCGTGAGTCTGCCCTCACGATTTTCAAGGGCTGTGGTAAGCATCTTTGGGTCTATACTTTCGTTCTAGCTCACTGACATCGAACTTAGCCCCCTTACAATTCATTCCTTCAACTTGACGTACGTTTCTCGAGAATGAGTGCGAATAACGCTGACTCTAATTATTGCAGAATCCCGCTTCAAAGACTCAAGAAGAAGTTTATGAGCTCGCTGACGATCCTACTGCGGTAGAAGACAATGTCGAACAGCATCGATCGTCGTATGGAAACAAGTTTAGTATAACTATCACAAGGACTTCAATCACGGATGTCGATGGAGTAATCAACGGGCCAGTATACCCTCCAAAGGCATTTTGAGCATTCCCGGACTGGAATTTTTGTTATATGTAGAGATAGGGCAAAAAATACAGAAAGAAAAAATAGAATCCTATCACAATGAATCGATTGACCACCGCAGGACTCGAACCTGCAACCTTTTGGTACGCCCAGCAATCGAAGCCAAACGCGCTACCATTGCGCCAGGTAGCCATAACGATCTGCTCAATTCCCTCAACTATCATACCTAATCATGGCACCCTTGATTCAGAAGCGCATAAAAGCGAAGCAATCGTGCGCTTCAGATCGTGCGGAATTAAATCCCGGATACTAAGCCCTCTTAATCACTACTTTCCCACCCGCCAATTTCTCGATCATTTCGCTCAAAGTTTTGCTTTTTTTCCTCAATAACGCTACCATACCTTCCTGTACAGCGCTGGGATTTGGCCGATCACCCCATTTTCGAGGTCGAGCTTTCTGATGGTGTGATTTTTGCACAGATTCTTCAAGCCCAATCAATGGCGATCACTTTTTTTTTCACTCTATCTTCACCAAAAACTTTTTTTTTGGAAAATTTTTTCAAATTCATTTTCAGTATACAAAATAAAGGTTTTTTTAGAGGTTGGTATCATTTTGTCCATTTTCGCACAACTCTTGAAGCGAAGTACTAGTACACAGAGGAATGCATTAATAATTTACTATGATGATTGCACGTCCAACTCATAACCGACCCTATGAAACTCGCAAGGCAGACTCCCAATAGCAATCCCCTCACCACTCGTGAGCGTTCGCACCATCATCTGCTTTCGCGAAGAATCATCCCCAGCGAAATAGCCCTCGTCCTCGTCCTGTGGGTAAACGTACACACATGGCTCCTCCGTCACATCATCCCGGAAGTGCCACCTACTACAGACACCCTCCCCGAACGGATGCGGGAAGAACTCGTCGTCGTCTTCCATCTCCGTCTCCGAGTCGTCCTCGGTATCGGGTTCCATATTCGTGTCTTCGTCGACCAGAGGATCTGCTGCTCCTCGCCGGTGACGACCGCGAGATGATCCAGAGTAGGTGTGCAGGAAAGGATGGTACAGGGCATCTCGAGGCGTAATTCGCTTCGTAGACCGAGCGTGCAGAAGCTTTTCGACCAGATCAAGAGCATTCGCGACGTCGGTGTCATGTTCTTCCTGTGACGGAGCCTTCAAGAGATAGTGATACCGTCGGAGATTCTTCGAAATCATCCTCAATGGGAGTTAGAGGCGACATCTCGCCATCTTCAGTTGATTTTGGTGGAGACGAGGGAAACACTAGGGATGATGCAGAAGAAGGATTCGCAGAGTTGTGTTTTATGCTGAGGTGCTGGGCGAGGAAGATAGGATTGGTGAGACGCGATAGTGTCGTGTTGCGGAGTTTCGTCAGGATCGGGGTCAGGTAGATGGAGCTCTTGCAGTTGTTGATTAGCTCGCTCTTTCAACTGCTTTGGTGTACGGGTAGAATCGTACATCAGGCTCTGGCACTGAGCGGAGGTTGGGATTCTGCCTTTCGACAAACTCCGACCAAGAAATTCCATCATGCTTTATTGATGGGACGTTTGTTGCGAAAGTCCTACCTGGATTACCATGATGATAATAAGTTTCGAACTGAAAGGAGGAAGATAAGTGTTCTCACTGTGCAAGCATGCGGCTTCCTCTATACTCTTTTTCCCGATAATTGTCGCGATTTCCATCAGTGCTTCTACATCGTCGTTGGATTGGAATAAGGGAAACTTCCTGGTAAGAAAGAAGAGAAGAATCATTCCTGCAGACCACACATCCACGGCTGCAGGAAGACCGTTAGTATCAAAAAATTTCGCATGGTAGAGCAAACCCACCGCCAGTCTGGTCTCCGCATTTCAACAGAACCTCGGGTGCACGGAAACCTCTTGTTCCAGCACGGTTTGCTTTCGATTGTGGTCTACGAAAAAAAATAGTTCAGAATTTCTCTTCAAATTGTTGCGAACGATTTCGATTACCTCGTGTCCTTTTCCAAATATCCAACTTCTTCTGAGGGTTTCAAAGATTTCTTTCTTGCATCTTTTCCCATTTGTTTGTATAGATCCTCGTCGTATTCCCCCCTGTACTTTGGTTTACCGTGAGGATGTTCGGCAGTGGCTGGCGAGTGCAGACAACGGTCGGACTGAGCGCCCGGATCCATGCGCTGGATGAACATCTCAGTACGAATATGGGGAATAACGAAAACACGGAGACCCACACAGGCAAGTCCAAAGTCACACAACGTTCCAACACCAGTCCGAGGGTCAAAGAGGAAATTTGCTGGCTTGACATCGCGATGGATGATGCGACGGGAGTGAATGTCACGCAGAGCGCGAAACAGACAGCGCATGTAGCCTTGATGCCCTTCATAGGTAGCGAACAGAAATAATCCTACAAAAAATAGAAATTAGCCATGGAAACGAGGAGAATATGGACTGCACGTACCCGAAAGTCATCGTTCCTTTGATAAGGCATTATCACAACGACCTGGTCATCCTGCCTGAACGCTGTGATTAGTGGCGAAACGTGTCTGCACGACCTGCATTCGTCCAGGATCGAGATTTCGTTCCGAATCCGTTCTGGACTACTCGTAACGTAGATCCGCTTGACTGCGACGTAGACTTTGGCTCCTGCTGGCCGGGGAGCTGACTGGTAGTAGGCAGAGGAAGATGTATGATGATGGCCATGCCATGGAGTATTGTACCATTTTCGTGATAATGAAGATCGAGGGCTTTGTATACGGATGAGAATGTCCCAGTTCCAAGTCGGTCGAGAAGTTTGTAGTCTTGCGATAACTGTGGAACCGCTTTCTCGAGGTCTTCAATCTCCTCGATGATTTCTTCCTGCTCTTCAGCAGGTTTTTTCGATAGACTGTTTTCTTCGTCGTCCGAGGAACTTTCTACCACCGCAAATTCCTCATCGTCTTCCTGCTCATCTTCGTAACAAAAGTCCTCGATTTCTGCTTCCACCTCTTTCTCTTCCTCTCGACTCTCTTCCAACGTCTTCCGCATCTTCTTGTGCTTGTGAGCATCGTCACCAGCCATCCAGAGCTCATCGCTTCCGTCATCGTCCAAGTCGATAACATTCTTTCTCGATTTAACCGGCCCCTTCCCAACAGACTGCTTCTTCATTGAAGCGCCAGCAGCAGGATGAACTTTTTCTATATGTTTGATAAAATCCCGCATTTGGGTTTCTGGGCCACCCAAAAAAAGAGGATCGTCGGAAGACTGAGGATAGCGGGAGTTTTTGAATAACGATATGCTGCGTTTGGATGCTGGATTGTCGGAAGAGCCGCGATCCAATGGATTGGATGAGTGCTGAGAGAGTGTAATCGTGGTCATTTAGACGAGAAGATTATATACATGTGAGCCTGAGTAAGAAAGAAATCAAACTCAAAAGACGCGTTGCGAAACAAACGATCACGTGACTGAGCGCTAATAAGTCGCGTCGCATACATTCGTTTTATAGTCGAAAACAGGGTAAAAATCATTCAATGGCGCATACAGTCGAAACCTATATACAATTAGAGCTAGGAAGAGCAGGCGTCCGATATACATCCTCTGTCTAGCCAATATGTACGTTTGGCATAAAGATGTGGCATGAAACGATCAAATTTAGTCTCTTGTAACGAGACAGACAAAGGATATGCAGAGCGATCGGATCCTCCCACATAATGTGTCGAGAGGACCACAGCTACGTCCTGCGTGGTCTCTATCTGAAGTCGGAGCCAAAACCAAAATCAATGATCGTACTAGTTTTGAATTCGTCGGAAGCATCGCACTCGTAGTTGGTGCCTCACTGAGGGCTTGAGCTAAGGATAGGATACTTCGGACTCTTTATACACCGTCGTGGGCGCATGAGAAGCGTCGTTTGCGGACTATCAACAAAAGGACTCAGACGATGAGGATGGGAATCAATAAAAAATTTAAATGAAAACGAGAACTCCGATCTCTCACCAGGAAAGATGAGACCCTGCACTGGTGGTTGTGCATCGTCCATCTTCCGTGGTGATGAGCTCAGTCGATATCGGATTACCTTTTAGAGAGAGCTGTCGAGGCCCGATAAAAGCTCGCTCCGTGGCCTAGAGGCTGAAAGCCGCTGTAATTTGTGGCTTCAACTTCTTGATGCAGGCCGGATATCGAGTTTCAAGTGACCTTGACGATTGATGTTTGATCTAAAGTAGAGCTCGTTGGGGCTGCTGGAGCTCTGTCGCCAGTATAGTAGTATCTCGAGAAGGAGCTTCAGGATAGAAGGTCAATTTGGATCACCTCTTGCCGCGAAACCGATTCCTAAGTGGGTGAGAAAAAAGATCAAAAATTATTTCACATGATTTGTGACTTGTTTGCGACCACAACTGAAACTTTGTCTCCCGCCTCCAGCGCCCTCCCACCGAGTCCCTCCCTCACTCACGGAGCACCAGGGAAAGCACCCCACCCCTTAGTAACAATCTATGATCCATGGATGATCATCCCACTGGCAGTGATGATTCTGCTCACGTTATTGATGCCACAGTGCCTCTTCGTTCTAATACAGTATACTTAGACTCCTGAACTTCAGAAAGCGGCATCATTTCACTCGATTTGGAATTCACAACTCATTCCTGTGGACGAAAGCTCATTCTCAATGTCATTAGGTGCCGAGTAATAAAATCTACCAGGAGCAATCAAAGCTACGGGACGTGCACCGGAGGTGGGATCTGATATGTGATGTCCACTCTGTGGGCGACTTCATACATATACTGATGGCCCCAGGCCTGTCGGACCTCTTCAAGCGAAGAGGTTTTTCTGTTCCTCCAACCACTGCGACGACAGGTCGTCGCTCCTGCTTCATATTTCTTCACCATGTCGACTGGCAGCGCCGTAGCTTTCAATTTCATCGAGACTGCTGGATTGGTCGGTGCCCTCCTTATAATAATCACCTCGATTCTATCACCCAATATCCGACGTTATCAACCTGGTATATGGTTCTATGTAGCGTGCTGCGTATTCTCTATCGATGTTGCTTTTGGCTATGGCTCGCGCACAGTTCGGGCCGAGCCTACATTTTCGCTCTGTCTTGTCCAGGCATTATTATTCCAGTCCGATTTGGTGCGTGCGGCGTTGAGATAGCAGGAACAATAGAGACTACTGATTATGCGATTCACACTCATGATTCTCTCGTGAGACCATTCTCAATGTCATTAGGTGCCGAGTAATAAAATCTACCAGGAGCAATCAAAGCCTACGGGACGTGCACCGGAGGTGGGATCTGATATGTGATGTCCACTCTGTGGCGACTTCATACATATACTGATGGCCCCAGGCCTGTCGGACCTCTTCAAGCGAAGAGGTTTTTCTGTTCCTCCAACCACTGCCGACGACAGGTCGTCGCTCCTGCTTCATATTTCTTCACCATGTCGACTGGCAGCGCCGTAGCTTTCAATTTCATCGAGACTGCTGGATTGGTCGGTGCCCTCCTTATAATAATCACCTCGATTCTATCACCCAATATCCGACGGTTATCAACCTGGTATATGGTTCTATGTAGCGGTGCTGCGTATTCTCTATCGATGTTGCTTTTGGCTATGGCTCGCGCACAGTTCGGGCCCGAGCCTACATTTTCGCTCTGTCTTGTCCAAGGCGCATTGATCTATTCCAGTCCGATTTGGTGCGTGCGGCGTTGAAGGAATAGCAAGGAACAAGGACTAAGAGACGTTTAGGTTAATGGGCTCAATTTGTACTTTTGCGATCCAGGTATGTTTCCTTCGACTATTCCCTCTGCGAAGCTAATACCTCCACAATTGGCAGTTCCATCTAACGGTGCTATTCCACACTGGCAAGCAATACCGACTCAGTCACGATAGCAGATGGGTAAATATGTTTCAAGTTGAGATGTGCATGAGGCTCAGTGCGATTTAGCTTCCAATTTCTACAGTCATACTCTTCGTTGGAGTAACGGTCGCAATGCTTGTAGTAAGCATTATTTTTTTTGCTCTAATAACTGACCTGATCCGGTTATAGATAGGCAGTACCAATCCAAATATCGTTCAGCGAAGCCCTGAGCAATTCTACTGTCATTTCTCGAATAGCACAGGGTAGGAACGATACAACTGAGATTAGCATTTGAGCTAACCATTCCATTCCACTTCCAAGAGTGTATGCTGTGAGCGGATTCTCCGTGGCCTTTGCTATCGCTGCTATCACTTTCGAATGTGGGTATATCTCCCTTCAAATTCTCCCCCCCTCACTCCAACTCTCTGGCCAGATAAGTCGGGCATGCTTCTATACCGCCACCGGAAGGAGATGAATGATCTGTACCGACAGTCGAATGGTACAGTCTCCTTTGGTGCCTTGGCTCGCCTGGCAATTTTCAGTCTGCTCCCCATAATCTCCGTAGGGTAGGGTGCTTATCCTGTTTTCCTCTCCGTCTTGCTTATACTTCAGGATCTTTCACAGCACTTTTATCGTTTATGTGCTTCCGGACGCCAGTGTCAAAAATTTTGACGTTGTCATTTTGTACAATGCTGTTGGTGAGTGAGTTTTTTTAGTTTTATTGTCGAAGTTTCTGATTGTGTTGTAAAGTATATAATGTCGACGTTCTTCTTCTGGGTATCAATATGGTCAGAGTTCAAATAATTATCCTTCCACACCATACTTATTTGCATTTGTTTCCCAGTCTATTATTCGAGCTTGGATGTTTCGGAAGAACGACTTGACCAAGACTAGCCAGATGAAAGTGGAGAGTAGTGAAGTTTAGGAACTGACCGCCGTGATTACTTGATATTGATATGAATAGGTTTGTTCTACATACATTACTATGTATTTTTCGACACTGTTGATTTCTGCCAGTGTGTTGAACCCATTTTTTTTGGACTCTTCTTTGTCTCCTTGTGTCAATCAACAGGTCTCCTATGCCTGATAGGAACCTGATAGGAACCTTGCTTAGAGGTTTCATGGTAGTCTTCCTCGAGCCTGGTACAAACTGGGAAGAATTCAATGGAAAGGAAAGGAAATTTTTGATGAATTATTCAAATTAGGCATCACGAACTCTTTATCTATCAGGATGGTGGTGAATGCTTTAAGACAAAGTTTGTTCTGAACCGTTGAACATGAACATGATTGTTGTGAAGCTGAGTGGAGGTCTTTAGGTACCAACCATACAGTTTGTCAACTCTTTTCTTCCCTTCCT
The DNA here is from genome assembly GCA_009733575.1 of Gymnopus androsaceus JB14. Lineage (NCBI taxonomy): Eukaryota > Fungi > Basidiomycota > Agaricomycetes > Agaricales > Omphalotaceae > Gymnopus > Gymnopus androsaceus. The sequence goes on along the minus strand of ML769397.1, from coordinate 133,133 downwards.
ACGTTTCGTTCTCTGCGAGTCGTTTTCCCAACAGCTGGTCTCTTTCTCTATTTCTACACCATGACTGGTAAATCCGTGGCGTTCAATGTTATTGAAATCATCGGACTCGTTGGTGCTCTCATTATAATTTTCACCGCTGTTTTCTCTCCTTCTATTCAACGGTTACCGACGTGGTATTTGCTCCTATGCAGCAGCGCTGCATATTCTTTTTCCATGTTGCTTCTGGCTATGGCTCACAAGCAGTTTGGGGCTGAACCGGACTTCGCACTCTGTCTGGTACAAGGTACCCTAATTTATGCCTGTCCAATTTGGTGAGTGTCATCAAGACTGCAGCTGCTCGTCGAGGTGCAGAACTCTAACCTAACAGATATTCAGGTTAATGGCTTCAGTTTGTGCATTTGCACTTCAGGTGCGTTTACTTACTTCAAGTGACTCCCGCACAAAGGTCCTATGTACTTTCCTAGTTCCATCTTGCAGTGCTATTCTACATCAAGAAATATTCTGGAAGCATCAGCCATGAAAGTAAATGGGTAATTTTGTTTTAGAAGTCGAGATTCGTGAATAAGATTCAAACATATGACGTAGATTCCTCTCTCTGCAGTGATAGTGTTCATTGGAGTAGCGGGGATACTGCTGGTCGTAAATAAGTTCCGTTTTGCCTAGCCGCTGCCACAACGCTAACTACTATCTCCCTCCTGCAGGTAGGCATTGTTCAGCCCCAGATTGTTCAGCGTGACTCTGAACACTTCTACTGTCATTTCACGCACAATATAGGGCAAGCGAATTGTAGCATGTGAATCCATAAGTCTGAGCTGACATTCAGACTTCAAGGACTTATATCGCTGGCGCACTCATCGTGGCTTTTGCTATAACTGCTTTCACTTTCCAGTGTACGTACTTCCTCATTTGAATTCGATGATAAAATACAAACAAACCCGTTACATAGATAAGTCGGGCATGCTTCTTTACCGGCAATGCAAGGCTCAAAACGAATTTGACCTCTCTAGCCAGTCGAACGGAACATGTTCCATTAATGTGATGGTTCGCCTGGCGGCGTACAGTTTGGTTTCTATACTCTCCATGTTGTGGGTATCATGTTTCCACATATCGCTCATCGCTGTATTTATATCGCTCGCAGTACTAGCACTCTGAATGTGCTTCCCAACGTCAAGAATTTCGACGACATCATCCTGTCGTATTCCACTGGTGAGACCTATATTAGTCTTCCTACAGTAAATTGATTCATGTCCGTTTTCTAGTGACAGTTGCGGGTGTTTTCGTGTTGGGTATTAATATGGTGAGCATTTGAATCATTTCGTTCTACCGCATACTTATGACTTTCGACAACAAGTCCATCATTCGAGCTTGGATGTTTTGGAAAGATGATACTACTGCCGGTCGGGATATTCAAGTGAAAGTAGAGCGTAGTTCTAATACGAGCGCTGTTTAATAACTCTCCGGGATTCCACAGCCTTAGCAAAATCCATCCATGTATAGTGTGCGGACGCATTGATTAGTCGGATAGTGAGATCACACTCGACATTCCTGAAGCATTTTGTCGAAACAAAGGCCACTGTATATTGTCCAGACAAAAACCATAGTCAGCGAAGACCATGCAGCGACTTTAGGTAACCTTTATGCTGGGGCCTTGTCATGGTCGTCAGATGGTGAGACAAATCAGTGAATTATTTAGTACACTTTTTGTACATCGTCGATGATAGGAAATATAAACATTAAACATGCATTACCCTGAGCGGTCCTTCCCTAGAAGTACTCCGGTGGGTTATCTACAGGAACATCACCGACCAAAGTTACAGTGCTCGATTCAGGAGGCGATGTATATGTCGCTAAAGCCAAAAAAAAGAAACAAATTGTCAGCTTGCTCATCGTGTAGATCGGTTTAGCTGAAAACATACGCAAACCCTCGTCTTCCTGAGCCGCTTGTCTCTTCATGTAGATCGCCCGTTCTCTTGTCTTTTCTAACAGCGCTACAAACTGGAACATGGCTTGATTCTTGAACCGCAGCTCGACACTCGTGCCATCGGTCAAGCCACCTCCAGATGAAGGCTTGATCTCGAAAGCAAGGTAATTTGCGCCGAAAGTGGGCTGCTCAAAGCGAGTGGAAAGGATAGATGGCAAAGGGACCGTCAATGAGTCGAATGACGAATCTGGGGAAGAAGTGAATAGAAACTGGAGATAGTTATTAGTCTCGAGTGACGATAGATAGAGGTATCCGACCGTACACGACGATCAGTTATCCATATCCTTCCCATTGCTTTCAGTTTCTGAGAGCCTCCAGATCCACCCGCTGAGTTGTTCCCTCTGGCGGAACATCGGGTATGAGTAGATTGACCTCTGCACCAGAATCAACGGTGGATATTATGCTTTCATTGGGCAAAGGAATAGGTTCCCTTGTAGCGTTCAGCATCGCACAGTTCAGCGCCATTATTGGAGTCGGTGATGGCGGTAAGAAGAAGCTCAAAAGTCTACACAGCCCAAGCGAGATAAGCAAGCGTTTATTTTAGCGCTATATAAATATGGCCTCGTTCTTCTCCAGGTTCTCTATACTTAATGCACTCAGGACAACGGAAACCCACGCAATGTTGATGCGGTCTGCATTATGCAAAATTGCTGGTAACAGGATACCCATGAAGACTATTCATTGACGTAGGTTGGCGTATCATCTCACTCTCATGTATCATAAGATCCATGTTATTTACTTAGGTCAGGTTGTTCTTGATTGCTCTAGGATGAGATGATACGGAATGTCGACCTTGGAATCTGATACGGCGATGCCCTCATTGCCTGAACGATGTTGTACCACTAATGGCTTCTGTTCTTCTTCGTCTCTTCGTCTCAGTCCCTTTCTTCGTTTTCTTGTCTTTCTTTAACTACAGTTCGTCGCCTCCTTCTTTGGATCTGCTCACCATGACCGATAACGCGTTACTCGTCGCCTTTAATGCCATCGAAGTCGTTGGATTGGCTGGCGCCCTTGTGATAATCACCACTGCAGTTGTATCTCCCTCCATCCAACGATTACCCACCTGGTATCTGGTTTTATGCAGCAGCGCTGTCTGTTCTTTTTCTATGTTGCTTCTGGCTATGGTTCGACGCCAATCTGGGCCTGAGCCCGACTTTGCGCTTTGTCTCATACAAGGTGCACTAATTTATGCCAGTCCAATTTGGTAAGTCTCTTGTTTTGGTTGTATCTTGTCACTGAAGGTCTAATCGATATTAAGGCTGATGGCTTCAACTTGTGCATTCGCGCTCCAGGTTTGATTACAACTTTGATCCATCTCTATCCGCCCTCAATACGTTCACAACCAGTTCTATCTGACGGTCCTATACTATGTAAAGCAATACACCGGAAAAATCAGCCACAAGAGCAAATGGGTAAATTTACTTTGTAGCAGGCGATTCGAAGATTCTGATGAACTGAGCCATGTAGCTTCTTTTATCAACAGTCATTTTGTTCATCCTAGTGACAATCGTATTGCTCGTAGTGAGTGAATCTGCGAAAGGAAGTGTTTATTCTGATAGCGGTGTCCTTTTCGTAGATTGGCATTCTTCATCCTCAAATTGTTCAACGTGATCAGTTCTACTGTCATTTTACAAAGCATATAGGGTATGGAAAGTGCTCCGGTGTGATTTCTGGTTATCTTCTGATTCAACTACATTCAAGGGTTTATGTTGAAAACTTGTTCAGCGCGGCATCTGGTGCTATCTCTGTTACTTTCGAATGTACGTATAGATCTCACTCGCACCCCCAACCAAAATTGAGCGTCTCCTTTCATAGACAAGTCGAGCAAGCTTCTTTACCAGCACTGGAAAAACAAGGATGAATACTACCTCAAGTCAAATGGTATTGTCTCGTTCGGGGTCATGGTTCGCCTGGCAGGTTTCAGTCTGCTTTCAATCCTCTCAGTGGCGTAAGTACCCTGTTTTTCTCCATGAAGGCCGCCATTGAATATCTCCGGACAGTACTTGCGCTGTTTATCTGCTTCGCGACCAAAGTTTGAAAAATTATGATAATTTTGTTTTGTACAGCGCTCTTTGTGAGATCCCCTCTTTGTCTTATTTATATGATCTGAACATTTGACAGTGTCTAATGTCGTCGTTGTTCTGGCTCTAAATATGGTCAGGAAACATTTATGTTCTCTTTGCCGCAGCTCATTTGCGATTTACTTTAAAGTCTATCATTCGTGCTTGGATGTTTTGGAATAATCACAAGTTTGGCTCTCCTCAAGTTCATGTCGAAGTGAAAGTCGAGCAAAGTGTCTAGGACAGAGGGTATTATCAACGTGGCTGGGCCTGAGCAGCACTTTTGTACTAGTAACCTTTCTTTCTTACCTTCTTTTCTTGTGGTGGGACTTTGTATGATATTGTCGAAGTCGATGTATCAGTTAATGATGTATTTAGTTTATTCTGGCGAAGTTTTTGCCGCTCATAGACTAGGTCTATCTATTTTTTGGCCTCATAGTCATGTCAATAGAGTATATAACATGTATACTATGACTTCACCGGCGATCGGGACTCCAATTGGAGGATAGCGGCGCTTGGATTCTTATGATTGAGTTCACTAGCCGAAAATAAACATTCAAAAAGCAATATTTAAACAAGGTTATTCACATATAATACATATTCGGGTGATCACCCTCTCCTTAACGCCCTCGTTTCGTCCTACAAATCATACTCGGCAGGCTTTGTAGCCTTCCAGAACGAAGCATACCTACAGCAAAGGGTAAACATCATACATGAAGAAAAAAGAAATGGGTGCAAGCTCACATATTAACGCGATCAAGAGCAATGTCGGATCCCTGCTTGTGAACACCTACTGCCTCAATGTGGAAGCCAGTCTCAACAGATAACTCGACGATTTTGTCTTTGGCTTCGCTTGAACCGGGGATGAACAGCGCACGGGTCAGCAATGAGGAGGATAAACCATGCAGAACACTGGGAATGAAATCTAGCAAGAGCAGGAACAAGGGATTAGTACTCACTTGATGATAGAGCTTGTGTGTAATTGGAAAGAATTTAAGTGGGCAGAGTTAAGTATTGGCTTTAAGTCATGGTTTGTTAAACACTGATGAGATAGGACGGACAGCACTCTGGCGTATAATCACCAAGAAGACACTACAGGTGATTTATAGATGAATAAGGGAAGGAAAAGCCCATGGAAGCCACTTACCAATAGATAGAAGTAATTATATGATTTCAGTAGGTATATTGAGAGAACTGGCTCTAGAGTGTCACAAATGTATTGATACACTCCACCTAGGTGGGTAGGTGAGAGCTGCATCAGCAAAGCATGTATGATGTGGCCAGCTCTTGCAGGTGCTGGACAGTGTCTCCAGAGCTCCAGCGCTCCAGCACCCAGATGGTCCGGCCGGCACTGGCCAGAGCTCCCAGAGGCCTCAAAATTGCCTTATTTGGAAATTAAAATAAAGTGTCATACGAGTTTATATTTTTGACAGCACTGGCAAGCGCTGGCCGGTTCTGGCCAGCGCTGGGGGCTCTGGGAGCGCTGGGAATTTTATGTACAGTGCTTTGCATAAATGTTTACCGCTTCATGATTTTTCAACGCTTGTTTATTTGTATTTGCTCTAAGATAGGACCTGCAGGGTATTCTATACAGTCACAGGGCGCTTATGCTTTATGCCAGCATCGATATGCCATGCACTGGGCGTTTTTGGAGCTTGAATTCAGTCAATTGTATTGGCCCTGCAGGGTCATTTTAGAACAAATACAAATAAACAAGCATTGAAAAATCATGAAGCGGTAGTGTGTGGCTCGGGTCGGTTCGGGTACCCCAAAGGTCAACCCGACCCGGACCCGGTCAGCCGGGTACGGGTTTCTCCCGGTCCGGGTTGGGTTACGGTTTTTTCCGGGTGAATTTTCATTGTTTTGTTCATTTTACTACACTTAACTTATTTGCATGAATAAAAATAACGGATGGCCCATTGTAGACATTGTATTAGGTGTTTATTGGACTTAAAATTCTAGTTTGCTTGTAATTACATTAAAACTTCCATTTAAAAACCTTGCAAATATTAAAAAATGCTTGAAAACCAAGGAAACCCAATGTTAAAATACCTTCAAATACCCTAAAATACCCTAGATGGATGCCAGATATCTAATTAGGGTTTAAACAGTTATTTAAACATAATGATGGCAAAACTTCTATTATTAAAAATTTGCAAATCTTGAAAATGCAATGAAAACAGTGTTTCCAAGGCATAAACACTATCATAAAATATGTTGGGTACCATAGATGCATGCCTGGTCCCCAAATCATTACAGAGAGCTTAAAATAGCTGTTTGAATGCAGTTGTATATTACAATTTTTATTATAAAAACCCTTAAAATCATAAAAAATGTAGGTTTTCTTGGTTCTACACAGGTGGATCCAGGTATATTGCCGGGTCCCTGGTGTGCAGAGCTGGACCCAACCCGACCCAGCACAGCCACCCGACCCGGAAACCCGGCATACCCGGCATACCCGAGCCACACACTATGAAGCGGTAGGTTTGTTCCAAGCCTCTCTGTTAGCGGTCCTGCGGACCGAGCACGTGAAAATTGTTTGTGCATGTATTTGTTTGGCTGAGTTTACTTACTTTCTGACGAAGAGGCTTGTGCCAAGGTGCTCCAATTTAGGGGAGTCAGCAGCTTGGTCATTACCTCCCTTCTCCACCTCTTTAACTTATGAAATCTACTCTATATATGTTAATTCATATATTTATCAACTTCTAATCCTCTTGCCCTCACTGAAACTCAAGAAAAACGTGCAAGATTTGGCAGTTCTGGGCACAGGAAAGTCATCGATAGTAAGGCTATCCACCCTATTTGGTGCACATTTTCTCCTGTCACCTTTTTATGGTGGATGCTGATAAGCTACATAATTACTTTAGAGGTCTAATAGGTGCAATCTACGCATGTCAGCCTTGATCTCTGCCCAGCTAGCATGTCTTTTCACCCCAAAACTCCTCCGGTTTCACAAACTCATAGTCCTGGTACTCCCAGACATCACAAAGTTGGGCATTCATCTGGTAAAAGTACCCAAGAACTCAAAACCTGCCTCCCTCAATGTATATCTACCCCAGAAAACATCCGGTCAACCTTGAAGGCAGACCTTGGACTCAGCTTTGAGCCAGATGAATGGCAGGCTCACACCATCCACCGTATCCTCCAGGGCTATGATGGGATGGTAGTTGCAGCCACCGGCCTTGGTAAAAGTCTCGTTTTCGAGGGTACTGCAAAGTTAGCAGGCTCAGGGAAAGCGGTCATAGTTATATGTCCTCTCAAGGCACTAGAATGCAATCAGGTATGCACACCCGATTAATTCAAGTCTTTTAAAGTTCTTATTATGCTTCCAGGTCCAGCATGCAATCAACAAAGGCCTTGTTGCGGATGCAATCAACAAGGATACAGAGAAAACACTGGAATTATGGTGAAGGATTTGTAATACCTCACAACTCATCTATATATCTCCAGAGACTGCCAAAAGTAATCTATTCCGATGCAAAGTCTGGAACCATTGCTCATTTTGGAATCGAATAGCCGCTGCTTTCATAGACAAAACTCATGTAACCAACAAGTGGGGTAATGACAAGTTTTGACTGGTCTACCGCGAGCTGAGTGAGTTACGGACCTGGTGTGGCTATGGTATGCCCATCTGGGCTTGCACTGCTACTGCTTGAACATCAACATTTGATCTGGCATGGAGAACTCTTTGTTTTGGCTGTTGACTGTTCTGGGGCATTGATATTGGTGCCGACCACCCTAATCTTTACTTTTACACTCATGTTTTGAAGAACACCAATAACCCTGTGCTTGATGCACTGAACCTCCTTCCCACCAACATCGATGATTCAAGCATGCACAAAGAACTTCCAAAACGTCTTTTTTACTTTGATTCCGAGAACACATGTCACGTTGCAGTGGAAACACTTTGTAAATGTCTTCCTGATCATCTATGAGATTGTGTCTATCCCTTCTCTTCAGATATGTCTGAACGGTCAAAGGCACAGTGCTGGACCGATTTTTCTTCAGGAAAAATCCGTATAATCTGTGCAACGGATGCTGCTGGCATGGGTGTAGTGTTCCCAATGTCCAGTTTTCAGTTGTCTTTGGGCTTCCTTCCTCGCTGTCAGTTCTCATTCAACAATGGGGCCGTGCGGGACGTGATCAAATAACATCTGCCCTCTGCTTGCTTTTCATCCCAGCTTGGGCATTTTGGCCTGGAACACATCCAGTCACTACAGCTGTTTGACATGTGAAGAAGAAAGAGGCAAATGGAGATACGAAAGCAAATAATATCAAGCGTGCCAAACTGGATCCTGACCTTGAAGGGTTTATAAATGTGGCTGCAGATGAAGGTATGCTTTTCATTGTGGTCTTTGGTATCATGCTCATCTGCCCTTCTAGCTATCCCCTGCTCTCACAAGTCTGTGTGCAGAATCTTTTGACCTTCAACTCAACTCAATGTTTTCACTTTATTAAGTGAGGACATGCGGGTGGAAACATTGGGCCAATGCTCAAAAGTGTCTGCATTTGAGCTGTCCTGGACAGTTCTTGATGTCGCTAAACACCCTCCACATGAGTGTTGCTGCTCTCACTGTAATCCTGATCTTGCAACTGCTTATAGCCCGGCAGATGAACACAATCCTTGTTTATTCAAATATGCTGCTGATTTTTTTCACCCTCTTGCTTGCCCACCTGCTCCACCTCCACCTCCACTCTCTCCTTCAAAACACTTCACACCCTTTCCATCTGACTTTGAACTTGATTCAGAAGACAAAGAAAAATTATGGGGCATCATTGTGAAATGGCACAATGATTGTTACGCAGCGCGTGCTCATCCACTCTCAAGTTGTCTGTGGATATTACCGCCCAAACAGCTTGATACTCTTATCAAGCATTCTGCTTGTTTTCTGAAGTTCTTGTTGATGAACACAGAACTTATACTTGCAGCTGTGAAGTGGGATACAGTGCAGAAAGAAGATCTTGAGAGTCTTGTCCTAGTTTTGGACACTTGGCGACGCACGGTGTCACAACTGCTTCCTACCACACCACAGTCACATCGTCGGGAATCTAAACACGCAAAGATTTCCTTGCCATCTTCCATTTTCACTTTGCCCACTATAGTACGGACTATACGTGAAGATGGCTCCAGGCAGTCTGTAATCTTGTATTGCCGAAGCGGATCTGCAATGCCTAGTGCTGGGTGGATTTGGCTTCCAGCTAACCAGAATGCATCACCGACACCGAATCCCAAATCAAAAACTCCGGCAAAGGCTGCTTGTCGAAGCACAGCTACTGCATCTACTAAATCCTCAAAGGCAAAGGTGCATACCCCTGCTCACAAACCATCAACCATCCCTCTTACCACAGGCTCTTCCAATATCCACATTCCTGCTCTTACTACAACTAGATCTCTCCAGTCTATGCAAACACCTTCTAATTATTCTCCTTATTATTGGGACTCTGTTTACAGTAATATACTCTCTACACCAGAACCTATACCTTCCACTTTCAATACTGCTAATAGTCCACAGACATCTTCTAGTTTGCAATATTACCGTAGTCATGTTCATGAAGGACATAGTAAAGTTTACAATAAAATATATCGCCAAGTTATAGTATAATTTCACCACTGCTGAATTCATCGCTCCCTCCTAGACTTCCATTTCCTTCAATGTCTTCATAATTGTCAAAAGCAAGGACATTCTCTTCAGTGTTATCAAATATCGTGTCGCTGTTCAAGCATGTTGCGTGATCACGATTATACTTATCTGCATCCTCGTCCTCATCCTCTTCTTCATCCTCAGCCTTTTCACCATCCCTGTCCTTTCCTGCTGGTGGTTTTGATAGATTTCCCAAGGGATATGACTTGGTTTGTGGATCATAGGTTGTGAGCCGGATGTAATGTGTGAAAGCTCCATCTGCCCAGATTTCCATGCCGGATACTTCTGCATCTATAACTGCTGAACGTGCTGTTAGATTCTTGGCATTGGCACGAGGTTTTGCAGGCACAAATCACTGCTTGGTTGTCCAATGTACACTTATCCTTTGCATCTCTTCAACCACAACCTGGATATCTTCCAGAAACTTGACTTCTTTAGATTTGCGAGAACGATCTGGATTTCCAAAGTAATTTGCAACCAGATGCAATACCTCTCAACAAATCTCTATGCAGGCAGATCCCTTCTCCACAATATACTCAATAGACACACCATTTCCATGTGCAATAAATACACGCTGTTGAATAGTAAGTACTTTATTTATCTCATTAAAATTTGACATTTATCTTTACCCAGAAATTGAGTCGTTCAAGATATAAGTCACTTGCAATCCATCTTCCATCTTCCCCTGTCTCATTCACAAACCATGCACACTCTAGAGCCTTTTGGAGCTCCGCATGGGTCTCATACTTGAAGTGAACAAGAACTTCAACATACTCCTGGGCATAGTTATGTTGACTGGCACCTTGAAAAGCAAGCACCCAGAATTTGAGCACTCGGAGAACTCAACCTGGATCTGCAAACTGGACAGCTGCCTCAAACTCCAAGAACCTCAAAGTGTTGCGAATAAAATAACTAGAGCATGCATTCCAATCATCTTTCAGTTCCTTTTTCTGTTCAGCAGCAGCAGTCATAGCCCACTCATTGTGAATTTTCTCTGCTGTTGCTTTCAAGTCTTCAAAGGAAGGCTTCCACTCGCTGAGTTCTTCCCAATGTTTATAACCCTTCTGCACCATTACCAGATGAATCAGGCAAGCAATTAATGAATGACAAATTAGGGATTTAGCAGTGGCATAATTAGGCTTGCTTGCATCCCATATACATTTGAGCAAGGATTTTTGGGCTCCAAGAGAGGTGGTAATACGCCAAATTTTTTGCAAGACCTCGAGAATGCAATTCTTGACAAGTTCGCTTCTAGAGACGGTATAAGAGAGCTATAGTGAGCCCAAGCTGATAGCTGTAACAAGTCTAATAAGTGTGGAAGTACTCGGACCAACAGAGCCATGGTATTGAACTGAATATCAGCTCTAAGTAGTTTGTAGGAATCCATAGTCTGGTAGCAGAGTCTCACTGGCATGTCAATGCCAGAACTCATATTAAAAGAGGCACATTGCCCACATAGACTCAAGCTCAAAAGGATACACTCTGAAGACAAGTAACTCAGGGATTATGGAAGGATATGGACTTCGCGAAATGGGACAGAACCAATTCAAGTGGGCTGATGTCAAGATGGTCATGATAGCCAAAGGGTACTTCAAAGCTTGATACCAAGGAAGCACTAATAATCTGTTTGGCACTGAACAACAGATAAACGGCGTATGCCGAAAGAACAAAACAAGAACAGGAGGATTGATGAAGCCAAGAGAGCATACATAGACCCTCGAAGTGACATGTACCAGTATTGGAAAGCATACGTGTCTGCCGAGAAATGGAAGAAACGACATGTAATAGACAGAGATTCGAGCTAGGAGAATAACACTGTACATTAGTTAGTGTTTTCCTGCATGAATACTTGCTATGTACGTAAGTGACCAGACTTAGCATATGCTTGGCCGGCACAGTATGTCCGGTCACTTACGTACATAGCGAGTATACTGCAGGGATATAGAGATATGGGTATAGTTGGAAAGCTACAAGGATGGAGAATGATAATACAAAAGAAGAAAAGGAGGACACAATAAGTTACGACAAGAAACAACTATGATGGGATTAGTGAGCACGGCACTGGACATGCGTCAGCTACATAGCAGTATGCGTCACCCAGGAAAGGACCAATGGTGTATAACCCAGATATAAATAGGGTATAATACCCATAAGAAGCAGATGAATGGACATTAGGGTTGCAGATATATGCATATATGGACTACTTTATTATAATTTCTCCTTTTTCTGAACAAGTTGTACCATTTCTCTGGATTCTCGAAGTACTTTATTATTATTTAACCGGCATCTGGCTAAGAGTAGTATAAAAGCCTAGCTATATTTCCTTTGCAAGACAAGTTACCTTTGGACCTCATTTGTTGCTAGTGTGAATCCTCATTGATGTAGCTACAGCTGAGACAGGAAAGATACCACTCCCTTGTGAACCAAAGTAATACTTCATGTGGTACGGAAAGAGTTGTTTATTGTGCCCAGCGTCAGAGACTTATAATCCTGATGACTATGAAAAACCCCAACTTATACCAAGTCAAATTGTTGTTTTAGTTTCGAGGAGTCTAGTGTGACCACCGAGAAACGACCACCTGTTGCAACTGAGCTCAGGTGTACAGGGAACAAACTGTCTGTTGTCCTGAGTGGTTTTGCCCTACTGTTGGGAATCACTTTGTTGAACCAAGCCATATTGTTGGTGGTTCTTTTTGTTGTCATTGTTATATTGTTGCCCCTATTATTGCCCCAAATCAGTATAGATTGATTAGAAAAGGAGATCCTATCCTTCAATTGTCTACCAGCATCACTTCAAGAAACACCAGTCACTTTCGAGAGACAGATAGAGTATTTTCTTTGCGGAACCTTTGACAATGCACCCTCGCTATTTAAATTGATAGCCAAACCCCCTGTATTCTGATCGCTTAGTGTTGATTGCTCTACACTACTTGAACCAATGGACCCACAGCTTGTTAGTGGGATCGTTACTGACTTCATGTCCATGGTGAATGTGCATTATCATATGCGTGGCCTGAAGTGCAAAGTGCCAGAGAGTGCTGAGCTCTTGTATGAAGTCAAGTTGTTCCATTGCCAAGTCTTCATTGGTTTGGTCACACTGGGCACCGCGATTCAGCATAGATGTCAACCAGTCACCTACACGTATTGCTGTACGTCAAACCCATGATTCCTCTGTTTGTCGTGCACGCTTTCGCATGGCTTTGTTGAGCTTCACCTGACCCTTCTTTGACCCTTCATTTACATTGAAAACACCAAATGGGCAAGTATCTGTCTTCTTTGGTGGCAGTGGCCGATCAGTAGGCATCATCTTATCTACTTCCTCTCGCAGCTTTTGACGATTCTTCCACTTATTGGAGCCAGGAGTGTGACTGAGAAGGAGGTCGGATATAAGCCAAAGGTAACTTTGGTAGATGAAATCCATATCATCACTGGTAGGCACAATATCAGCATGGAAGTCAGCATTTGCACATTGACCTCGTTTCTCTAGTCTTGCCGGAAGATTGGATGCTTTCTCGATGTCTATGCCCTCTCCATCAATGCCAACTACTGCGCTGTTGGTTGCATTTAGCATCTTGTTTTGGTTCGTGATTCACTGCTGAAATTTCTTAAGGTAGATATTAATGTTGTTGGAGATGATATACCAAAGTGTAGGACTGGTGATAAGCTCGATTGCAAAATTAATTGCTGATTTCATCAATTCCTGCTTCAGGTGTTCAACAGTATGGATAGAAACACTGAGGCCAACTGCATTTAGCATAATCATAACTTGTGTGCTAGTGCCATTAATCATGAAGAAGAGTCCAAGGAGGAGAGGAAGGAAGTTTGTAGCCTGGTTTTGCAAGAAAGTGAGCATTGCAATAACCAGAGTAATTGCCTGTAAAATGTGTAAGTATAATCCTAGGAATCTAGAATATCCACACTAACTGCTTCAGTTCTGTCTAGAGATCCCGTATTCTGCAAGTCCCCTTCTGTTTCAACATCTCCCGCAAGAAATGTGTCCTCAAGCCCACTAGACTCATCCAGTGAGCTACTAGACTCTACATCCTCCATTTATATGTCTGATTCAGAGTCAGAAGACTTGTCTTCTTTTGCAGCTTTTTTCCATTGATAGCGATTAGGTGAAGTGGTGAAGATTTGGAGAAGTATGGTTGTGAGGGGGGCAAGTTTGCAGTATTTTTCATACAGCATTCGCGGTGCAAGTAGGGATCGGATTTTAAAGCTGGTATGGCCTTTCACTTTGATTTTGAGTGAACAATCTTTGATGATATTGTTGCTCTCCTGGAGAATGTCCTTTGATGATGGTGTGGAGATGTGGGACTGCCTTGGGATTTTGGTGCCACAATGACCAGAGTCTTGCCGGAGCAAATCTGCAGTTTTTGTCTGCACAATAGCTTCTATACTCCAGGTATTTCCCAACCTTTTGCTTTACCGTAGGAATTTTGCTTGTGAATAAGAAGTCAAGGAAGTTTGCAATGCTGAAATTAAGGAAGACCAGAAGGAGAATAGGAGATGTGCACACTTCCAAAAAGGGATATTCCTGGGATTGGGACCAATGGAGGCAGCTAATTTGGTGGTCCATATGTCTTCCCATAGGTCATTGTCAAAAACAATAGAGTTCGGTTCCTTCTTATTGTCCATTATGGGTTTTTGAGTGCAAAAATATTTGTAGCCCCTTTTGCAACTACAGTGACTCAATGTCACATGTGTCATGACAAGATCAAGAATTTGGAGGTCGTTGTTTCTGAGAGTATACATACTGCTCCACATTCAAGAAATATTTATTTTAAGCATACCAGTGGCCTACCAGGATGCCAATGAGTACTTTTACCAACTTTGAAGGCCATTGGAGCATTACTTGATAGTGTTTACAATGCATTCTTTTGGCTTACAGTTTTTGAAGGTGATACGACCTGTACAGCAGATAATAATACAAAACTGAGTTTCTGAATTTACTGAAGTTTACGATCAAGTAGATGTGCTTCTGAACTACCATTTTGCCTCTTACAGTAAGTGATTTAGTCAAAAAATGAAAGAGATATCATCCTTTCATTGACTCCCTGTTTCCGAAGCACTTTGACCCAAGCCCCTTCCTAGTGAAAGCCGGCCCACCGGCAACTCATCATGAGAGTTATTTGCAGGGGCTTGGAATGAACCTAATGAAGTGGTAAACATTATGCAAAGCACTGTATTACTTTCAAAATTAAAATGCAAAATACAGTGACGGCGGTTAATGATGAACCACCCCAAATCGGGAAACTGGGCGCTTAAATTGCTCTCCCAAGCTCGACACACTTGTTCTTCACAATAAAAGCACCTAGCTACTTCAAGCAAGTTTCGTAAATTTACTTTAGACCATAATCTAGATAATGAGTAGAAGAAAAACAGAAATCACACTGTGTAATGCTAATAAAAGGCCAAAATGTACCAAAATGCACCAAATAAAGGCCAAACACAACCTTAAATGTGAACTACTACCATGCCACACAACCATAGACCCAAGGGAACACCTGCGATACTCTGTACACCCACAAAAAGAAAAGCTATTCTCATTTATGTTGATTCTCTTGAGAAATCTTTCTGCTGGATCGCTAAACATGCCCTAGAATTCAAAAATACATCCACGACACACGTTACCATCTCTCGGAACTATGAGTGGGCAAAGAAGGATGGTTGCTATGCTTATGGAAAGGCAATTGGCCATCCAGAACGCTTCACTTGTGAAGAAATAGATGATGCTGTAGAGCTCATTGATTCAGGCAAGGTCAGCGACGGAGCAGACTTGCAGCGAGTCCTTTTTCCGCATGTTCCTCAGCACACAATTCGCAAAAATCTCTCTCAGCGTGACTGCCATGGTTTTATTTGTCGTAAAAAGCCCTTCCTATCTCCTATCCACATTGCGAAGCGTCATGCATTCGGAAAAACTTGGCATGATTGGTCAAATCCGGAGGAATGGAAGAAATTCACTGTTGTCTACTCAGACGAGTCAAAATTCAATCTCGATGGTTCAGATGGACTGCAGTGGTGTCGCAGACCAAAGGGTGTTGACCAGTTGGCTCAGCGCAATGTTTCGCAGCATGTTCGGTGGGGTCTAGGTTCAGGAAAAGTCAATGTTTGGGGATGCATTACTCCAGATGGTGTTGGGCACCTCCATCGTATCAAAGGAAACATGAATAGCCTCCAGTATATCACCATCCTTGAATCCGCATTGCTCCCTACCATCTCTGACCGCCACTATGCTGATCATGACTGGATTTTCCAGCAGGACAATGACAGCAAGCACACATCTCATGCCACAAAAAATTGGCTCAGTAACCACAGCATCTATCCCCTCATGTGGCCGCCCAACTCACCTGACCTTTCACCCATCAAGAATGCATGGGATTATCTCGAGAGGCAGGTGAAAAAGTGGGAGCATCAGCCAAAGAACCCTGATGAGTTGTGGGCCGCTCTTGAGGAGGAGTGGAACCGGCCTAGCTTTGGAGACTATGTGAAGAGGCTTTATGATTCGGTTCCAATGCATATGGAGAAGCTACTCAAGGCAAAAGGGAAGTGGACAAAGTATTGATGTGCTCAAATAGCGGACCAATTCGAAATCATCTTTTCTTGACAAATTTTGACTGTAACTCCATATTTTTTGTACTCAATAACTTCATTATGGTCTAAACTAAATTTACAAAACTTGTTTGAAGTATCTAGACACTTTCGTTGTGAGGAACAAGCACGTCGAGCTCGGGAGAGCGATTTAAGCGCCCAGTTTCCCAATTTGGGGCGGTTCATCATTAACCGCCGTCACTGTACAGGGTTTGCTGATGGCCCTATAGCTAGAAAAGGTACCGTAAGCATACCTTTTGTCAAGTAGCATTTTCCTCTGGTTCAAAGGAACTCCCAGTGCATTCCAACAGAAAATACAGGGCTTTGCAATAATGCCACCACAACAGGATTCAACCAAATTGACCATAGTTTTGATTGCTATATACTCACTTGCTCCTTGAGTGAGTCACAGTTGCACAAACATTCAACATCCTCGTGGACACCTGCCTGAATAAAATTGAGCAAGCCACAGTGCATCCAAGTATAGCCATGCTCATAGAGGTACTAGGAGGAAAACAAGATGGCATTATGAACCTGTAAGCACTGCATGAAAGATGATATTGGATCTCGGTATCTAGTACAGTGACTTTGGAGTCCTTGAGCCACAGCTTTGATTTTTTCTTGCAGAACTTGCTGCATTACATTTTGAACATACAGTCAATTATTTCATATGGAATACCATTGGTTCCCATCCAAACCATATTCCATATCATGGATATTCCATAACAGATATTTTGATTTAAATCATTTATTTTCACTTTAGAATCATGCTCAGTGTATTTCTAGATGTAAAATCAACTCATTACTTGACAAAATAATCTTCAATACCTGTTTGTACTCTACTTGGATTTGCAGCAGTATCTCCCCACACTTTTTCAAAATCTTCAACAGTGCACCCTGTGTAAAAGATAGAACACTGGACTTCCATGTCTTGAAATAGACAATGACCTCCTTCTGAGTCTTGTCCTGGTGACTCTCAACATAATCTATCACTTGTAACCAATTGCTGAGAGTGAAATCCTCCCTGTGCTGGTTCAGTGGTTTCGCTGTTGTTTTGGGCCAATTTCCGCTTTTTTTGTTGGGTCCATGAGGTTTAAATACAGTTTGCTTCTTCTGATTAGACTAGATTTTTCAGGTGTTGCCCATTATTGAGTGTTAGAAAGTCTGAAAAAAAGGCTAATCTACAGAATATGGCAATATTTCTTACTGTGGGACCCTCAAACTTAGCAAGAACTTGATGCCACACTGAGCACTCAATTACCTTCAAGTTTCTATAGCTCAAAATTTACATTTACTACCAATATTACTACCTTTTGACTGACCGCCATATGGAATATGACCCCAATATGGTATTCCATATTCCGGATGTCACGGTTGCATGGAATATTCCCGCCTCCCGGCTCGGGGAAGGCTAATCTTGATTCCATATGAGATAATCGACTGTATCTAAGTATCTAGAAATAATCTAAAGGTTCTGAAAGTAAGATTGAACTACTTTAAGAACCTTCAGATGAAGAGCAAGTGATTACTATGAATTAATTTGGAATTCAAGTCCATTGAATGTCATAGTTCTGGAGTCCTTGAGCCAGTGTTACATGATTACAGTAGAGCTTTCCACACTGAATTTGAGCTGTCAGTTGTGTGGGAATGTTAATCAATGGCAGTCAAATGTCCTCTTCTTGTCATGCTGAATCATTTTGGACATTGAGATCATA
The DNA here is from genome assembly GCA_009733575.1 of Gymnopus androsaceus JB14. Classification (NCBI taxonomy): domain Eukaryota; kingdom Fungi; phylum Basidiomycota; class Agaricomycetes; order Agaricales; family Omphalotaceae; genus Gymnopus; species Gymnopus androsaceus. Next base: position 115,144 of record ML769397.1, on the reverse strand, counting down.
ATAGTTTACCTATTGCTTCAATAAATAGCACATTCAATGGACAATTCAATTCTGCACATATACTTAAAAGTACAATTCAGAGCCATTGGGTGTCATTTTAGGGTGGCTCACCACCAAGGCCAAAGGTTACAACTCCAAAAGATCAAAAACAGTACTATACTATTTGTTTAACTCTCCATGCACAAGGGTTCATCAGCAAAACCTGTACCATCGCAATACATTTCTTTTGTTCCCGGGCCATGACTCCTATACTGGTTCCTCTACGCTCAACCCGTTGACATGAAGGTTCCTGTCCCACATATTATATATTTGTCATGCCATATGTAGTCCATCATGGCTGGTGGGATATGGCACATAACTACTCTAAGGAGTTCAAACAGGTGTGCTATTTTATATGTTTATACTGCATGAGCTACCTGTACTCTTACGTTCTAGTAGTAAGAGGACTAGCAGCTCAAGCAATATAAACATGTAAAAGGACACGCATGTTTCAACTTCAGGGAATAGCCTCCGACTACTGCCGATTGCCGATTGCCAAACTGAAATCTGCTTGCGGGTTAAATCGAGAAAATTTGTGGCAACGACGAATTGGAAAAAGGTAATAGATAAGTGGAGGAAAGGACTACTTACGCCTACAAATGATGAAGGAAGGAAGGAAGGTATATTACACGGCACTGCTGAACGCCGGTTCCAGAACGTCCGGTGTGGCAAACACCATTGTCTCTGGGGCTCCCGCTAGCCAATAGCATGGAAGGAAGGAAAGAACTTATTGCGATGTCATGAAACGATCGTTCCTTTAATACGTTCCAAAACCTGGAATTAGAAAATCAAGACCGATAGTCATTACCATTTAGTTACCATCTTTAACATCATGATAATAACTCGCCGTGTGCGCGCCAGCAGATAAAAAAAGATAAAACTCTACAAGGTTCGCACGGGAGCTTTGAGAGAGTTGATCAACAAGTTATAGACAGAGACAGATTGTTTTAGAGCTATCTGCCAAAGACTCGAAGGTGAGTAAGCATGTTATTGGAATTACATCTTTAGCATCATGATGATACTAATCCACCGCGCATCGAGAGAGTTGATCAACAAGTCAGAGACAGATCGTCCGAAGTATCTGCCAAACACTCGTGGGTAAGCATGACGTAGAATCAATGAACTATCCTATCCCAACCAGTCATTGCATAGAATCTCAAACGGCGGTGCCCGAATCGACACATGCAGACACTCCCTTCTCAGCATAAGTCTTGACGTGCTTTATCTCTATCCGCCAGCAGATAATTGCACGGAGAATGTCCTTTCACACATGTCAGAATGGTTAAAACTGACACTAACCGGTACAAAGAGCTTACCCGTTGAGTGCCAAATATAAGCGCTGCGGTACCAGGCACTAGCAAAGGAAGATCGTCAATGATGTCCTCATAATGTCGACAATGAACAACGCACATGTCGCCGTGACAATATGAGCCAAGCTACTGCTGGTGGTAAGAATGGCAGCTACCAGGGAGAGTCTTGGTGGGAGTTAGCCTGAAATATTAAAATCTACAGGCTTTAAAACACGGACCCGAGAGCCATGATAGGCAAAAAACTGTAGACAGAGACACGAATTATCATAGAGAGCGATAAATTGTTATTCTGCGGTGAAGCTTGAAGCTGCCTAAATGCAATCCAATTTTTGTACAAAGCAGTGAATGTTAGCACTATCACCAGTATCAGCTTCCAAAACAACATGCATTATTTCTACAAATGCATGCCTTGATAGACCAGCATTGTTATCGAAAAGATGGCAACTAAAGCCGCGCTGACTTTAGCACTGTCCAAATATTAGCGGCACATAAAAAAATAACCCAAAAGATCAAACGTACGGAAGGCCACTGTTAATTCCACAATACATCCCGGTAGCGTCACGTTGAACAGAGCCAGGGTTGAGCAGACCGTACTAATGCAACAAGAACGTTGACAAGTGCACCGAGCTTTTAACAAAACAATTTACCACCAGCGCCTCGAGGAAAACCATAACATAAACAGCAGGGGGAGCGACTAGGAGCTGATTTGAATGATTAAATATATCGTGATCTAATCGGAGTGCTAAAGCGACATACCATTATCGTTCTCCATCGGGGATTTTCCATCTTGTTGAGCGTCGACTTCATCGAGAAGTACAGCTAAAAGAGATGAATTAAAAAGGCACATTAGGCAGTTAGAGAATTGGCTGACCTCCAGGAGTATAGCTAATGTAGCACACGCATTACTAAAAAAAAAAAAAAGGGGGGGGCTCCAGTATGCTTGAAAATCAAGTCGCTCTTTATTACTCACGCGGGAGGACCTGCGTAAATGAGCGCTGCCTGGAAGAGACAGAAACCAAAAGCGGGACAACCATCGGTCTGGTTGCCGATCAGCAGGAAGAACGATATGCACCACAGAATCCACCCTCCCATGAAAATATACCAAGTCGTAGCTCTCTTGATTCGGCTTGAAATTAAGGCCGTCAAGGTCACGACACCGATAGATATTAAGCCAAAGATCTGAAGGGCGTTGAAAAGCCAAATGAGAGAAATACGAAGAGACTCAGTCTCTTCAGATCCTAGATTACATGTTGTTCAGCGATGGTGGTATTTCACAAGGAACTCGACGACGAACCACTAGGGATGGCACTGCACATAGTACTATTACTCGTGATCATCACTCCAATCATCTTGACTAGTTCGAGGTCTGACGAAGCAAATGCACGAGAACAACGAAAGAGGGCCGCGGAAGAACCGCTGACAGTGACAGACCAAGCAGTCACTGAGGAGTAAGATGGGGGACATCTGTGAAATCGGAGAGCTCAAGAGTGTCTTGCTATGATGCATGATCGCCGAGGAGGCACTATCCTTAGTTAGGCGCTGGGCGACGTCAGCCCACTGATTATGTATGTGATAGCGTTGCATAATGTACCGTCATGATGAACGCTGTATGTATTGCTATAGATGGTATATGCTGCAGGTCAATGCAGTTGAACTGAGTTGACTCTTCGTTGTTAGTCACATTGCTTATCTACATATGGCAGATATCACTTGAATACACTGAATTCAGCCAAAGCAGTGCAGGATGCATTCGCAGATCAATGCTGATGAGAGTGAGCAGCTGGCATTGAGGCATAAGCACCCTGAATCATTGAATGTATAGAATACCCTGCAGGTCCCATCTTATAGCAGATACCAATAAACAAGCGTTGAAAAATCATGAAGCTGTAAACATTCTTCGAGACGTGTTGATAGGGGGATAGGATAGGATAGGATATAACGGGGTGATACACTAGAATTGCGGCGAGACGAGGCGATCGGTTGCGGGACCCACAGTTACAACGTTTTGTTCTGGCAAGATTCGATCTCGGCAGTCGCCTGCCTCACTGCTTTCATGATCTTCCATTCCAGTATCTCATGCAATGTACTGCAAAGACTTTACGATGTTAAAAACAGTCACTTGCCTACTTTTTCGTCTCCCAACGATGTTTTCCTCCTTTTTCGAAAACGCGCCCGAGTACACCAATCGAAAGAACACACCTTTCACACCACCTAAGGTGGGGAATCGGCCTTTTGCTCTAAATTCATTTAGTCTAACGGGTATTCTTGCGGCAGGTCACTTGGAATGAGCTTCATTCTACGTTGCCGAAATACGTCTTTAAGAAGTCAACCTTGAAGGGCCTAAGCTACGTGCTACGTGATGTCACCTTGGCTGTCGGGTTGTACAAGCTAGCTTGGTCAATGGATTCAATAGCAACTACACTTGCATTGCTTCTGAGCACGTCGCATAATCTGGTTTTGATCATTAAATGCATTCTATGGACGATATACTTCAACGTTCAAGGCATCCTACTGACTTCCTGGTGGTGTTTGGCACATGAAGCTAGCCATGGTACTTTGTCGCCCTTCTCTTGGGTCAACGACATCGTCGGATTCATGCTGCACACAGTACGTTTTTTGTTTACATTATCCTCTCAACGTTATTCTTATGTTATTGGTTAGTTTCTGTTGGTACCGTATTTCTCCTGGAAATCGTCACACCTCTCGCATCACACGTCGACAGTTTCAGTAGAACGGGACGAGAACTACGTTCCCCGTACACGGTCGCAGTTTGCTTTGCCATCAGACGATATTGCCAACGCTGCGACCTATCGCGAAGCGTTTGAGGAGACTCCAATATATACTACGATGCGTATAATAGCTATGCAGGTCTTTGGACTGGCATTCTATCTGCTGTTCAACCGCAAAGGCTCCCCCAGACATCCTTCTGGCACGAATGTGGGTTGTTTTATTCAAGATAACTCCTTTCTGTTCTTACATATGAAATAGCACTTCAATCCCTATTCCTCGCTTTTCAAGCCACACGAGCGGTTGGGTGTTATCATGTCTGATATCGGGCTTACGATCATGACCTGCATCCTGTATCGATGGTCCAAGCAGGTTGGGTTCGGACAATTCTTCAGGCTTTACTTTGTACCCTACGCTGTACGTCAACTCGTTGTTTCGATTCTATTTTTTAAACTTAAATCACTATTCTTTTATACTTAGCTTACGAACCATTGGATTGTTATGTTGACGTATCTTCAACACACAGATCCGACTATTCCATATTATCGCCAGTCTCAGTGGACCTATGTTCGTGGCGCCCTAGCAGCAGTAGACAGGCCTTTCTTGGGATGGATAGGGCGAGTATTCTTCCACAATGTCTCCCACAATCATGTATGTCACAGTTTTTGCTCCCTTTTTTGCCGCTTTTACAGCTCTTACTGCTACTAGATCTCTCATCATCTGTTTTCTTCGGTCCCTTTCTGTAAGCAAAATTTCCGCTTATTTAACCGCAATATCTCACTAGGATATTTGCGCAGACAATCAACCAGTGGCGACCGAGTGCATTAAAAAAATCTTAAAGGAGGATTACAACTACGACTCTACTGTAAGCATTGCTTATTTTGCCACGCCGTACCCTGCTTGATATTGGTACTTTAGAACGCTTTCAAAGCCCTTTACCGGTCATTCTCCGAGTGTCAGTTCATAGAAGACGCCGGTGATATTGTATTTTTCAAGAATAGAGAAGGCCGTGCCAACCGCTGCGTTGCCGACTCATCCTCCACTTGATGATATCTCAGCTTGTCTTCTAGAACGGGTCCCTGCTTGACATTCTTAACGTAGAAGTACTGTTTGAAGGATCCTCTATTAGCACTATACTTGATGTTATTTACTTACAGGAAGGACTTGGGGGGTTGCATCCAATAACTTTACATATTTTCGGAATTTTTTGTGTGAGATTAGACCCAGCTTACAGCGTTTTCGGAAATCCTTTTCGACAAATGTCAAAATTGATTTTGGTGATGGAAACAATTTAATAAATAAATGTAATTTATAAAAAGAGAATTCGATACTCCGAGTCTGGCGGAGGCGGGCGCTGTGAGTCAACCGGCGCCACATCAGCGCCTATTATTTCACTTGCTTTCAACTCTCACCATCGACTCACCATCGACGAATTATCAGCTCGTTTCTCGCTCACCCGCCCACCCACACCTTTATCTTATCAGCTGTATGCTCCAGCTTTAGTTCTGCGTGTGTTATCTGATTACCCACCCGCGCGGGGCTAAAGCGCAGCCAAACACATTATCCTCCTATATCACACATTCAAATTACTCTGAACTAGCCACAGTCTGGCCTATCAATTCCCTTGGTTACACCAACCGTGATACTGTGATACCGCTGCAAATACTCAAGCATCCCCTGCTGCTCCCTCAAAGAAGAGTGCTGCATGCACATCCTGTACATACTAGCAAAGAATCATCAGCATACAACTATAGAGTTGTGACTTAGGTATATTATATACTCACCTACCTCTCAACCTACAGTGAAGCTTGCTACTTATCTAGGTTAACAGCTATTATTTTGTACTTGTTCAGCAACAGCCATGGTGCCTCTGACAGTGGGAACTATAGAGATTCCCTTTTGGAATTACATTTATTTATAAATAATGGAGCTGTCAAACATTCAATTTTGACAAGGATTTCTGAAAGCACTGTAATATTGTAGGTATGAGATTACTTCTAAGTTCTTGTTATTAGCAAGGTTCATAAGTTGTAACTGTTCATTATTGAGTGTTAAGATTAAGTGCACAATACCACTCTGCTACATAACCGGTTATGTAGCAGAGTGGTATTGTGCATTTAATCTTAACAAAACATCTGATCCTGAGCAGGGGTTTGCTGTCTCAGGTCTTCTGTCCCAGGTCAGGTACTTTTACCTTTTCAAACCCTGGGTAGCTGGTTATGTCAGTGATCATGCATCACATTGCAACTAATTAGGTTCCAGACTGGGCATACAGCTGCATACTTACTATCCTGGGACAGAGCAAACCTCTTTAGCTTGCTTGCTCTGTACCAGGTATATTGGACTACTGTATCATTACAATTAACAGTTCATGGGGTGTTACGTGTTATGCATTGATTTTAGTTGGGCACCAGTTTGTGCACCAATGTTATGTGTTATGCATGTTAAGTTAGTTCCCTCATACAAGCGGGCCGTAGGGCTGCAATTTTTGAAAAGTGTACATCTCCAGTTTGAGGTGGTTTGGGGTGTTACGATCTCACTTTATACATAGTTATTAGGTCCTTATTACACCTTATGATCTGGAAAATCCCAAAGTTCCAGGGTCCCCGTTACACATTACAGGAACTGTTAAGCATAATGATACAGTATTTTATCTTACTTTACTTTACTCATTTAGCTTGCTCCATACCAGATACTAGAAATATACTTTATTATGCTCAACACAACCTTTCACAGGTTATGGGGCCCAAGCTCTAAGCAATCTGCATACACAATATCTATAGGAGTAAAAAAATCTGCCAGAATATCTCAAACCTCCAACTCTCTTGCCATCACTCAGAAGAACACCCCTGTAATCTAATAGCCACACCATGTCCAAAATTAGTGATGACAAAGAGAGATTGGATTGGAAGTGACTCACCCTTACCCCTATAAAGGAGAATGAAGATGGCCCAAACAAGTACAACAAGTTCAGGATGAAATCAACCCTTGAGTTCAACACCACTGGTTACTGGAAGCTCATTGATGGTCCAGAATACAACCCTCCTGTGATTCCCGAACTCCAAACCAGCAAACAGGTTGAGGGAATAAATGATCAAGGGGAGAAAGTGACAATCCAAATCCCTGGTAACAAGATACTAGTCTGAGCTGCAAAGGATGAAGCAAAAAACCTGGCTCAATGGTGACAAGAAAACACTATCCACTGTTGTTAAAACCATCCCCATTCAGAAGTTATATGTTGTCCAGGGATGTAAAAATGCCCATGCAGCATGGTTTGCCCTTAAGAACGAGTACAAACCTGCAAACAGTCTCACCGCAATTGCCATAAAGTAACAAATTATTGGTAACAGCTGCGATGGAGACAGTCCAGTACTCTGGCTTCAAATGATGATCCAGTTATACAGGAGGCTTTGCAATGCAGACCCAAGCATGATGCCTGAGTCGGAATTTGCAAAACACTTTGTCATACTCATGTTGAGCCAAGACTCCTGGAGATACTGTCAAGACAATCTGCAAAAGCAGATGAGAGAGAGAGAGAAGCATCTGGGAAACCATTGACTTTGGGACAGGTTATCTGGCAATTACAGACAGAAGAAATTGAGAGAGGTATCCCCCTTCAGTGGCATCCATCAATGCCATAGTAGCAATAGGAAAAGGAAAGGAACACACAGTTGCAGGTATCTATGCAGCAAATTCTGAATTCGTGGTCAATTCTGCTTCCACTACCTTCAAACAGGAATGACCAGAAAGGGATGCCATACCCCTCCAGAAATTGTTCCAATCCCAACCTCATACGCAAGAATATGCACTGCCTGTTCCCAGTTGGTCACACAAAAGCGGAGTGCTTCGTATACAGTGGAGGCAAAGTCGGCCAGTACCCTCAAAACTTCATAGACCAGAGGGACCTACACCTTTCACCTGATGCTAGAGCTGTATCACAAAGAAAATTGGCCATAGGGAAGGCCAAGGGAGACTAGAATAGACAGCAAGAGCAAGTGGGAATGGCGGACAAAGGTGATCCGAGTCAATACGCAGTGTCTGCCAACTACAGACAGGCAACTGAGGAAGAGGTGAATGAGATCCTGGGACAAGTTGGAGATAGCTTCACATTCATGATGGAAGTCAAGGGTGGGATAACAGACAATGAAGGTCCAAATCAATGTCCCACAGGACAACTCCATCAACCATAATACAGGTGCCACTAGACACATATTTCGAGACAAGAAATTCTTCCATGACTATGCCAAACTGGAAACACCACTCAATGTGCATGAATTTGGCTTGAAACTGTCTGCTGTAGCGATTCAAAAGGGAACCATTGTGTTGAAAGCCAAGTTTGGCAGATCCCACAGGAACTTCTCACTGACCAACATCCTTCACATTCCTTCCGACCGCTGACATTGAGCATTGCAAATTCTTCCCAAAATGAATGTTAGGTGCCTTGATAGTCCCCACCATGGTCGAGGCTATTTTTCTATTTTTGTAAAAACTTCTGGAAGACTTAAGGGAGAATTTCCCTTTCCAGGGCAATTTCTCTCAGTTGGCATGGTTTCCTTTTTCCACTCTAGAAAAGGACAGAGGACAAAGAGCCCTTTGTTTGAATACAATTTCTCAAGCGGAAAAAGGGAATTGTTGTAACCAAGAAAATGTTTGTAAAAAACAAAGAAGAACAAAGCTTTTTGCTATCAAGATTAACATAATATTCAGATCGGAATAAGTCTCACAAAACATAGATTTTCCACTAAGCTTTCTCAACAAATTTCCAGAAATGGATAAATAGCCCTAACCGTGGTGCCCTCAGATTGAGATATTCATGGAAGCACCCAAAGAGGACCCACATCAAATTCATCGAGGAGGACTCTCCATCCGTGCTAAAACAGCCTGTGCTGCCTACGAGCTCACTGAAGATCAGCATCCCAAAGGATGCAGCACGTTTTGACCCAAATACGGTTTATGTGGACAATCGTTCACCTCAGAATCAACCTGAGGTTAGACTTCGAGAGCTTCACTCAGTAAACGGCTCTCCATTTCTCTACTTTCAAAATTGCTTAATATCTCCGCTCACAACACTTTATTCATGGCAGCGATGTGAGTATCTTATCCCGCTTGCTTTGAGCAGCATGGTGAGGATTTGCATGACCTTGCTCTGGATATGACCTGTTTTCAGAATCACTTGATAAGGATCACATTTTCATATTTGACACTGTATGGATTTTGGTGTTACAGCAAAGACCAAACCAACAAAGGCATTACCTGGACCTTCATTGCATGATTGTCCCTCTTCTCCAGTCAGATCATTTCACATAGAGGAATGTGTATTTGACATCAAGCCTCTATTCCAAAAAATTGACTTTTATCAAGGGACAACCCGTCCTTCTTCCAACCCTTGCCAATTGAAAACTGAGAATCTTAGTAGCCGCTTCCAAGGCTACTAAGATTGACAGACTTGATGGACTTGACACCCATGGTCCTTTTGTGGTGGGGGGCCAGAAAAGAGGGACAGGTGTTCAACTTGGATGCTGATGACCATGCTGGACTGCTCCAATTATAGTACTATGGTCTATATTGAAGGAGAGGACTTGACAGAGACAATCGAGTCAAGTGGTTTAGTTGTAGATCTTGATACTGATATAAAATAACTTCTCAGGCTACGTAGTCAAAGATACTCACAGTATTATAGTCATGAATGGGATTTCAAATTGAACTTGTTCTTCAGAGGAGCCGGCTTTCAGCTCCTCAAAATTGGGAAGATCAAATTGTCCCTCCAAAACTAGACTTGTCATCTTGGACCACTGGCTTGGGGTTACGCCTATTTGATGCAAGCCAGTCATGCTGACTGTCTGGGCCATCCTGCCTGAGCACCTTTCGGGACTGTAAAGGCTTTCAAAGAAAAAGTAGGGAGCGTGAGTGAGGGTTTAAAGTAATAGCACCCGCATCGATGCTAGAGATGCTATCTCACCAGAGGCTATAGCGGTATTAAAATAAACCCCTACAAGTTCTCAGAGGCGTATTTTAATAATAGCAACAAGTTGTCAGCCAGCCAAATATGCCCAGGGAACCCTAACCATAGTATGATAAGATGGAACCATATCTCGGGAACCAGGGGCTGTGGGAAAAAACGGAAATGGCTACACCCCTTTATTTTTCTCCCTCTTTCCAGTGGTGCCTCCGCTTAATCCTAATCTAAAATTAGGATTATGACCAAATATAGTAATAAGCACTGTTTTGGTCAGGTCTCGTTAGGGTAAGCACAAAGTGCTTACCCTAACATAGAGACCTGATCAAAACAGTGCCAAACAAACAGTAAACATAGGTTAAGGTTAGGGTGGTTAGGGTTTAGGGGTTGAGGATAATAATGGGGGTGTGGGGGCTTGCCCCCACTGTTAAAATATTAATCAGGGTTAGGGTTAGGATGCGAGGTAGGGCTAGGGTTGGGTGCAGGTGACCTACATGAGCATGGGAAAAGTGTCCGTTTTTTCCCACGGGCTCTCATTCTCTCTGTATCGATATTTCTTTTCTAGGTCAAAGCTGTGCTGACAACTTGTTGCAAATATCAAAATACGCCTCCGAGAACTTGTCGGGGTTTATTTTAATACTGCTAATGAACCAGCTGGCTATCTAGGACGCTCAGCTATATATCTGAACGCTAAGAGTACATATGTGACCTACTCTATCTAAATAATTTGTGCCGAAAGTGGGCTGTTCAAAGCAAGTGGAAAGGATAGATGGCAAAGGGACCATCAATGAGTCAAATGACAAATCTGGGGAAGAAGTGAATAGAAACTGTAGTCTTGAATGATGATAGATAGAGGTATCCGAGCATACACGATGATCAGTTATCCAAATCCTTCCCATTGCTTTCAGTTTCTGAGAGCCTCCAGATCCACCCGCTGAGTTATTCCCCTCTGGCGGAACATCGGGTATGAGTAGATTAACCTCAGTGCCAGAATCAACGGTAGATATTATGCCTTCATTGGGCAAAGGAATTGGTTCCCTTGTAGTGTTCAGCATCACACAGTTCAGCGCCATTATTGGAGTCGGTGATAGTGGTAAGAAGAAGCTCAGAAGTCAACACAGCCCACACAGCCCAAGCGAGATAAGCAAGCGTTTATTTTGGCTATTGTGTGGTGTCTGGAATGCTGCTTAAACCATATATGGTTTAAGCCTTAAACTATATATGGGCATGTGAGTCATCATCTTAAACCATATATGGTTTAACGTTGACACATGATTCTGCCGAAATCAGACAGCAGCTGGTTTGACATGCCAAGCGCCCTTCCGGCGCTATTGCTTGATTTGTGTTTGTGCCATGTTCAGTATTAACGGTTGTGTGATTCAACAAGGTATATTTGGAAGACTGGTTCGGAGCAACGTGAGTTAAAGTATTAGTTATGCGAGTTAATCAGAGGGTATCATACCTGGTTCGGAGCAACGTGAGTTAAAGGGGTCGTTGCTCCGACCCAGGTTAGTAAGTAAGTCCGATCGTACTAATTCGGCATGGGCGCTTGGACACCATCCGTTAACACCCCCCCTTGTCCTGCGTCCAGTCGAAGCATGGAAATCCATCGTGTATGTAAGATTCGGTGGAGAGGTTTAGTAAGTAAATCCGCAAAGTTGTCCTTGTTCGAAACATAGATTACGTCGAGTTGCCGTTTCGAGATACAATCTCGAATGAAATGTTCGCGAATGGAAATGTGTTTCATTTTGCTATGTGCGAGTGGATCATGTGTGCAGGCGATTGTGCCTTGATTATCGCAAAAGAGCAATGTGGGGGGAACGTTGGGGAAAACCCAATTCAGCAAACAAGTTTCTGAACCATAAGATTTCGCGAGTGCAGTGAGTCAATGCAAGATATTCTGCCTCGCAGGATGATAGAGCAACAACACCTTGTTGCTTGGAACTCCACGAAAGGGGGGAGTTACCCATCATGATGAAGAATCCGGAGATGGATTTACGGGAATCTCCCATTCCCCAGTCGGAGTCGGATAGAGCACGAATAGTCGGGTAAGTGATACTAGATGTTCCCAAGTTGAGGGAATAGTGTGGTGTCCCCTTTAGGTATCGAAGTAGGTGTTTAGCGGCGGAGATGTGTGAAGGACCAAAGTTGACCATATATCCAGCTAGTTCCCGTACGGTATAGCTAATATCAGGTCTGGAACAGTTGGAAAGGTACATACACTTCCCCACAACTGCGCCGTATGGGAAATTTTCTACCATTTTCTGTTCTTCAGGCAAGAGCAGTGTTGTTTGTGGGGAGAGGCATTTGCCTGGGTCCATTGGTGTGTGTACTGGGTTGCAATTCTCGTATCCGAATTTGCGGAGGATGGATTGGGTGTACCGGTATTGGTCAATCGAGATAGAACGCGCAGCTCGGTCTCGTGAGATACCACAACCGAGGTGAAAAGAAGGTTCGCCATTGTTTGTAATCTCGAACAGAGACATAAGTTGGTCCATAACGAAGTCTGATTCCTTCACGGAGGAGGAGGCAATGAGCATGTCGTCGACGCTGGTGGTAATGTATGTGCGTTCACCATCTAGTACTCGGATGTACACGCTCCAGTCAGATTCTAGCCGTTTGAAACCAATTGACTCCAGTCTCGAGTTAAGTTCTTGGTACCATTGTCTGCCAGACTGTTTCAGTCCGTATAGTCGTTTCCGTAACCTCCAATAGCCAGATTCAGCGATGTGGGGCTTCTTCATGTAGATTTCTTCGTCAAGGGGACCGTTCAGGTAAGCGGTCTTGGTGTCGATTTGACGGAGGGGGATCTCTCGCTTCTGGATCATTGATGGGATGGGTAAGAGCGGCATTGGCTACCTCAGCTCGTATAAAGCTTTGGGCAATGGAAGGGAAGTCTTGTTCCTCGCATTTGAGTTCGAGTTCTGAGTCGGTAGTGAGGATGTTGATCAGCGGGTCTTCTTCTCTGTGTCCCCCCTCGTCCATTATACCGACGAAGTTAACCACGTAGTGCGCAGGTAACCGTCTTGTACGAGAAGCACGTTTGGGAACAACTGGGGGGGCCATTTGGACGTCGTCACCAACGGTGTCTCTGCAGTTGCAGGAATTAGGAGTTAATACAACATTAAATTAAAGGTTACTTACACATCCATGTCACCACCGTGTGGAGCGTTTGATGTGTCATTTTCATCGCCAGTTAGCGGGTTCCTACGGGTATGTAGTTTTAGTTTTAATTTCATTGAAATTAACGGAGTAGTCACTCACGTTTCATCGTCCAATTCGGACGGGTCAATACGCGTAAAGCGTTCCCCACCACGTTCAGCGTTGTCTGAACGTTGGTCGATGTCAACAGGGAGGTCATCCCATAGAATCTCCGATGGAGGTAAGGAGGGTAATGAAACGGGGAACCCATGGAAAACAATGTTGCACCGAGTAAGGACTGTGTGCGACTTTGGGAAGTAGACTAGGTATCCTTTTGAGTCTTTGGCATACCCAACAAATCGACCTTCTTCACCCCGTTCGTGAATTTTAGGCTGCTTCTCCGCGTTAGGTTTCCTTGCGGTGACAAGAGCACCAAAAGGTCGTAGATGTGAGAGGTCAGCACGACGTTTCGTAATGCATTCGAAAGGAGTTTTGGTTTTGTCGGAAATGGCAGAATGGGGGACGCGGTTCTTCACATGCACTCCGGAGAGGCCAGCAAATGGCCAAAACCAGTAGGAAAGGTTACCATCGACTAGCATAGCACGAATCATGTGCTCGATAGTCTGAATGGTGCGTTCTGCCACCCCGTTCTGTTGGTGTGCACCAGGCACAGGTCTTTTGTAGCTGATACCAACCTTCTTGCAGTAGGTTTCAAAGGCACCTGATACCAGTTCAGGAGCATTGTCGACGCAAAGGAACACAACGGGGTATCCAAGATAGTGTTCCGCTGCCAGGCGGAACTCATCAAAACAGGTGATTGCTTCATCTCTGGTCTTCAGAAAGAAGATCCAGATGTAGCGGGAATAATCATCAATGAAGATGATAAAATAACGAAAGTTTCCGTAGCCGAGGGGTAGACGGCCGCAGATGTCAGAGTGAATACGAAAGAGTGGACGGTCAGCGCGTGTATTGGACCGTTTGGGAAAGGGGAGACGTTTGATGTTTGCGAGTGCGCAGACATGGCAGTTCTTGACTTCAACTGGGTCCACGGGTAGGCCTGTTGTAGCTCGCGAGAGGCCTTTAACGTCTAGGTGCCCCATTAGACGGTGGTAAAACCCAACTGTTTATTTGACGCGGAATCCGTACCGGGACTGAATAGTCTCGTAATATCCGGTACCATCGACGCAATCACCGAGGCCTCTGATGGCGGGGATGTCAAAGCGTTCCTCGGATCAGAGTTTGGGGACATAACTGGAGTTACATCCATCTTGTATAAGTCTCGCATGATGGACCCTATTGCGAAACAGGTGTTGTGCTTGTTGAGGTACGTGATCTTTCCATTACCTGTTCTCGTACTAACACCTTTCTGGTCCAATCTTGAACCCAATATTAGGTTGCACCGCGCTGAAGGAATATGCAATATGTTGGAAAGGGAGAAATTTCGGTGTGAGTTGCCAATTTTCGGATGGAGAATGATAGTTCCTTTTCCTACTGCGACCGCCGACAGTTTAGAACCGAATCCGTGCACTTTGAGTGGTTCGTTTAGCAAGATGTAATCATGGAAGAACTTCTGGTCTCAAAAGATATGGCGAGTCGCGCCAGTATCATGGTTTATCGTATTCTCTTGTGGTTCGTTCGTGTTTAGGGCTATGGCGTTTACCGTAACCTTTTCTGATGCGTCCATAGGTTCTTTGTCTTCTATGCCATCGGTTAGGAAAGCGAATGCACCGTCGATCCTATTCAAGAGGCTATTAGACTCGTCGTTCGATACTTGGCCATAGCTAGCTGACACGGCGTCTTGACTGGGATCGCCAGTCTCATCCTCTGGGTCAGCCATTCTCGCACTTGCGCCAACCTTCTTCAACATCTCTTTTCTCCTATCCGCAGCCCTTGTATCTGGGGAGAGGTGAATTCTCCTCGATCCTTTATACCAGTCAGGGTCTTTTCCGGCACTTCCACCATTATAAGCGAAACATTCCTCTATCGTGTGTCCGACCGGATAACCGCAGAACTTGTTTCCACAAATCTTCTTTTTCTCATTCGCTCCCGGGTACGGCTTTGGTTTACGATCAATCCTTCGGGTTTGTCGACTTGACGAGGAGGAGGAATTAGCCGAGTAGGCGCCTGGTAGTGGATTATCGGTTTGTTTTCCTCTCTTCCCAGAAAGGATCGCATTGACTGATATTGTCAAAGCAGATATGCCTTTGTGGATTTCCTCTTCCCGAAGACGTTGTATCACCTGCCTTGAGCTGTAAGGAGTACCTGCGGCCTCAGCTTCCTTCATCTTCTCACGGAGGTGATCACGACAGTAACGCCAATCATCATTGCTGGTCATTAGCGTCGCCAGGTGCTTTGCAAACTCGGAATCAGGCATCAGTAGAGGGTCTGCGTTGCGGAGTTGACTGTAGAGCTGGATCATCGTGGTTAACCACGAGGCGGGATCGTCAGAGTCTCTGCATACGTTGCCAATGATCTGTTGTTTGAGGGATATGGCGGCCAAGGAATTCGTTGGTTCGTATTCATTTTTCAAGGCAAACCATGCTGAGTGAGCAGACTTGCAGTTGTCGACAACATAGAGTTTCTGAGTCGGGACTGCCTTGACAATAACAGCCAGAGCTTTCTTATTGCCATCCAACCATGTCTTGGCTGCTGCTTTAGCCAGTGCAACTGCCGCTTCATTACCGCGGGTTTTGCCTTTCACCCAATTGCCTTCCACAAGGACATCGACTTCCGTACTCGTTTCGAGGGCAGGAATCACCGGTGGCTTGTAATCCGGGCCATCAATGTATTTCCAGTAATCCGCAGCGTTGAGTTCGAGCTCGGATTTTCTACGGAACTCGTTGTAATTGTTGGAACCGTCCTCGTTTTCCTTGATAGGGGTAAGCGAGATTTTCTTCCAATTCCCTTTCTCGGAATCGTCGGTGATTTCGGTCATAGTTGGTAAGGGGAGTTTCGAGGGATTGTGTTGTAAGGTTTGTTGGGTTTAGAGTGTACAGTGAGCTCGATTCGTTGTATAATGAATATATGCGCAGATTTTAGAGCTCGGGGCCCATAACCTATTAACGGTTGTGTGATTCAACAAGGTATATTTGGAAGACTGGTTCGGAGCAACGTGAGTTAAAGTATTAGTTATGCGAGTTAATCAGAGGGTATCATACCTGGTTCGGAGCAACGTGAGTTAAAGGGGTCGTTGCTCCGACCCAGGTTAGTAAGTAAGTCCGATCGTACTAATTCGGCATGGGCGCTTGGACACCATCCGTTAACATTCAGGATGCGGTAGAGCACGTTCTATGCCTTTTCAAAGCTTCCGATAATGATTTTGTGTGTAGTAATTATACTTAACATGCTATTTGAGCCATTTTCATACTTAATCTTAGTGAATGGACAAAGAATGTACCAACTTAAGATTGAAGAATGCACTTTGTGGGATTTAGTTTGTACAATTACTGGCCTGAATGAAATAAAATGAATGAAAGGGTGAGATGACAATTACCCCTTTTGAGCTTGGCTGCAAGCCTAGCAAAATCCAGTATTTTTATCTGGTTTCATTACCATTTTACTTATATGATTAAAAGATCATACTGAGTATTACCACCTCTACTTATTTTGAGAGAGAGAGAAGTATTAAGTTATTGCCCAGTTGGCTGTTCAGAGCCATTGGAGTGGCTCAGAATTCACTGAGGTGCACACAGTGCACAAAAATGTGAACAAAATTCAAGTCAAAGGAAAAAGAAAAACTCAGTTTAGCTTGCTTCAACAAGGGATCCCCGCTGCAACCATAGTACAATTTTACGGGTACGGGTATCTGGGTAGCTGCAACCGTCCCATATAGGGATCTCGAAAATAATTTATGGTTGCGGGTATGGCTCTGCAGTATAACGTATACTTACCGTATAAATACGGCTGTATATGGGTACCATAGGGCCCATCAAAATAATTGAATTTTCTCACAAAATATGCTATACACATGCTATATTTTTGCTACATTTACACTAGATGCAATCACTGGGCATGGGGCAAACATTCTATGTATACATAGTATAAAATGCAGCTTCTTTCATAAGAAAACAGTCATTACCAAAAATTTCTCAACATTCCAAACTGATGATACTAATAAATGAAGTCATTTTTCCTATACATCTAGTGAATACACTGAACAATTAAAGTGACTATCTTTTTGTTATCATGTCTTGTGATTTTAAGCACTGAGATACTACAATTTTTTTGAAAAATGAATACATTATAAGATATACCCATAAATATGGCCGTAAACCCATAAAAATACTGTAACCATACCATAAGAGGTCATGAAATATTCTTTACAGTTACGGCTATGGTCCAGGAGGTGCCCTTAAAGTACTGTAAATTATACGGCCATAACTGTATATGGTTATGGTGGGGATCTCTAGCTTCAACCAAGTTGTACTAAGACATATTATATTGCTGTACTGTGTGACAAAAACACTAGGGAAAGCAGGATGCATGCAAGGTGCACAGGCCAAGTGCATGTAGTGCCAGAAAGATTTTGGAAAAGTTTGAGTCAAATACAAAGAAACAACAAATGAAAAAACAATTTAGCCTAGTCAAATCAAGTTCAGGCAATCTATATGTTAGTGAGACCAAGTACATGCATAAGATTGAATAATGTGTGCTTGCAATTGAGCAGCAAAATGGTATACAATTGAGGCCTATGGCCTATTGTTGCATAGAAATATCATATTGTATCATTGAAAATGAAGCAAGGAAATAAATTTAAATGTTCAATTATGCATGCATGGATCGAACTGTGAACCTTGCGGATGCACCCTAAAAAACGATGTTGGTATCAATTATATTGACACCTACACTAAGTTGCCATTCATATGCATGAGGCATATGATCTAATTTTTGAATTCCGGATCGCGATTCCAGATATGACACCAAAGCCTTTATTTTAGCGCTAAATAAATATGGCCCCGTTCTTGTCCAACTTAATGCACTCAGGACAACGGAAACCCACGCAATGTTGATGCGGTCTGCATTATGCAAAGTTCCTGGTAACAGGATACCCATGAAGACAATTGGCGTATCATCTCACTCTTCTGTATCAAAAGATCGATGATATTCACCTAGGTCCTAGATCACTCAATGAGCAAGGTTGTTCTGTATGATTGCTCTAGGATCATACGGAATGTTGACCTTGGGATCTGATACGGCGATGCCCTCATTGTCTGGACGATGTTGTACTATTACATAGCTTCTGTTCTTCTTCGTCTCTTCGTCTCAGTCTCTTTCTTCGTTTTCTTCTCTTTCTCTAACTACAGTTCGTCGCCTCCTTCTTTGGATCCGCTCACCATGACCGATAACATGCTACTCGTCGCCTTTAATGTCATCGAAGCTGTTGGATTGGCTGGCGCCCTTGTGATAATCATCACTGCAGTTGTATCTCCCTCCATCCAACGATTACCCACCTGGTATCTGGTTTTATGCGGCAGCGCTGTCTGTTCTTTTTCTATGTTGCTTCTGGCTATGGCTCAACGCCAATCTGGGCCTGAGCCTGACTTTGCGCTTTGTCTCATCCAAGGTGCACTAATTTATGCCAGTCCAATCTGGTAAGTCTCTCTTTTTGGTTGTACCTTGTACCGCACTGAAGGTCTAATCGATATTAAGGCTGATGGCCTCAACTTGTGCATTCGCGCTCCAGGTTTGATTACAACTTCGATCCATCTCTATCCGCCCTCAATCCGTCTAACCGGTTCCATCTGACGGTCCTATACTATGTAAAGCAATACACCGGAAAAATCAGCCACAAGAGCAAATGGGTAAATTTACTTTGTAGCAGTCGATTCGAAGATTCTGATGAAGTGAGCCATGTAGCTTCTTTTATCAACAGTCATTTTGTTCATCCTAGTGACGATCGTATTGCTTGTAGTGAGTGAGCCTGCGAAAGGAAGTGTTTCATTCTGATAGCGGTGTCCTTTTCGTAGATTGGCATTCTTAATCCTCAAATTGTTCAACGTGATCAGTTCTACTGTCATTTTACAAAGTATATAGGGTATGGAAAGTGCTCCGGTCGGATTTCTAGCTATGTACTAATTCAATTATATTCAAGGGTTTATGCTATGAGCTTATTCAGCATAGCATTTGCTACTATTGCTGTTACTTTCGAATGTACGTACAGATCTCACTCGCACCCCAACCAAAATCGAGCGTCTCCTTTCATAGCCAAGTCGGGCAAGCTTCTTTACCGACACTGGAAAAACAAGGATGAATACTACCACAAGTCAAACGGTATAGTCTCGGGTCATGGTTCGCCTGGCAGGTTTCAGTCTCCTTTCAATCCTCTCAGTGGCGTAAGCACCCTGTTTCTCTCCATGAAGCCCGCCATTGAATATCTCCGGACAGTACTTGCGCTGTTTATCTGCTTCGCGACCAAAGTTTGAAAAATTATGATAATTTTGTTTTGTACAGCGCTCTTTGTGAGATCCCCTCTTTGTCTTATTTATATGATCTGAACATTTGACAGTGTCTAACATCGTCGTTGTTCTAGCTCTAAACATGGTCAGGAAACATTTATGTTCTCTTTGCCGCAGCTCATTTGCGATTTACTTTAAAGTCTATCATTCGTGCTTGGATGTTTTGGAATAATCACAAGTTTGGCTCTCCTCAAGTTCATGTCGAAGTGAAAGTCGAGCAAAGTGTCTAGGACAGAGTATTATCAACGTGGCTGGGCCTGAGCAGCACTTTTGTACTAGTAACCTTTCTTTCTTACCTTCTTTTCTTGCGTGGTGGGACTTTGTATGATATTGTCGAAGTCGATGCATCAGTTAATCATGTATTTAGTTTATTCTGGCGAAGTTTTTGCCGCCCATAGACTAGGTCTATCTATTTGTTGGCCTCATAGTCATGTCGATAGAGTATATAACATGTATACTATTACTTCACCGGCGATCGGGACTCCAATTGGAGGATAGCGGCGCTTGGATTCTTATGATTGAGTTCACTAGCCGAAAATAAACATTCAAAAAGCAATATTTAAACAAGGTTATTCACATATAATACATATTCGGGTGATCACCCTCTCCTTAACGCCCTCGTTTCGTCCTACAAATCATACTCGGCAGGCTTTGTAGCCTTCCAGAACGAAGCATACCTGCAACAAATGGTAAACATCACACATGAAGAAAAAAGAAATGGATGCAAGCTCACATATTAACGCGATCAAGAGCAATGTCGGATCCCTGCTTGCGAACACCTACTGCCTCAACGTGGAAGCCAGTCTCGACAAATAGGCCATTATACCATGGACATCGGGAAGCAGAACGCCAGAAAACAAGGCCGCTTGGAGCAATCGCTCTAAATAACTCGACGATTTCGTCTTTGGCTTGGCTTGAATCGGGGTCATACCAATCCAGATGATCCATGACCAGTGCACGGGTCAGCGATGAGGAGGGTAAACCACGCAGAACGCTGGGAATCAAATCTAGCAAGAGCAGGAACAAGGGACTAGTACTCACTTGATGATAGAGTTCGTGTGTAATTGGAAAGAATTCAGGCAGGCAGAGTTGTTGGCTTTGAGTTTGTTGAAACCCTCACGGGTGAGATAGGACGGACAGCACTCTGGTGTATAATGACCAAGAAGACACTACAGATAATTTTTGGATGAATAAGGGAAGGACAAGCTCATGGAAGCCACTTACCAATAGATAGAAGTAATTATATGATTTCAGTAGATATGTTGAGAGAACTGGCTCTAGAGTGTCGCAAACATATTGATACACTCCACCTAGGTGCGTAGGTGAGTGTTATAGTTAGAACACGAAGAGGTACTATAAGCATACCTTCGTCGAGTAGCATTTTCCTTTGGTTCAGAGGAACTCCCAACGCACTCCAACAGAATACAGGGCTTTGCAATAATGCCACCACAACAGGATTCAACCAAATTGATCGCAGTTTTGAGCGCCATATACTTACTTGCTCCTCCAGTGAGTCACAGTTGCACAAACGTTCGACGTCCTCGCGAACGCCTGCTAGCCTAAATAAAAATCGAGCGAGCCGCAGTGCCCATCCACTATAGCCATGCTCGTAGAGGGAGGAGGAAAACGAGGCGGTGTTATGGGTCCAAAACCTGTAAGCACTGCGTGAAAGATGGTATCGGATCTTGGTGTCTAGTAGTTTGCGGAAATGAGGATGATATCCTCGACCAAAAAGGGCAAAAAAGTCCGAGAATTCGAGGCTTTTTATTGCGGCCAGCTTGAGCTCCAGAAGATGGCCTTGACTAGACGCAAAATTAAATTGAAGTCGACTAATATTTGAATTTTTGGAAAATGTGTCTTACCAAGGATTCATATCGACGCAATGTATCTAATTTTTTTCAAAATTGAGCAGATATTGGACAGAAAGCAGCGTACGTTTTGAGGTGATGAAGAAATGGAGTAGTGTAGGGGATTGTCCCCAGCGGAGGTAATGACAAACATTGAGTCGGAGGGACTAAGATCAAGATGCTGCATGTCAACCTCAGGATCCTCCTACGATCAAAAAACACGTTCAATAGGATGAAAAAAAAAAGGATGGGAAGGGGTTGGGGTGGTAAGGGTAGCTTACCCAGGTGAATGAGTAGATAAAAGTCTTCAATTCCTTTTGGTAGGGATCCAAGCTGTAAGGCAAGCGCCATGGCTCAAAATGACTAAGTTCAATGAGTACCACACAGAAAAGAGTGCATACCGAGTTACTTGACAGAGAGGCATCATCTACTTTCTCTTCGTTTGAGTTACCAAGTAGACTTCGACAAGTTTGAGCAATAGTCATAGTGCAGGCTGCGCTGAGAGCACCGAATTGGCCCGGTTTTAACCAGTAAAAGAGCAGTGAAAAGCAAGCAATATGAACCATAAATACCTGCGTGGACCTGGTGATATCCAGAGCTCTGACCAAGAGTATGCAGAATCAAGGGTACATATCACGATAGGGAAAGGGAGTTGAGAGGGCCTTATGATATGTGATTTTTCCTGCATACGAGTTCTGGCTCTGATGTCAATAATCTCTCGCATGGCCACTCCCTAGATCGGTTGTTGGAGATGCAGTGAAGCACGTTCGCTTGCCGGTCTGACTGCGCCTTCTAGCTTGGTGACTCGGAGCACAATTATGAGAACTCTCGAAAGAGGCCTAGGGCATCTCGTATTATACCGCAACCTCTGTGAGGCAATTTGGACGCTCCTAAGAACGACTCAGATTTCTTACGCTGTAGTCTTTACCTCGTCAAGCGTCCGAATTTGGAGGTGGAATTGAGTTTTAAGCTTCCTATGGCCAGTTCCTAAATCGGTTGTTGGAGATACACCTCAGTAAAGCATCCGAGTCGCTTGCCGCTCCGACTGCGCCTTCTAGCTTGGTGACCGGAGCACAATTATACGAACTCTCGATAGTGACCTAGGGCATCTCATGTTATACCGCAACCTCTGTGAGGCAATTTGGACGCTCCTAAGAACGACTCCGGTTTCTTACGCTGTAGTCTTTACCTCGTCAAGCGTCCGATTGTGGTGATGGAGCTGAATTTTAACCTCTACGGGCTTTCTTTCCGACTTCCTTCACCGAAGATGTTCCGCATCTTGGAGCCTCCGGTGTTCAGATCTTGGCAAGATCTTGGACCGTATAACTTTAAAATCTTCCTTCCTTCCTATTGGCTTCTTTGGTTCCTGTATTGTCAGTAGACCAACATGTACATAGCCAGTACGAATTGTTGATCGTCGTATTCTGGTCGCATTCAACAGTTCCATCAACTAAGCTTTCAACCCATATCCACTTAAGAATGCGGCGAGATGTATCACTCTCTCTCTCCATCATCTGCTTTCTTCCTTCAAGTTTCCCTTTCTAATCCCTTTCCTCAAGAGAAAAGAGGGTTATGGTTCAAACTTTGACTGACGTTGATCCTTCGAACGAAGGTGCGACTCCTTCAAGAGGATGTTCTTGACAGTGGATCTAATATGTTTTGTTTGCAGTTGTGGAGGGTTTTGGTCCTCTCCTGAACGCCTTCAACGTCCTACAACTTCTAGGACTCATTGGATCTGTACTCTGCCTGATCTCCGCTCGTTTTTCTTCAGTACCAAGGCAAGCTCCTTGGTGGAGTTTTATGTTTTCGTGGTAAAATAATTCGCCTTTGTTTCGTCACTTAACGACCTACTAACGACACCTCTTCATCTTTACTTAGGGTGGTATTTTGCACATCTTATTTACTTTTATTCTTTGCTGGTCAAGCTTATGATTCCGAACCCGATCTCCCTCTGTGCGTACTTCAGTCGTCGTTGACTTACGCCGTATCTCCACTGTGATTTTTTGTGCTGTTGGAAAGCGAGAAATACACTGACGGGTTCGATTTAGTGCCTGCGCTACTGCTTTGGGACTGGTTATTCAGGTAAGCTTGTCACAGATCCAGATACTCTGAATATCCCTTTCTGATCGCCATTCTTAGCTTTGGTTCAACGTCAAGAAAACTCTCTCTGGTCAAACTATTAGAGGAGAGCGTTATTGGCGAATCGTAGTCAGTGTGAATTTCAATTGTTATTGTTACAACTTTTGACGTATATGCTTTCAGCTCTTAATTATGCCATACGTTATCTTCATTGCCTTGATTCTAGAATCGACGGTCGTGAGTTGGGACGAGTAATCCGCCCATTAATTAAGATTTAACCAATTCCATAGATAAGCCTTACCATCCCAGACGCCAAATTCTCTTCTGTCTCATATTGCAGCTTGGAGACGCATACACATGCACCGTGCGTCTACGCTTCTAAGAAAGCTATTTACGGCTCATTCTTTCGACAGTGGACAGGTCACTTCGGCTCTCGTTGTAATACTGGCGATTTCAATTGTGGTTCTAAATAGTAAGAACTCAGTTCATCAAAGTTTCCCTAATATTAAGGCCATACTCTACTCAGTCACCATAGCCCTGCATTTCCGGAAACACTGGTCAATGTTACGCTCAGGCAACTTTGCGTCGATGTTTGCTCGGGTGTCTGCCTTTACGCTTTTTGGATTGGTTGCTGTGATGTCAGTGAATATCTGTTACTCGGTGCGATTCGGTGCTAACCGGGCATAATAGCATTGCGGTACTCTTCTTCACATCCGCTGGCAGTAGTCACGGTTCAGATACCGCTCTCCTCGAGCTGGATATCATTTTGGCAATCAGTAAGCTCTCCTAATGCGCTATAACTTCCTTTCTATTAACACTATGCATATTACAGTCCCTGTTGCCGCAGTCCTCATCTTTGGCAGTCATAAAGTTAGTGAAAGTGCTGTACAGTGAAAGCGTCTGATTACGATTAATATAGGATCTTCTCGAGGTTTGGATGTTCTGGCGAAAGCGCAATAAGAAGTTCCCATTTACTTCGACGCACAGGGAAGAACCACCGCCACTAGTGCCAGCAACCGAACTTCATGTGGAATATGTCATCGATATCGAGCACACTTGAGCTCGAGAGGTGGAGACGAAAATATCGACATCCTCATAAATAGCATAGTTCTTTAATGTTGTTTAGTATAAAGCGAAGGGATATCCATTTTCATAGTCTCCAAATCCAACGGTGTAAATTCTTCAAAACGAAATACGCAGTCAATGTTGCGAACGAAAAGTACCCACATTTGCTTTTGACCTTTTTATGTAGTCGGTCCGAGATTGCAATTTTGATTCGCTCTAGTTGCGCTCTAGTGCCTCGGGCCCGCATTCCCGATTCTTTCCAAATCGTTTTCCAAGAGAAAATTGGTTCCTACATCACCAATATCTCCCCAAGAGGGAAGTGAAGGGAGCTTCTTGCCAGTGAGCCTAAATGACGGCGACACAGCATCTAAGAGCCAACGAAGGACACTATCAAGCTGTGTAAAGTGTTTGAGACCAAAAGAATAGACATGCATTTGACCTCTTCCCCTTCAGCGTCCAGACCACATTACTCTCCCCCCAATGTTTGGCAAATCAAACGGTCCAACAGATCAAGTTCCCTCGTGAATAATTCAAAGCGATTTCACGTCGTTCTTGTGTCTCTTGGTCGGAGATCTTGTAAATTGGCCCAAAAGATGGATGTAGGTTCATGAATTCCTCAATTTTATCTCGAGGTCCAAGAATATAAGTAGGAATGCCTCCACCAAGAGGGGCTTTACCGAGAGGTTGAAGTGATGTCAAATCGAATCCAGTTGCCTCATACTCTTTCAGACTGTTTTCGGTAGTATCAGCGGGACTGTTGTGTGGGGATCTCCTTGGTTCTGAACAATAGTGTTTGAGAGATTTGAACCGATTATGGATGGAGAACGATGAAGAAAGATTGTGGGGTGGCACTAAGTAAACTAATACAAAGGCTCCCAGTGTGTCCACCAATGTAATGTTCCGGCGATAATCTAACGTTCAAAGAAACCTGAGTTTGATTAGTGCCAAGCAACTTGATTAATGACCAAGAAATACCTCTTCGAGTCGAATCTGAAAGCTAAGAGTACATACGTGACCTACTCTATCTTGAAGGCTTTCGAATATACCTCCAAGTAGTCTGCTCTACCGTCAAGTCTGAAGAGCATCTGATGAGCTCAAAATTCAATATCAAGCTGCAACAACACGTCCGTGTGCGAGTCCTGCATTCGTACCTACATACTTAGTATACATACATCAAAGCCTGAGTCCTCTGAGGCGCACGGTCCAAGATAAAGAAAAACAGAGAACAGAAAAAATAATAACTGATTCGCAGTTTGTCAAGAGCCTCCAATTCGAATGTCATTGGCAACGAGCACAAAGGAACTACCAGTATATTCTCCTCTCCACAGTCCTAGACCTCGGAGTACTGCTCCCAATGAGAGGGACTTGGTTTGCGCGTTGGTATGACACCACACGCTTGACTCGGGTCACCGTCGGGTACCTGGGAGGTCGATTAGGATGCAGGAGGAAGAGAGGGAAGTGCAGAAAGGACGAGGGAGGACGAGGGAACGAATCGAAAAGAAAAAAAAAGTCAGATGCTGCTAGCAAACAAGCAAAGGTTCAATACTCACCAAGCATGGTGTACCACATCGCTATCGAGCTGGACTTCTAGAATCTGGCGACCCTAAGAAGGGAACAAAGTCGCAGCATGAGATTCTGATGGAGACTCAATGAAAAAGAACGACGTACAGCATAGTCAATGTGGGACCCAATAACGAGGCCCTCTTGTCTGCCTGCTAGGCCATGGTTGACCGCAACAATGTCACCGGGCTGCGTTCAATAAGATTTGATTGAAGGGTTTGAGAAAAAAAAAGAATAATGGACGACGTGAGTGAAGAACTCAAGCAACGAAAACAAAAAGAAACGTACATAAATTTCTTCAGACATGTCTTCTTCTCTCTTTCGTTGTAATCAAAAGGTTTCTTTCTTCTTCAAAGTCCTTCGCAAACGTATCGTATGACGAGGACGGCGCCGAGTAGTGAGAAAAATGTGTGAGAGTGGGAGTAGATGACGCAGAGAAATAAGATTGCACTGGAGATAGGTCGCCGCCGATAGCGATAGCGGTGAAGGAAAAAAGAAGGAGAAAAAAGTCTTGATGATGGTGGTACGGGTCGAAAAGCACAAAGGCTTTTATAGATTAGATGACGTTTATTGTTCATTGTTCTCGCGGCCCTAACTCGCGAGGCTTGCCTCGAGGCATATCGTAAAAATTCATTTCAGGTCGCCATCATCCATGCGCAAAAGTGCTGGAGGCGTCATAAATCTCACTCCACCTTGGCATTCTCATTCAAGGTCGTACATACTGGTTGAGTCCGACTACTTTCAGAAGCATCTTATTCAAGAATGGGTTTTAGACGCTAAGACGCCCACAATGATCGAGCGCGGAACTAAAATTTACAAGTACAGTACACGTGGAAGCCTTGCTGTAACGGAATGATGAGGCGAGAAGATTAGACGGATTCAGGACGGTAGAGGACCCGAAAATATCTAAAAATTCCAGGGAACGTTGAGGGAACGAACCGTATCCACGAGGAGTAAAACATATCACAGTCGGACTTATTGACTCGGAACTCTATTGAGGTCAGGCTTACTTCCAGTGTTGGAAGTGCTTCTTTATCAGAGGAGAGGTGCCCTGCAGGCTGTGTACTGCTTTCACCCTTCATCTAATGACAGTTGGCCATAATCCTCGCGATCGAGGGCCTGCGCAAAAAAAAACAAATCAATCAGCATCGTGTAAGAAGAGAGACGACCCATGCGTAATCCTGTCGCAGTTTTGCGAGATTTACTGGGAAGTAAAGAACTGCGTCCGGGCGAACGAGTATAGTGAAAATGACTGGTTGAGTATCCATTGATCTAGCACATACTTGTCCGGAGGAACGCCTGACATTGAATTCAAGATGCTCTGGAGTGCTCTGGAGTGCTCTGACTGCTCTGGCCGCTCTGAAGCTGTAGGCGCTGATGGAATTGATTGCCAGCTGTCACAGAATGTCTGGCAAGTAACGTAAAAGGAAGGCGTTGCAACATGTTACAACACCTTCCTTTTATATCCTATAACTGACAACTGGCAATATATATGTGGGAAACTGCCAGAATGTTGTATAAAAGGCGCCGCTGTTCAACTCCAAGCTGAACATTGAACTTGTACTTTTTTTCTTACTTCCTTCCAGTGTCGCAACTTGGTCCACATATATTTCCTCTCTTGGTAAGTTCTTATTTATTTTCAGCATCAATTGACTAATATTTAGTAATGTCCAAAGGTTGTGGAGGCAGAAGCAGATTTAGAGAGTGAGAGACGGGGGAAACAGAAATTGTGAATCATTGACTAGCCACTTAGTAGTAGTAGTAGTACTTATGTTGACGGCGCACGCGCTCATACAATAAATGATGCATATGAACTTGCTATTATTATTGCCTGGTTACCATGTGAAATTTCTCAATTAAAATTAAATGGGGCTCAAAAGTTTGTTGTGTTGAATGATGGGTGGTCTCCAGAGAGTGCCAGAGCACTCCAGAGCACTCTGGAGAACATAAATGTTTATCCTTGCTCTGGCTGCTCCAGAAGCTCTGGGAGCTCTGCAGAGCTCTGGAGCACTCTGGAGTACATACAGGTTTTGCTGATGAATGGTTCTCCATTTCTCTACTTTAAAATTGCTTGATATCTCCGCTCATGACACTGTATTCATGGCAGCGATGTGAGCATCTTATCTCGCTTACTTTGAATAGCATGGCGAGGATTTGAATGACCTTGCTCTGGATATGACATGTTTCCAGAAGTTGCACACGGACTTCAAGACGGACTTGACACCTATGGTCCTTTCGCCGTGGTGGCCAGATGAAAAAGAGGGACAGGTGTTCGACTCGGATACCAATGACCATGCTGGACTGCTCCGATTATAGTACTAGTCTCCCTATATTGAGGAAGAGGACTTTACAGAGATAACTGAGTTGATTGGTTTAGTTGTAAATCTTGATACTAATGTAAAATAACTTCTGAGGCTACATAGTCAAAGGTACTTACAATATCATAGTCATAAAAGAGATTTCGAATAGAACTTGTTCTTAAGATCGAATCGTCCCCTCCAAAACTAGACTTGCCATCCAATTGGATCACTGGCTCGGGGTTACGCCTATTTGATGCACGGCAGTTATGCTGACTGTCTGGGACACCCTGCTTTAGCACCTTTCAGGAACGTAAAGGCTTTCGAAGAGAAAGTAGAAGCGTAAGTGAGGGTTTAAAGTAGTAGCACCCGCATCGACACCAGAGATACTATTTAAGACGCTCAGCTACATATCTGAAAGCTAAAGAATACATACGTGACCTACTCTATCTTGAAAGCTTTCGAACATCCATCTTCCTACTTGCTTGCTTGCTGCCACCGTCCCTGTGGGTACATACCTGCGAGCAGTCTGCTCTACCGTCGAGTTGTCTGAAGAGTATCCATTGAGCTCAAAATTCGATGTCAAGGGGCAAAAGCACGTCCGTGTGCGAGTCCTGCATTCGTACCTACATACTTAGTATACATACATCAAAGCCTGAGTCCTCTGAGGCGCACGGTCCAAGATAAAGAAAAAGAACAGAACAGAAACAATAATAACTGATTCGTAGTTTGTCGAGAGCCTCCAATTCGAATGTTATTGGCAACGAGCACAAGGGAACTACCAGTATATTCTCCTCTCCACAGTCCTAGACCTCGGAGTACTGCTGCCAATGAGAGGGACTTGGTTTGCGCGTTGGTAGGACACCACACGCTTGACTCGGGTCACCGTCGGGTACCTGGGAGGTCGATTAGGATGCAGGAGGAAGAGAGGGAAGTGCAGAAAGGACGAGGGAGGACGAGGGAACGAATCGAAAAGAAAAAAAAGTCAGATGCTGCTAGCAAACAAGCAAAGGTTCAATACTCACCAAGCATGGTGTACCACATCGCTATCCAGCTGGACTTCTAGAATCTGGCGACCCTAAGAAGGGAACAAAGTCGCAGCATGAGATTCTGATGGAGACTCAATGAAAAAGAACGACGTACAGCATAGTCAATGTGGGACCCAATAACGAGGCCCTCTTGTCTGCCTGCTAGGCCATGGTTGACAGCAACAATGTCACCGGGCTGCGTTCAATAAGATTTGAAGGGTTTGAGAAAAAAGAGTAATGGACGTTAGTGAAGAACTCAAGCAACGAAAACAAAAAGAAACGTACATAAATTTCTTCAGACATGTCTTCTTCTTTCTTTCGTTGTAATCAAAAGGTTTCTTTCTTCAAAGTCCTTCGCAAACGTATCGTATGACGAGGACGGCGCCGAGTAGTGAGAAAAATGCGTGAGAGTGGGAGTAGATGACACAGAGAAATAAGATTGCGCTGGAGATAGGTCGCCGCCGATAGCGATAGCGGTGAAGGAAAAAAGGAGAAAAAAGTCTTGATGATGGTGGTACGGGTCGAAAAGCACAAAGGCTTTTATAGATTAGATGACGTTTATTGTCCATTGTTCTCGCGGCCCTAACTCGCGAGGCTTGCCTCGAGGCATATCGTAAAAATTCATTTCAGGTCGCCATCATCCATGCGCAAAAGTGCTGGAGGCATCATAAATCTCACTCCACCTTGGCATTCTCATTCAAGGTCGTACATACTGGTTGAGTCCGACTACTTTCAGAAGCATCTTATTCAAGAATGGGTTTTAGACGCTAAGACGCCCACAATGATCGAGCGCGGAACTAAAATTTACAAGTACAGTACACGTGGAAGCCTTGCTGTAACGGAGTGATGAGGCGAGAAGATTAGACGCATTGAGGGCAGTAGAGGACCCGAAAATCTCTAAAAATCCCAGGGAACGAACTGTATCCACGAGGAGTACAACATATCACAGTCGGACTTATTGACTCGGACTCTATTGAGGTCAGGCTTACTTCCAGTGTTCGAAGTGCTTCTTTATCAGAGGAGAGGTGCCCTGCAGGCCTATGTACTGCTTTCATCTAATGACAGTTGGCCATAATCCTCGCGATCGAGGGTCTGCGCAAAAAAAAACACATCTAGATCAGATCAATCAGCATCGTGTAAGAAGAAACGGCCCATGCGTAATCCTGTCGCAGTTTTGCGAGATTTACTGGGAAGTAAAGAACTGCGTCCGGGCGAACGAGTATAGTGAAAATGACTGATTGAGTATTCATTGACATAGCACATACTTGTCTGGAGAGGAACGCCTGACATTAAATTCAACATGCATGTTTTAGCTATGTTTTGGACGACGTACTGGGAGTCAAGATCTTTGAGTAAAAGGTCAAAGCTGATTGTTGTGAGCAGTGAATATGGAGCGTTTTTGCCAGAGGTATTTCAGAGATAGACTGCAAGCCATTGAACGCAACTTCGAGCGTAACGAAAAAGGCCAAACAAGTTGAATCGATGGTCGCAGCATCGTGCGTAGCCCAAAGCCAATAAATTCTTGAATCTTGCAGGAATGACGATCGTGAGAGTTGGGAGCTTGGAGCGGCACGTGGTTTCTTTTCCCTGATATATGAGTATATATGGCAAATATATGGCCGCTCGGCCAGTTCGACGCGAAGATTTGAGCCTCGTAAATTTTGATTCGTCCATGCGATTCTGGGGGCTTTCCAGGCGAGCCTCCATTTCGGAAGTTCGAGTAAGTACGAATAGTAGTATCGGCTACTATTAGATCTTTGCGGGAGAGGTATCCGTGCCAGCCAAGGTTCTGATCGATTTTAGATGAAGGTTGAGCTAATACCTATACAATGACCCTGGAGGATCGCACCTTTAAGTGATACGTAGGCCCTCCTGATGAGGGTTCAACCGAGGGAGAGGATTCTGTTGTAGGGAGAGTACGATTGCATCATTTCTTCCAGGGCCCATGTGGCCAGAACATCAGAGAGAATGGGAGGACACATATTTTCATTCTCGCTGTAGAAGTAGAATAGTACCCCTTAGCCTGTATCCTGGAATTCATCTGCATCCAGCACACTCCCCCCGGGCCCAGCCCACTCTCTTCTCAATCGCGAAGGTTTCCTTGATACTCTCGCACCCTCTTCTGACTGTTACCACGGAACATCAGCCTTCGCCTCCGCCTTCCGAAAATCAGAACCTCCGAATCACGCAGCAAGAGTCTCCCCTGCATCAGTGTATGCACTCTCCTGCGGAAGAGATCCGAGTCTGGTCAAGTCATTTGAGCTCTGGATAATAGCGCTCCCTATGAAACTTGGCCGAGAAACAATGTGACAGCTGTTTCGAAAAACGGAGGCCACCTCAAGAAAAAGCAATAGACACAACCAACCATTCAGTTGCTCCTCTCTTCAATTCATTGACCTACGGGCTCCACCAGAACTGAATTGCTCTCGTCACCTAAGGGTTTTTGGAGGTGGCCTCCGTTTTTCGAAACAGCTGGAGATGAAGGACTCTGTATGTATCGTAATAAAATAATGAATGTACGTAGGGACTATGCGGATAGCGTTCGTATATAGCATATTGTAAGTATCTTCTATAACGATCCGTGTAAGTATCTTCTATAATGCCTTCGGTGTAAGTATCCGTAGACAATAAGTATTTCAGGTGAACTAGAATACATCAAGATCTACAGCCAAGCCAGGAGGCATTTCCAGATATTTCTGAGTTACCTCCTCGATGCAGGGCAAGCGTAAAACCACCTTCTGTAATCGCGAGACTCCAGCACGATCATCAGTCTCATCTGACCACCATCGTGAAAGGATCATGGGTGTTAATTCTGCAGGACCATCCAAGTCGTCGTCGTATACATCCAGATGTAATTCAAAAGTCGTGAGCTTTGGGAGAAGGATAGGATGGTCTTCGGAGAAAGTTAATGCTCGGAACAGAGGGTCCATATCGCATATCCATGCCGCCATTCGAAACGAGCTAATCGAGGAAAGAGTTTCAGTATCGTGATCGCGTTCTGGGTGAGGGTTTCGTTGGTTTGGCCATCAGACAGCCAGAATCCATCAAGTGTCAAAGATGATAATGCAGTTCCTGAGCGGTTCTGGAAATTGGTCACGTCCATAGCAAGGTCGTCCAAATCCTGTTGATAGTAACGAAGAGTCAAATCTTCGAGCAGAGGAGTGGTGAGGCAGTTCAAGATGTTCACATCGTTACCGAAACCAGCTGGTATGTCATGAGCGGAGACATCGAGTGACTTTAAGAAAGGTAGAGATATAGAGAGGTTTTTGTTGAATAAGATGTCCGGCAGGAACTCTATCCCCAGGTCAATTCTGAGGTGGACAAGACCCTTACATCGGTGAAGGATGTCCACGTAGAAACCTGGGTCGAAATCCATTGGATCGACAAAATTGCTATTCATCTTCAGCAATGTTAGTTGTTCCGCTGGTAGCACTAGCTGTTTTAGTACAGATTCGGAGTCAACCTCGGTGAATTCGACATGTCGTAGTTTGGGTGCTCCCAAGAAAGCCTCGATCTGCTGAGGGACCTGAAGACGAAGTAGGTTGCCTCAACTCGAGCCTCATTAGAGTCCGCAGTATAGGACCAAATGTCAAGATGCACTTGTTCCAACTGGGGGAGGGAGGAGCGTGGTAGGCGGAACAGGGGTAGAAAGAATGATATATGGCCCCTGAGATCGAGCAATCGAATTTTGTGCCCAAAATCTAATATATTCGCCATAAAGCGACCTGCCGAAGAAACACCATATGTAATTTCGAAGTTGAGATACAGGTCCAAGGGAAGACCTTGGCTCCGATCAATCCAGTCTTTAACCCACCCGATCCCTGGTATAGCTGGTTTAGGCTGGTGCTTGCCCAACGAAAGGCATAATTTAGACCAGAGTCGAGGGGTGGCATGAGCAACCTTTTTCCATGTCACACACACGGCACAGAGAGCAGATGTGTATTGAGCGATAGGGTGCTCGTACATTGAGATTCCCTCTTCAGGAAGACACAGAATTTGGAAGATTTCGGAGAGAATTTCGGGCGGGACTCGTCGAATGGACGAAAGATTCTTTTTGAGCGAAGCGAGCTCGAAAAGTGTCGTATCTCTCTGATGCGTCAGCTCGAAACCCTGGCTGTCAAGACTCTCTACCTGAGTCTCCGCGTCAAATATTTGGGCTCGGAGGAAGGAGATGTCGGCGTGTTCCAGCCGGACTGGCTCTTCGCTGCGAGTAGAGAGGTACCGTGCCATAGTAGTGCAGGCAAAGAGTGCAGGGGGAGCACTCAAAAGGGCCACGTGTTTAGCGTAGTCTCCTATAAGCGACAAAGTTACGATGCTCTGGCGAGATTTTGTATTCTGTACTTATGTAGATCCCCGGCTTTTGGTCCCGTCATGGTGACCTGTGCCGTAGAAATGCGGCGTAGCGGTGACTCGGAGCTGTGAGGCTGATTGGTTATGGGAATTGTAAGTGACTTTTTATTAGGGAGGGGGGGGGGGGGGGGTTCAAAGCCCGATGACCCTGACTGACTCTCATTATCCTACACCTTACTCTCAGTTCTCGTGTACATGTGATCTTTCATTTACTGTATGAATGCTCTGGCTACCGGATTTAAGACATTGGAAAGTAAAACTCTTCTTGAAGCTGATTTGGGCTTTACTCAAGTTCTCAACAACGGAAAGGTTTCCTTTCCCAAGCAATAATCTGGCAAGATGGTGAGATCAGTTTGGCTGGATAACGATCTGCCTGCGCCCAAGAAAGTTCAGGGTCATCGGACTTTCGGACTTTGTAATTTTATTTTATTTTATTTTAATTTCTCAGAATTGAGCCCCCCTATATTATTTGGCCTCAGAAGGTAGGCCTTATATACTGTACAATAAGTATCTAGAAGTATCTATAATATTCTATCTAAGTAAGTAGAGGAGTAATCCTAACTCGGATCTTACTACTTATTCTAGAAAATTCCGGTAAGTACTGGATTGTATTGACACTACTTCATCTACAACAACCTGCGGCCATAAAATTAGATCTCTTTAATTGAATGTCCCCGGACCAATTACGTAATTTCCACTTTAGTAGGTCAAAGCTACAGTAACATGGGTACGTATTTTGTTCAGAGAATCACACATTTGGATTCGGAGATTATGAAAATGGGTACCCTTTGCCCTTTATACTAAGCGATATATTAAGAACTGCGCTAGTTATGAAAGCTGGATCTCAGGCATCTGGTCCGGTACCCCAAATTTCCGGAGGCATGATGTCGAAATTTTTGCAGCAGCACAACACATTGTATTAATTTCCAATAAAGTCTATCTGAAGCAGTTTGAACGCAGCTTTGATGATGTACCAGGTACAGTATTTACCATCGAAATTTAAATTCCTTAATCGCCCGATAAATCCAACTAAGTGGAGATTATATATGGTGCCCTTGTCCAAGACCGTTTATCAATTTACAAATTCTGCAAGGACTTTTGCACTGTTAAGTGTAAGTAGTATCACCAGTTGAGTGATGGAAGTCGCACCTATTGTTTCCACTCAAACCAAATGATAAACCTTGTCATTAGAGACCTCCATCGAAAGGTTCTACCACGCGCCATCGGAGGATCAGGTTGTCCTCTATATCGGCGTCGCTTTCCAGATCATCAAAGCCAAATCTGGTTGTAGTAGTCGGACTTCTTGATAGCCCGCGCGCGCGTGGTCTCCTCTTTACCCGCCTCATTCTGCCGCTCGGATCAAAGAGTGCCCTTCCCTTCGAACCCGATACTTTTCGTAGCAGTAATATGAGCCATCCAGCCGATACAATGGAACACAGGAGGATTAGCGCTAGTATGGAAAGCTCTAGCCCAAATACGCCCAGGAGAGTGTCTTTCCATGAGCTACAAAGAGATTTAAGCAGGAAGGCTGCCGAGAAGAGGATGTGTTTGAGCGTCCAGTCCAGGAAGGGAATAGAAGAGGAAAGCGAGACCATGCTATCTATAATCTTCTCGCTCGTGGACTAGACGTCGTCCGTAGAGGGTGACCTTTGCGAAATGCAACAAATCTATAAGAGCATACACCTTATTTATTGACCGAGTGTATAGCCCCATAAGAGTTCGGGTACAATGGGACTAGTGTCCTCCTAACACTTTGACAACCCGATGTAATTAAAGATGGATAGCATCTCTTCCATTTTACCCGCCAACTGAATTCACGAGCAGGGATATACCTGCCAAGGGAACCTGAGAATATAACAGCTTTCGGAATGAACCGACGTGAATGAACAAGCTTTGACACTGCAAAAGGAATCGCGGATAATTGATCTGCGAAAAACATACCTGTAGGATCTCCGAAGGAGGATCCGTAGTTTGCCCGAACGCAAAACCTGAGAACGCTGGCATTCATTCACGGATGAAGGACCGAATGTGCAAGCTTATCTTTGGTTTTGGGCTTATCGGTATTGAGACTGTATACCGCCAAATGTCGCTAACTTGAATGAGAAAAAGTTAAAGACCCGAATGCATGCCAAGGTTCGAAGCAAAGAGAAATTTTGACTTCAGACCATCATCATTGGGATTCTTGACCGTATAGTATGATACTCCAAGAAATTGTGGGTTTCTGTAGGGGACTGTAAAATGGATGCGTAGAGTCCGGGAGATGGAGGAGAAGGACTGAAGCGCCGAGGGAGCCGGTCCGTGAAATCCGTCTTAGCGCTCTCGGATTTGCTTCTCCTCAACGTTTCTCTCTCTCCTTCCTCTTCTTCGACCAACTTTTATCTCTTACAGGGATATTGTTGGTTCTCTTACTGGCATAATCAACGTGTAAGTCTTCTTTCTGAATAAAGTTATTCAAAATTTTCAACTTTAGCTTAGGTTATTTATAACACGTCTGTGACACGTCGACAACAGCTTCGCGATTCTCGCAGCTTGGATATTTACAACACGGGCTTTTTGTAACAAGAACTTGACCTGGCCATGCCTACGGCCTACCCGCTCCCTACAAATGTTTCTCCGGCCACTGTCGCCAATACTGCATCTCTGCTGCGTATTGTTGCCTTTGGTCTCATCTCTGCTGCTGCTATCGCTTCCAGATTGTTTGCTGTTATCAATTTCGAGAGTATCATCCACGAATTGTGAGTAATTTACATCCATAATGCTCTGCTTGGGTACTGACTGTGGTTACACAGCGACCCGTGGTTTAATTAGTGAGTTATTTGCTTTAGAGGTTGACATTGGAATATTGACTTACGGGGAAATAGTCGTGCAACAAGAGTACTTGCTGCGAAAGGGTTCTATGTACGTGCTTTTACCTTTCCTTTTCATCTTTTGGCTCATCCTCTATCAAGGAATTCTGGAACTGGTTCGATCCAACAGCATGGTACCCTCTTGGTCGTGTTGTAGGAGGCACAATCTACCCTGGACTTATGGCTACCAGTGGTGTCATCTACAACTTTCTTCATTACTTCAACCTTCCTGTCGACATCCGAAACATCTGTGTCTTACTCGCTCCGGGATTCAGCGCTCTTACTGCTTGGGCCACGTATATGTATGTACGAACATAGAAACGCGTCCTTTGTTCACCTACTAATCACTTTGTAGGTTTACCGCAGAATTGAAGGACCCCAGCGCTGGTCTGCTGGCAGCTGCTTTCATCGGTATCGTTCCAGGTTACATCTCCCGATCGGTTGCTGGTTCCTACGATAACGAAGCAATTGCCATCTTCCTGCTGATGTTCACATTTTATTGCTGGATCAAAGCGCTCAAGCTAGGTAGTGCGTTCTTCGGTACGCTTGCTGCAGTCTTCTACTTTTACATGGTGGCCGCTTGGGGAGGTTATGCGTTCATCACCAACATGATTCCAGTACACGCACTCGTTCTTCTTCTCATGGGTCGTTTCAGCGGTAGACTCTATGTCGCATACAGCTCCTGGTACGCTATCGGTACACTGTCCTCCATGCAGGTTCCGTTTCGTTGGATTCCAGCCCGTGCGAACTAGTGAGCATATGGGCGCTCTTGGTGTCTTTGGTTTGCTCCAGATCGTTGCATTTGCTTCGCTTGTGAGGTCGCATGTGTCTTCCAAGCAGTTCCAGAATCTGCTGGCCATCTCGGTTGTCACCATGGGTGTTTTGGGTGCTGGTGCGTTTGTGGTCATGACCTACAAAGGATGGATCGCTCCTTGGACTGGACGTTTCTACTCTCTTTGGGATACTGGATACGCAAAGAAGTGAGCTTTTTTTTAAGAGCAAAAAACCAAATAGTTTCTAACGGTACACCTAGATATATCCCTATTATTGCCTCTGTATCTGAGCATCAACCTACCGCCTGGCCATCCTTCTTCATGGACCTCCAAATGCTCATCTTTTTGTTCCCCGCCGGAGTGGTTATGTGCTTCCGCGACCTTCGTGACGAGCACGTATTTGTGATCATTTACGCTGTTGTGGCTAGCTACTTTGCAGGTGTTATGGTTCGTCTGATGCTTACTTTGACACCCGTAGTCTGTGTCAGCGCTGCTGTAGCCTTCTCCACCCTTCTTGACACCTACATCGATCCTACTGAGCCCGAAGCGACCACGACTGAAGCCCCTACTGCTGCACCTACTACTACTACTACTACTGCCACTGCTACTCCAGATAGCAAGAAGATCAAGAAGGCTGTTGCAGCAGCACAGGCTGGTAACTCTGCTAGCTCCATTGCTTCCTCTACATTCAACGACATCGTCTCCGCTACCACCAGGAAGGGGAAGTCTTCTAAATCCAAGGGAATCTGGGGTGCCGACGCGCGTCTTGCCGTTTTGCTTAACGCTATCGGAATGCTCGCATTCTTCGTATTCCATTGTACCTGGGTCACCTCGAACGCATATTCGTCCCCGTCCGTCGTGTTGGCTTCGACCAACTCGGATGGCAGCCAGCATATCATCGATGATTACCGAGAGGCGTATTATTGGTTGAGGCAGAATACCCCACAGGACGCGGTTGTGATGAGCTGGTGGGATTACGGTTACCAGATTGCGGGTATGGCTGATAGGCCTACGTTGGTTGACAACAACACTTGGAACAACAGTATGTCTTTGCTTTCCTCTCGCTTCATAGTTTTGTTTAAAACCCTTTTTTTTTCAGCCCACATCGCCACTGTAGGCAAGGCCATGTCTTCTCCCGAGGAAATCGCCTACCCTATTCTCCGCAAACACGATGTCGACTACGTCCTCATTATCTTTGGTGGTCTTCTTGGCTATTCTGGTGATGATATCAACAAATTCTTGTGGATGGTGCGAATTGCCCAGGGTGTCTGGCCTGACGAAATCCAAGAGCCGAATTACTTTACTCCTACAGGAGAGTATAGGGTAGATGACAGGGCCTCCGACGCAATGAAGAACAGCTTGATGTATAAAATGAGCTATTACCGGTATGTCTATCGGGCTAGATTTATAGGAACTTTGACTGACGACGTTGGTATGCAGTTTCGCGGAACTTTACGGTAATCAGAATGCGGTTGATCGTGTAAGGAACCAAGCCATTCCCAAAGTCGGACCCACGTTGGACTACCTCGGTATGTCTTCATTATGTTGCTTCACTGATAATCTTCCACTCACATACTCTAAATAGACGAGGCATTCACCTCTGAAAACTGGATAGTCCGTATCTACCAAGTACGAAAAGAGGATCCCCTCGGACGGGACCTCAAAAGCGCGAATGCGTTCGAGCAAGGAAAGAAGAAGAAGAGGAGCAAGCCGGTTTCGAAGAGAAGGGTGATTGTTAACTGAACTAGTGCTTGAATAATACAATTTGCTTTTATGGACTGGTAGAGATTGTATGAATATCATTAAGTACTTGGTTTATGGAGTAAAAAATGCAATACTTATACCATGCTCAACCTGCTCTTGAGGTGGTATCCAGTTCTAGAGACTCGATGGGAAGTTCGCTATAATGTCACTCACGGGCCGTTAACTCTTGTCTTCGCTTTTCATCTCATCATGGCGACTCGAGCGCGTATGAACTTCAAAAAGCTGTAATCTAGCTTCCGATACAACTCCGAGCACAGAAACTGACTGTAGCTGAACCGAAAGGAGCCAAGCCAGGACCTTAACGTGCGCTTCCGAAGGTGCAATCAAAATAAAGCATCCTTCAAATCAGCGATGTATGTCTTGCTGAGAGGTATGTGATACCACGAGTAAAATAAACCCGTGGATAAGCTCGTGGAACTGAGCTTCTTTCTGAATAACGTGGAAGCTTCTTCTGACTGGTCAATTCTATAGGAATTCTCTGGGAATTCTCATACTTTTGGTTATAACATGTCTGTGACACGTCGACAAGAGGTTTCGCGATTTCCGCTGCTATTCGCAGCACGATACGTACCTTGTAACACGAATGACTGCCTACCCGCTGCCCACGAGTATCTCTCCGACCACTGTTGCCAATACCGCGTCTCTGCTGCGCATTATCGCCTTTGGTTTCATCGCTGCTGCTGCTATCGCTTCAAGATTGTTTGCTGTTATCAATTTCGAAAGCATCATCCATGAATAGCGAGTGATTTATACTCATAATACTCTGCTTGGATCTAACGGTGGTTACACAGTGACCCGTGGTTCAATTAGTGAGTTATTCAGAGGTTGACATTGAAATATTGACTAACAGGGAAATAGTCGTGCGACGAGAGTGCTTGCTTCGAAAGGGTTTTATGTACGTGCTTTTATCTTTCCTTTTCATTTTCTGGCTCATTCTCAATCAAGGAATTCTGGAACTGGTTCGATCCGACAGCATGGTACCCACTTGGACGCGTTGTAGGAGGCACAGTCTACCCTGGCCTTATGGCTACCAGTGGTGTCATCTACAACTTTCTCCATTACTTCAACCTTCCTGTGGACATCCGGAACGTCTGCGTTCTACTTGCTCCGGGATTCAGTGCTCTCACTGCTTGGGCTACATACATGTACGCGCAAAGTTGTTCGGAATCGCGTATTTTTAATGACCCTTCTTTCTAGGTTGACTACAGAATTGAAGGACCCTAGTGCTGGTCTTCTTGCCGCTGCTTTCATCGGTATCGTTCCAGGTTACATCTCCCGATCGGTTGCTGGTCTCATACGATAATGAAGCCATTGCCATCTTTCTGCTTATGTTCACATTTTATTGCTGGATCAAAGCGCTCAAGCTAGGTAGTGCGTTCTTCGGTACCCTTGCTGCAGTCTTCTACTTTTACATGGTGGCCGCTTGGGGAGGATATGCGTTCATCACCAACATGATTCCAGTACACGCACTCGTTCTTCTTCTCATGGGACGGTACAGCGAAAAACTATATGTCGCGTACAGCTCCTGGTACGCCATCGGCACCCTGTCTTCCATGCAGGTTCCGTTTGTTGGATTCCAGCCCGTGCGAACTAGTGAGCATATGGGCGCTCTTGGTGTCTTTGGTTTGCTTCAGATTGTTGCATTTGCGTCGCTTGTGAGGTCCCATATGTCTTCCAAGCAGTTCAGATTTGTCGACCAGCGCGGTTGTGACGATGGGTGTTTTGGGTGCTGGTGCGTTTGTAGTCATGACCTATAAAGGATGGATTGCTCCTTGGACTGGACGTTTCTACTCTCTTTGGGATACTGGATATGCGAAAAAGTGAGTTTTTCAGATGCAGGGAAGGCTGTTATTGACGGTGTACCAGATATATCCCTATTATTGCATCCGTATCTGAACATCAGCCTACGGCCTGGCCATCTTTCTTCATGGACCTCCAGCTGCTAGTCTTTTTGTTCCCTGCAGGAGTCGTCGTATGCTTCCGCGAGCTTCGTGATGAGCATGTTTTTCGTGATCATATATGCTGTAGTCGCTAGCTATTTTGCAGGCGTTATGGTTCGTCTCATGCTTACCCTCACTCCTGTAGTATGTGTCAGCGCTGCTGTGGCCTTTTCGACTCTTCTTGACACCTACATTGATCCTACGGAGCCAGAGGCGCCTACGAAAGAACCTCCGCCTATCGATAACAAAAAGACGAAGAAGGCTGCTACTACAAAATCACAGGCTGCCACAATAGCTTCTTCCACGTTCAATGATATTGTCTCCGCTACCTCCAGCAAGGGGAAGTCTTCTAAATCCATAGGAATCTGGAGTATGGATACGCGACTTGCTGTTATCCTAAACGCTATTGGA
Source organism: Gymnopus androsaceus JB14 (assembly GCA_009733575.1). Taxonomy (NCBI): domain Eukaryota; kingdom Fungi; phylum Basidiomycota; class Agaricomycetes; order Agaricales; family Omphalotaceae; genus Gymnopus; species Gymnopus androsaceus. The sequence goes on along the minus strand of ML769397.1, from coordinate 73,556 downwards.
ATGCTCGTATTCTTCGTATTCCATTGTACATGGGTCACTTCGAATAATTATTCGTCCCCATCGGTTGTTCTGACTTCTGTAGACGACGTGGATGGTAGCTTCCATGCCATCGATGATTATCGGGAGGCATATTATTGGCTGAGGCAAAACACGCCGCAGGACGCGGTCGTGATGAGCTGGTGGGATTATGGATATCAGATTGCGGGCATGGCCGATAGGTCCACGATGGTTGATAATAATACCTGGAATAATAGTATGTCTTTGTTCTTGCGCGCGATTCCTTTCTGATTAATTTCCTTTTTTTTTCAAGCCCACATTGCTACTGTAGGCAAGGCCATGTCTTCTACCGAGGAAAAAGCCTACCCTATCCTCCGCAAACACGACGTAGACTACGTCTTGATCATCTTTGGTGGTCTTCTTGGCCAATCTGGTGATGATATTAACAAGTTTTTGTGGATGGTGCGAATCGCTTCAGGTGTTTGGCCTGACGAGATACAGGAGCCAAATTACTTTACGCAAGGGCAGTATAGGGTTGATGAAAGAGCCTCGGAAACGATGAAGAACAGTTTGATGTATAAAATGAGTTACCACCGGTATGTTTTGTGTTCTAGTTGCGAACTTGCTAGCTGGCTGAGTTAATTCGTTCTCAGTTTCCCAGAATTTTTCGGCGGTTACGACGCTATTGATCGTGTAAGGAACCAGCGCATCCCTCAGGATGTACCTGCGTTAGACTACCTCGGTACCTCTTATTTTCTTCTCCTTCAACTTATGCGCTGACTCTACTCACAGATGAAGCATTCACGTCTGAAAGCTGGCTGGTCCGTATCTACCAGGTACGAAAGGAAGATACTCTCGGACGGGACCACAAAAGCGCAAATGCGTTCGCACGAGGACAGACGAGGAAAAGGAGCAAGCCTGTTTCGAGAAGAAGGGAGATTCTCATCTGAACACTAATAGTATTTTTGCGTATTTTCGGGTCGGAGTCTTGGCTGTTTCACGTCCCACAAGTAGTACTGTATGATTCTTTTCGGTGGGTTAGGCACTCAAGCGTGGCGTTCCTTCGTTCCAACTACTGCCAGTCTATGTCAGTCCTCAAGCTCATCTTAGGCTTACTGTGGAATACAGGCTAAGTGCGACAACGCAACTGGCGAAATTTTGGTATTAGACAAGCTTTCAATCGATGTACTCAATTATATCCAGGAAGTCCTCGTTTTGAAAATGCATGCCAAGCTCGTTCTCCAGTGAATTATCATCGCTCATTAATCCGTTCCCTTGCGTATCCATGCAAATTGGTGTTGAGGTTGAGTTGAAATACCTTTAGCACTTTTAGATTAGGATTTGGGGCTGAAATTGCTGTTGCTCCAATGCCGTTGTATTCTAACATCTTGGCCACTTAACATGGCTCAAAGGCCCACTATTATCTTGTGCATAGTGTTGATCTACCATTTTATTTTGTATCTATGCTGATCTCAGAAATGTTTCGAATCCCAACGCGTCGAGACTGTCACGCTATTGAAATCACGCTTCACGTTGAGTCACTATGTGACACTCTTCCGGTTTCACTCTTACCATCATGGCAACTCCATGAACCAATGCCATGGACATGGGTTTCATCAATTACTTTGACTCGCGAAAAAACTCATAGCAGCCGACAAAGAAAGGCCATGTACCGTTAATTTAGCATGGATCTCGTTTGCGCGTGTTGCAAACAGAATATCTTGACACCAAAGAAACTTGGACTTGCAAGACTGTTATTTATTGGAGTGAAGAGGGTAATTCTTCCTAATATTTGCCCAATTTTTACTGAAAATATTAGCCTTGTTAACAGTGTTCAATGTAGCCCATAGTATTGAATGGCACTGCGCTTCCTCATCGGGATAAATCTACACTCTGCTTTGGCCATTCAGCTTGATTCAATCTCTTCTCTCTTCGCTTCCTTACAGCTAGCGTAACGGTCCTTGCCACAACGAATGCTCTGGAACTGGCGTTCAGCAATGCCGTGTAATAGACCTTCCTTCTCAAGCCATCCTTCTATCTTTCCTTTGGGATTGCCTATAATCTGACATTATCTTCAACAGTGAAACCGCTCATGCCACATTCGATGTCCTAAGTGGATCCCACTTTGGCTTTTGGGGCCGAGGAAGGCCCGTTCCCCAAGCTAACCTAGATTGATTAGGAAAAACGCATAAAGCGAATGCAAATTCACTAATTTCGCGCGATCTCCAATGCTAGACAAGCTTGATGATACAGATAGGAAGGATCTTCTGCCAGATGCTCATCTTACAGATGCGCCGATGTGGAAGGATGGAAGCTCTCTCCTCGTATTACTCCCTATCGAGAATTTTTCTTGCAGGAGTCCGAGTTGGTGAACGAACCTTATTTTCACGGTTACACGGCGCGATTTCGGGATGTTGAGGAGATTGATATTGTGTTGAGTATCGTTAGCTTTGCTCTGTCTCCTGCGTTCGTGCTTCGTTGTTTCCTACTGCTATGTTCACTATTTCCGAACTATTGTGTTATGCTATATTATCTTTTCAGTTTAGAATGTGCGCTATTAGCTACATGTACATGTACAGTACGGGCCTCGAGCAAGCTTATTTCCTTCCACTCAGCTTGTTAATGAAGTAGATAGTACGAGCTCGCTCGAGGGGTTTGTGATCGGGTGATGGTCGCGTTCCGCGTGCACTTCTTCACACGAAGGACCCACAATGCCACTCAAAGCTCTTTCTTTCCCTTCCATATTACTCAAGGCATCCTTGCGTTCCGTATTCTTCAGGTCGTGTTCTTGTCTCTTGCACAAATTGTACTACAGATTTTGCTCATAATAGACTCTGGTGAGTTGCGCGTTGCTCTGCTCTCGACACGAACTCGGAACAACATAGCTAAACGCATACATTTTTCTCCGCATACTGTATATAGACGGATTACTATGGGCCGAACGACCTCGTCCGAGTCGTCGAAACGTGTACGTTTTGGAAACTGGAACCATCACTCTCCTGCTCAAAGAAGACAAAGCCGTCGTCGACGACCAGATGTTGGTACGTCTACTGTCTCTCCTTCATTTGAAACTTAGAAGTATTGAAATACTCCAGTTATCGATCGCCTAGCTCATGTACAGCAACTTAACAGGCTCCTGCGCCAACGACACATCCTCCATAGTCCTCTGACTCGCAGGCTACTGAGCCATTTTCACGGAACAGGCCCAGGTAGGCATAATACTGAACTTCCTGGTAAGTGCCCAAAAACATTCTTTAATCCACCCTGTACTCAAGAAATCTGCTTGCTACTAGTGCCCAGCATTCCCGTTACATTGCTGTATGCATCTTGATGCCTCCAATAATTCTTGATCACACTAACTCATTCAAAATCTGTCGCTAGAGCTGATAGTTCCTCCCACAATCAGACTTCCAGTCCCTAGTACTACAGTAATGTGAGCATCTTTCATTTCTTCTGATTATCTTCAGCTGGACTCATTCAAAATTCTGTAGCCAGGGATGAATCCTTCCATGAATTTCCAGATGGAGGGTCTGAAAGAGACCCTACCCATGTGAATATGTTTTTTGTTGCTTTATCTCTTGTACTCTTTTCTATGATGCCTTCCTTTGTCCTTGTGAATCCTTGAACATTATTCCTTGAACCTTATAAAGTTGTACATGGAAATAATGACTGAGCTGTTGGATTTGTAATTTCATATGGGACAACTGAAATAAGTCTTCGACCTACTTTTTATTGACACTTGCTCTGAGGGCTGTTCTTCCAAATTCCAAGGTTTGGTAGGATTTAGACTATGGTATAATGGTCAAGAGATAGGGGTCTAAGATCATACGAGATCAAGATCAGATCATGCCAGAAAAGGAAATCACTTTCACAGCCACATGCTACTGCTTTCAACTTGAGCCTCGACGACTGAACTCAGGTTCAGCGCGCTGTAGAATGTCTGTTCTGCTCGAAACATCTCTCGGTGACCTCGTTATCGATCTCGAGACAGAGACATGTCCAAAGACGTGTGAAAACTTCTTAAAGCTCTGTAAAGTGTACTATTACAATCTCAACGCGTTTTTCAATGGTAATTTCTCTTTATTACTCCAAAATTCATGGAACTAATAACTTTTATTCAGTACAGAAGGACTTTCTGGCACAGTCCGGAGATCCAACAGCGACTGGTGTTGGTGGAGAATCGATATGGTCATATATTCAGTCATCTTCATCCAACTCCTCCTCATCCGTACCACGCTTCTTCACGCCAGAAATGAACCCAAAGCTCAAGCATACGACGAAAGGCACAGTTTCAATGGCTGTCGCTCCTGCAGTCGACGGTGGCTTGAGCGGTTGCGGAAGTCAATTTTTCATCACTCTGGTCGACAATGCGGATTATTTGGACGGAATTCATGCTGTATTTGGACATGTAGTTGAAGGATTGGAGACTTTGGACAAGTTGAATGATGTTTTTGTGGGCAGAGATTTCCGACCGTTGAAGGATGTTAGGATACGGCACGTTGAAATACTTGGTTCGTGTTGAGCAGCTCACACAGGTTGAAGAAAATTCTGATCTTTTACTGTAGACGATCCTTTCCCAGACCCACCAGGCCTCATTCGTCCGCCTTCTTCACCCATCAAACCTCCGGATAATTCCACACGAATTGCTGAAGACGAGGACCCACTTGCGACTTTACCAGAAGAGGAAGAAGAACGTCTACGCAGAGAAAAAGCCGCTGCAGCTTCTGCCCTCACTCTAGAGATGGTTGGAGACCTTCCATTCGCAAACGTCCGACCCCCAGAAAACGTTCTTTTCGTTTGTAAACTCAACGCTGTGACACGAGACGAAGACTTGGAATTGATCTTCTCGAGGTTTGGGACGATCATGAGCTGTCATGTTATTCGGGATAAGAAAACTGGCGATTCGCTGCAGTATGCATTTATCGAGTTTGACCGGAGAGAAGATGCCGAGCAGGTGAGCTTTTTTTTTACTACATGGAATCTAGTATTCAACGGATCTAGGCTTATTTCAAAATGCAAAACGTCCTAGTTGATGACCGACGTATATGGGTTGACTTGTATCGTGCCGCGACGCTTTTATTCTGACTAGTCACTGAACCCTTTACACAGCTCTCAATCCGTTGCGAAAACCAACAATGTTTGGTCAAATGATATCAAGCGCGCGCCTCGTAAAGGCGGAAGCGGTGGGTTTGGTCGGGCGAGACGATCTGGTACAGACCAAGCGCTACAGAGACGACTTTGATGAGAAAGGTCGAGGAGGGTATGATATGGTATTTGACGTACCGGACCGTGACCGTCGGCGGAAGCGTAGTCGGAGTCGAGATGGTCGGGACTCTGGTAGAGATTCTAGGAGACGGCGGTCAAGGTCCGCTAGTCCAAGGAGAGAGCGAGACCGCCGACGGGATGATCATAGACGTTAATGAGACTCGGTGGCCCGGTCCGAATCCTTTTACCTATTGAGCCAACCTCCCCGGTGAGGCCCACCCCTTGTACAGCCCTCATTATCCTGATTTGTTCAATAGCACTGTACTAGTCATTGGTTGTTCCATTTATACTCGCCTGCGATATCGTGAAGCTACCTACCCTCTTTCTTGAATATGTTGTTCAACGGATCCGACGCTGATGTCGTGCTTGTCTCTGGCGAGGAAGACACAACCAAATCGCCACCTGTACATTTCAAGGTACACCGAGCTATCCTCAGCTCAGGCCTCGCCTTTCTTCAAAGCTCTCTTTGAGCTCCCACAGCCTACCTCATCAGATACCGACCAAGGGCTCCCTGTTATACCCATGCCGGAACCATCCTCCATCCTAGACCTGTCTTCTCCAACTTATCTACCCCATCCCCGACCCCCCAGTCACCTGCCTCGACCTCGATTCCCTTTCCGCACTTCTCTCTGTCGCATGCAAATACGACGTCGCCGCCGCCGCCTCCCGCATCGCCACCATTCTCTCTCAGCCACAATTTGTTGGTACCGCACCCACGCGAATCTACGCTATCGCCACCAGATATGAGATGGAAGACCTAGCAAAGCTCGCATCGAGCTATACTCTCTCCATCGACATCATCGACGCTCCTTTATGCGATGACTTGAAATACATCACTGCGTACTCGTATCATCGGCTTTTAAACCTACACAGACAACGAGCAAAGTCAGCGTTGAAACTGATTCAATCTGCTCCTCCGGATAGCGTTAAATGCGTGCAGTGCAACGGGAGCACGTATTCGGCGTTTCTGCATCCCCAGTGGTGGACAGAGTTTCAGAAGAGGGCTGCGGAACAGTTGGCTATCAGGCCGACAAGCGAAGTGATTTTTGGGCTGGAATTTTTATCGGAAGTGGTTAGGGCGTGTGGCTGTGGGAGGTGTGCGCAAAGTCTACTTCTTGGCCACGACTTTTTGGCGAGTTTGAAGGCGGATATCGATGCGCTTCCAAAGACGATTTGAACAATATCTGTATTGGGAAGAATTGCCTTTATAATGCGTACTATATACAAATAATACTATACTGCACAGTAATCTAAGCTGTATTTTACATAAATTCTAGTCTGTCTGATTCCTCCAGAGGAAGTAAGCAGCAACTCCTCCCGAGGACGGGGCATGTTTCGAAATTTCAAGCAAGTTTGCCTCTCCAACCGAGACAACAAGGCAAGCAAAGTTCTGTTCATAAACTTAGCGCACCAACTTATCGAGACCTTTGGGGATCTTTTGAAAAGATGTCAGTAATGCACGCCTGAATAGAAGCGATTGGGAAATGAATCTATACTCACTTGCCAGTTATGAGTCTGAATAACCAAGCGTCAGCAATTGTTTAGCAAATTGGAAAGGATGTCAACTCACATTCGCTGCCCTCTTATAACCTTCTAGCGCTTCATGAACACTGTACGGCATACTCCAGTTCGGCGCGAGGCGCGCAGGCCTCGGTTCCAGATTCGAAATTGCTAGCTTGATGCAAAGCAGGACCGATGCGATACTGGAAAAAGGAGAGTTGGTCGATGTTGGTAGATATTCTAGCACAAAGGATGCTCACCTGTAACTAGGAAGCCATCCCGAAGATGTGAGTAGGTCCATGCAGATGGAGCCACCTGTAAACGGAAGATTAGAAAATCATGTTGTAAATCAGAAAAAAATGCCAACGGACCTCCAGTGACGTGACCTCCTCCACCATGAATGAAAGGCAAAAACCTTGGAGTGATGATTCTAAAGAATGGCGGGCTCAAAGGATAGTCTGGCGGAAATCGGATCTCGAAGATCAGGGAGTTCAAGTTCCTAGAGGAAAAACTCATCGTTATTCAGTGAAGTAAAAGCTGAAATAGACGGAGAGAGACTGACTTGGCTTTCATATCTTGAGCGATGGGAATTTTAGGATCGAACGAATGCAACTCTGACGATCCACCTGAAATATGCTTAGAGATAATCTTGAGCATAGGAAGTTTAGGATCGAACGCACTGGAATAGATTATCGCCCATGAACTCTTCGGCCATGTACCAGCCAAGCTCTCGGAAACTACTGCAAGTATTTTGCTCCTTCAACAGCGCTTTCAGCTCCTTCTGCACGGCCATCGTTGCACCAGGAGTCGCTATTTCGGGAGCAGGCATAAGTTGTGAAACAGCTTTCCTGACGTATTCTGGGTCGTGAACCCAATCGTCGGCGGGACGAGCTTTGGGCTTTTGCTGTCTGGCGGCGGGAGCTGAGGACGAAGCTTCGTATCGAGGAGCAAGCTTGACGTCGGTAATCTCAAAGCTCATATCGTCGTCGTCTTCATCAATTTCCATTGGGTCATTCTCCTTGCCCTTGCCCTTGTCTGTGGCCTGAGAAGACTCGTATGTAGTCGTGAAGATGGCCTGATCCTCGTCGTCAAAATCTTCGTCGACATCTTCCTCTTGTCTCGCACGAACAATATTCTGCAGCTGAAATCCAGGTTCGGGGATCTGGATAGGGTGTCCTCCAAGAGTAATCGGATGCACAGGATCGAGTTTTACGAAAAGGTGCCGAGGTTGGCGGTAATTTCTTCTTCTTGGACGTACTCGCATCTTCTTCGCCTTGGGCCAGAGTTTTGACAAGCAAATAACGACTGAGAAGAATGCGACGCTCAGACCAGTAGCCTACACAAAACATAGAAACGAGACGTACCAAACCAACCAGTTTAAATTCTTGACAACAAAATGTGGATTGGAACTAACGAACTCTGATGGGAGGTTGACGACTTCGACGATAGCGACACAGCTGGATGGGCAGATCTTGCTTCTACGCCAGCCAGAACCACGGTTACCAGAAGCGTAGTGACCCATGGATGTCGCAGAATCTTTAGCAAGATATACACCTAGAAATCCAGTTGAATAAAGACGTCTGGGGAAGAATTCAGGAGACATACCGTCACCAAAGGCTCTACCATTCGCGATCTCCCTGAACCACAGTCCATTTCGAATGATCTATCATGATGATGAACGACAAAATGCATGATAAGAAATTCTTTCCTCACCGAGTGCCAATTTCGAACAGGAGATCCATGAAATGCCTGGGAGTGTGTGAAATCAGTTCCGAATTCGAGCCAGAGAAACATGCATAAACGTACATAGAGGGACGGGTACTTCGCAGCATTCGAACTTTTGGACTTCGCTTCTTCGACAGCTTTCTTGAATTTGGCTTCGGCATCAGGAGCACCAACGCTGAATCGATACTGTTTCCATGATGAGTCTGGAAAGACATATACGAGCTGTGAGTGCTTCAAAACAAAGACAGGTGTGCGACACATACCGACGTTCTTCACTGACTCTTCCTGGGAGGAAATCTCTTCGAGATACGCCGTGCATGATCCTACGCACCTATTAGATGCAGTTAGATACATGTACGCCGAAAGGAACTGATAATACTTACCATCTCAACAACTTCCATGCGGCAGCTGGGACCTCGCTATCTTTGGAATCCACCGGGGGCGGCATCGTAATGAGTTTCGGTTTTGACTTGCCGGGCTTTACCTTTTGCTCTAGGTGTTTCCTATAGAACAGATTAACATAGGATGGTCGTACAAGAAATGAACAAAACCAACTTCATGTCGCTGACCTAGAAGAACGATGGCCATCTGTTAGATCAAATATCACTGAGATGCAAGACAAGGCAAAGCTCACACAGGGTAAAGAATCCAACAACTGCACGACCGATGCTCTCATCTGAACAGATTCAGACACTACAAAGTAGAAAGCAAAAATCACACTTACCTGCTGTTTATCCAACGCGTCGAAATCGCAAAGACCGTCAACCACAACTGGAGTTGACGCAGTAGGTGTAGCAGTTCCGACTGTAGTCCCGACCGATATAGCAGCAGCTCCGAATCGGAAACCGTGATTGGGAGGAGGCGCTAGGATTTTCGAGGTATCCGGTACTGGGACGCGAAGGCCCATGCCAATTGGTAAAGGCTCATCGAGTACCCCTTCCATTGCTGCGAGATAAGTGATGGAAACCAGGAGGTCGACGGTTTCAGGGTTGTGTATAATCTCATACTGTGACGGTGCATCAAAATAGAGGTCGTAAAAGGAAGAGACTGTTTGCTTACCTCGAGAGAAGGGCCGTGGTTCAAGGAATAGTATTGGTATGCGCAAAGTTTAGATTCACAAACATAGGGCTTGAGAGCGACATAGTCGGTGTTGAGTTTATTATGGCAGACGATACAGTAGCGCGTACAAAGCTGGAAACAAGTCAGGAACCGGTCTTTCTCAGTATAAAAGAATAAACTTACAGTCAGCCTTCTAGTTAGATAAGAGAAAGCGGTCAACGGCCAATTGACTTCGTCGGTTGACGCTAGACCAAACAGAGGATCATCAGGAAGGACAGTGTTTCCTTTCTGCACCATAGCACGTTCTGCTTTGTCTTCGAGTTGGATCTCCTGTAACCGAAAAGCATCAGCGTTGTTTAACCGTCAATAGAGGGAGTTGATGTTTGACCTTTAGCTTTGCCGACAACACCTCCTCACTTGGCTTCTGACTCTTCTCAATTTCGGAGTAGAGCAATTCTGCACCAGCCCATCCCAAGCCATATTTCCTCCTCAAGTCGACCAATTTCGAGAACGCGTGGTTCATGAGCGAATCAAGAGATCCGCTCAAACTGAATTTATCAAAGCGCTCCACGTCGATCTCTTCTTCTTCTTCTTCTACCTGCATCTTGGAAGCGGAAGTGTTGGCATTATAGTTGGCATCATCTTCGTCCATGTCCCAATCAAAATTCATCGCCGCCTCGGCAGCAGCTTTCTCTTGAGCGAGCTTGAGCTCGTCCTCTGCATCGTTCGTGATCAGACCAAAGTTTCTACAAACCTCCCGCGCGTGTTCCTGGCTCGGCTTGTACCTTCCACACACTCCAACGCGAAACTCGAGCTTTTTCGTCGAATCGCCAGAGGGAGGGTATACACCGTTGAATTTGTTTATCAAGAGAACGAGATTTTGCGTGCGTGAAAGAAGGCGACGGTCCCAGGCCATCAACGCACGTGCGGGGATGGATTCGGCAAGCTTGACGACTGAGAGGGAGACACTGATGCAAAAGTCATCGCCACTAAGCCGGATGAGACCAGGACGATACGGGCTTGCCGCAAGTTGAAGAAAGTCGTGCTGGATTCGCGACATGTTCATCCCTTGGTGAAGTTTTCTGCTAGCATACATATCATCATCATCAGAAAGGACAACAAAATCATCTTCCTCGTCGTCGTCTTCATTGTCACTCTCGCTGTCAGCCGAACCTGTACTCAAGGCTCTAGCCAGATTGGCAAGAACTTTGTCCATAGTTTCTGCAATTGGACGGGTTGGGAGTTCAGGGATTTTTTGAACGACAGCATTGATATTCTCTGGAACGTCCGAGTCTTGCGAGTATGAGAAGTAGCTATGGGATTTGGGATAGTCGGCAGTTTCTGGTAGCATGAGGTTCACATTCAGAACATGTGCGCCACTCGATGTTTTGATCAAAGCTTCGAGGCTTCCTTCGTCATCGCCAGCGCGAACCCCTGCGACAAGGAAATTAGATTTTAAATAGAAAAAGAACTAGATTTTCGTACGGCTCAAAACAAGACCATGCGCCACGAACCCCTGCGTGCAAGCCTTCTTCAAATCGTCGAAATCAGCATTGAATCTTCTTCTTCCCTTTAAATTAGCGTTTCTGCCTGCTAAATCAGCTGCAGGGGATGTTTGATAGGACATTTTGGCCGTGTTAGCCTCTAGAAAATAAGAATAAAGGCTATCAACAACGCGCAGTTGCCATGAAACGTGATACTTGCTCGGATGATGTTCAGTTTTTTGCCTCTTGATCTGAGGAACTTCAGGTTCCGAATCCGAATCGTGAAGTTCGATATAGTCTCTGGAAGACTTGGACATGCGATGGAAGGGGGCAGAGCTGTTAAGCGCCAATTTTTGGCGTTGACATATGAGTCATCGCATCATCGATCATGGCCGCTTCCGTTGCCGCCAGCGCCAACGCGTCCAGTGCATGTCAAGAAACACGTTCATGGGTATAGCGCTGAAGCGTCAAAAAAGGCGCAAAGCTCGTCCGGATTGCTTCTCTTCGCGTCTTTCGCGTCCAAAATCTATCCGTGTCTTCCTGCGACGGTATTTGAAGCAACTTTGGCCGTATACCTACCGTGCATCCATACGCTACGACGATGTCCAACAAGCCGCAGCAGGCTTTTTTGCTCACAATATATGTGGGCATTCCTCAATTTCTCACTTGCACTGGTCAGCACGGCCCTTTGTCGAGACAATTGTCTACTAATTTTATCTTCTCAGACTGAACGTTCGCTGACATCTACACCTTTCATACAGATCTTGCCAATTTGTTCCACTCAGGATACCTATGATATCTTTATGGATGCGGTGATAAATAACGTTAAAGAGTCCCTATCGGCAATGCGTTCAATCTTCCCAACAATCACAAGAGTCTTTCCGAATCATTCAGTGGATTTAAATCACACCTCCTTGGCCTGTACCCTCCTACCAGAACTGATATGTCTTAGTTTTTGTAATTGCACGTCAGAGATTTCATATATCAAATCGAAGATCTACTTAACTCTATTAGTACTTCCAGAATTCAAAATACATCAACAACGGACACTCCAGTACAATTAAGCATTAGAATGTTTCTCAATAAACGCAAGAATGAGCTTGTTTGTAACCTCTGGTGCTTCAAAGAACGGAGCATGGCCAACGCCTGGGAGAAGGTGAAACTCGGACTTGAGAAAGGATGATCCTTGATCCATTTTTCAAGTTTTTTGGGGTCTATGCAGATATCATCCTCGCCATGAATTGCTAGATAAGGAAATCGATTTGCTATTTTCATAATGGCGTTATGATCCTGTTTGTAACCAAGCAGTGACCGCCGATCTATGGGTGGCTATTGGAAAATCAGCCATAAGTGACTTGTAAAGGAGTAGCGGGGATACGTACTCTCGGAGGCTGCACCTCCCAACCATTTTGCATAAACATCATAAGGAAGTTTGATACTTTGGGGAAACAAAAGAAAGAATGAAATCAGGAAGGGTTTTGGCAAATAAGGCCGCGTCTTCTGTTAAGAATCCTGGCATCATGTCGAATAATAGGGCAGGGTATGCAACATATTTGTTCATGTTGCGATGAGGGCTGGATCCTATCATTATATGGCCCGCCAGTGAGTCGGGACCATATTTGGCGACAACATCGGGAGGAACGCATCCTATAGGATGATAATAATGATGATTGGTTATTTGGAGAGATGAGAAAAGCATTACCACCCATCGACCTATGTGGTGTGACTTGTCAGTGAATAATAACAGCCTGACGACGGAAAACGCGTACCATGTTGCGACGAAAGGTTTTGTAACTCCGTAAGCATCGATTACAGCTTTGAAATCCTCCGCCTGACGCTCAGAAGAGTATGCCGCTTCGTTCAACGGCCCTTCACTTCGTCCACATCCCCGAATGTCATAGCGAACCTGAGCTCACGAGTGGGTATACAATGAGAAAGACAAACAGAAACTTCATCACATACAATGTACAAATTTTCCAACATCGCGGTATTGGTGTACTGCTTGTCAAACACATCAGCAGTACACATAAATCCATGGATGAATACAACCGCTGGTTTCGAAGTTGAATACAACTGCTGGTTTCGAAGTATTTCCGCAAGCTGCAGCCCAAATTTTAGTACCGTCGGAAGAGGTAACGAATTGGCCTGGGGAGATATCGATAGACATGGTAATTGGTAGATGACAGCTCGAGCTTTTGGCCATACCCCATATATATAGTAACGTACTCCGGGCGAATTAGGAAGTGTGCATGAAACAGGGCTCCGATGATCCTCTGTTGAAAGGGAAATACCGATATACACCTATTTTAGCATTCATTCGGCCCAATAGAAGTGTTCCAGACGATCTGATGTAAGACTCCAAGTCCGAACCGGTGGGATAGTCTGAGCGGAAGGGACATTACTGACTCCATTACTAGTGCAAGTAGTAGCCCATTAAAGGTTCGTAGAATTGAAAGCTTCGAGGGCCGCCCGAGTCAGACATTGCCTGTAGTTGTTTGAGCAAGAAAAAATGTCTGCGCTCCTCCGGACTCCTCACTCTGTACTCCGGTGCGGAGCACTGAGGAAAGAAGATCATGATAGCACGGGATTATAAGGTTAAAAACTGGGAGATGTTAGTACTTACAGTAAGTTATTGTTCAAGATAATTGCTGATCATGGTCCACGTCGGAAGTCGCTGAGCGCTTGATGAGCATCGATGTTCTCCAGCCAACTTTACTCGATTTACTCCAACATAAGGCCTCTAAATGCGACGAATACAGGTGAGAACTCGAGATGCATATCTTACCACCAGAAAATTGTTGCCTCATTCGCGACCGGAAACTTTTGGAACATGAATAGACACAAGCCAAAATCCACCTCCGCGGCCTCAAGGATTCATCCTCCCAAAGTAAAATAGATACCCTACCCTACGTATCTTTACCACCACTTGGTATTTGCACCTGCGATCAATAGATACCCTACCCTACGTATCTTAGATACCACCACTTGGTATTTGCACCTGCGATCAACAGAAAACAACTCCCAGTATAATCAATCAAGCATCAGAATATTTCCTCACAAACCCAAGAATAAGCTTGTTTGTAGCCTCTGGCGCTTCAAAGAACGGAGAATGTCCAACGCCTGGAAGGAGATGAAACTCGGATTGAGAAAGGTGATCCTTCATCCATTTCTCAAGTTTCTCGGGGATTATGTGCAGATCATCTTCGCCCTGGATCGCTAAGTAGGGAAAGCGACCTGCTATACCTCATAACAGCGGCATCGTCCTGTGTGCGGCCAAGCATTAATTGTCGGACTATGGGGGCCTATCAGAAGTCAACCGTAAGTCTTCAGTAAAGAAAATATACATCTGATCAATGTTAAATGAAGAGATACGTACTCTCGAAGCTGCACCTCCCAACCATTTCGCGTACACATCATAAGGAAGTTTGAACGTTGGGTGCAACACAAGAAAGAACGAAATCAGGAAGCGTTTTGGCAAACAAGGCGATGTCTTCTGTTATTAGTCCTGGGATTATGCCAAGTATCACTGGGTGTACGATTTCGTTGTGCATGTTTCGATGAGGGAAAGAGGCCATCATTATATGACCGGCTAGTGAGTCGGGGCCGTATTTGGCTATAACGTCGGGAGGAACGATTCCTAAGAGAACAGTTAAAGGAGATGATCATGTGGAAACGAAATGACCATTACCACCGAGCGACCTGTGTCATCGCTCGTCAGTAAACAGAAATCCAGTGAATACTAGGAGGAATACGCATACCAGGTTGCAACGAAAGGCTTTGCAACTCCGTATGCATCAATTACAGCCTTGAAATCCTCGGCTTGACGCTCAGAAGAGTACGCCTCCTCGTTCAACGGCCCATCACTTCGTCCACATCCACGAACATCATAGCGTATCTGAAAGCGTAGAATTCGACTCCGAAGGACGAAAAAAGAGGGAAAAAATCATACAATATACAACTTTTCCAGCATTGTGTTATCGGTGTACTGCTTTTCAAACGCGTCAGCGGTACATGCGAATCCATGTATGAACACAACCGCAGGTTTCGAAGGATTTCCACAAGCCGCAGCCCAAATTTTGGTTGCCGTCGGGGGAGGTAACGAACTGGCCTGGTGAAATATCGATAGACATGGTAATTGGTAAACAGCGAAAAGGGTCTTTGGACATACCAAAGCATATATATATGTATCCTACAGTGCACCCACAGAATGACATCTCACCGAGGTTCCGATGACCTCGACCGAGAGATTACACACATGGGCAATTCATTCTTACAATAACCGCGACGGACATACCCAATGGAGATGAAAACTATGAAAACTATGACTGAGGCAAAAGATCCGAGGAACACTGACTAAAAAGGCCTCACGTACTTGAGGTAGCGGTAGTACCGCGCTTTGAAATCACATTCTAAGAGTGGCGGGGAATGTACTAATCTAGGCCGGCACTCGTGAAAGAGGAGTGAAATATAGTGGAGTTCCCACATATTGAGCGACCGAGGGCTAAAGTCTAGGATGGTAAGACTTGAATCGCTAGCGCTCCGGCAAGAACCTAGCGTTGTTAGTGGACTTATCGAGATAAGAGTCAAGATACAAGTCCAAAGGCCAAAAGCGTCGATTACAGCTTTGAAATCCTTTGCGGCTCTGACTGACGCTCAAAAGAGTATGCCGCTTTGTTCAACGAGCCTTCACTTCGTCCACATCCCCGAACGTCATAGCTAACCTGAACTCATAAGTCGGCATAGAATGAGAAATACAATGTACCAATTTTCCAACATCGTGGTATTGGTGTACTGTTTGTCAAACTCATCAGCGTAGATAGTATAAATCCATGGATGAATAACACTGCTGGTCTTGAAGAATTTCCACAAGGGTGCTTGACGAAGTTTCGCAAGTTCCCTGCCATTTTTGTGTTCCCTGTGCTATCAGAGCATGATTTGCTTGTGCGCTCTCGTCCAACTTCATGCGTCAATTTGATTTACAGTACTCACCTCCACCTTCCATTTTCCTTGACCCTGAGGACTGCCATTTAATTTGATTCTTAATTGCACTCATAATCCATAGGCGACATATCACAGTCCAGGTTGTCAAGAAAGGATGTAATTTTGTTTAGACCAGGAACTGCGCATATTGAGGAGACGTCCGATGATAGTATCCTCAGGTGAGGACTCAGGACGCATATCTTACCGCTAGAACATTGCAGCCTCATCCGCGAAAAAATTTCAATTGGAACATGAGTAGACACTGGGAAGTCCCTCACATTAAATTCCATCTCAAGGATCCATCTTCTCAAAATTCAGATACACATACGCTTTGTATCTTTACCGCTACTTGGCACCTGTGATATATAGAAAACAACACCCACCCAGTACAATCAATCAAGCATCAGAATATTTCCTCACAAACTCAAGAATGAGTTTGTTTGTAACCTCTGGCGCTTCATAGAATGGAGCATGTCCAACGCCTGGAAGGAGGTGAAACTCGGATTGAGAAAGGTGATCCTTCATCCATTTCTCAAGTTTCTCGGGGATTATATGCGTATCATCTTCGCCCTGGATCGCTAAGTAGGGAAAGTGACTTGCAATTCTCATAATAGCGGCATCGTCCTGTTTGCGGCCAAGCATTGATTGTCGGACTACGGGGGCCTATCGGAAGTCAACCGTAAGTAAGTAAAGAAAAAATACATCTGATAATATTAAGTGAAGAGATACGTACTCTCGGAGCTGCACCTCCCAACCATTTCGCGTACACATCATAGGGAAGTTTGAATTTGGGTGAAACACAAGAAAGAACGAAATCAGGAAGGGTTTTGGCAAAGAAGGCGATGTCTTCTGTGATTAGTCCTGGGATTATGCCAAGTATCACTGGGTGTTGGATTCCTTTGTGCATGTTTCGATGAGGGAAGGAGGCCATCATTATATGACCAGCTAGTGAATCGGGACCGTATTTGGCAATAACGTCGGGAGGAACCATTCCTAGGAGAATAGATAAGAGAGATGATTATGTGGAAATGAAATGAATATTACCACCGAGCGACCTATGTGGTGACTTATCAGTGAAAGATCCCATCTACGAAGAATATGCATACCAGGTTGCGACGAAAGGCTTTGCAACTCCGTATGCATCAATTACAGCCTTGAAATCCTCGGCTTGACGCTCAGAAGAGTACGCCTCCTCGTTCAACGGCCCATCACTTCGTCCACATCCACGAACATCGTAACGTATCTGGAAGCATAGAATTCGAATCCGAAGGTTGAAAAGAGAGAGAAAAAATCCTACAATATATAAGTTTTCCAACATTGTGCTATCGGTGTACTGCTGTTCAAACGCGTCAGCGGTACAGGTGAATCCATGTATGAACACAACCGCCGGTTTCGATGTATTTCCACAAGCTGCAGCCCAAATTTTGGTTCCGTCGGGGGAGGTAACGAACTGGCCTGGTGAGATATCGATAGACATGGTAATTGGTAAACGACGAAGAGAGCTTCTAGACATACCAAAGCATATATATAGAGTGCAGTGCACCCGCAGAACGTCATCTTGGTCAACGGGAGTTCCGGTGATCTCATCCGAGAGACCACATGCACGGGTGAGAAGGAATTCATTCTTTCAGAACTACAATGGACGCGCCAATGGAGAAAATAATGGTGCAAATGACTAGAAAGTTCCAATTTCTGTAGCCATTGAGAGTTTTTAGACGTATTCGTTCAAAACCGTCTTCCCTGCTAGTTTGGGTTGCGCTCTGATCTCGTATGCAGATAATAATAATTGTGTTACTGGAGCGTTGAGAACAAGTTGAGTATTAGGGAGATGAAAAAAAGATGTGGAAAAAGAATGATCCGCGAACTAGAATGGTGCTAATTAGTCCTAGGATATGCCGCAAGCCTTGGATTGAGCCATTGTTGGTGGACTTGTCGAGATAAAAGTTCAATAGCAGATCCTGGCTCTGAGAAACCCATTCATAGATCCAGAAGCCGTCTTCCTTGAAGGCTCGGTGATGTATCTGCAATGAAAGACATAGAGTTTCGCCCAAAGTAGAGTAGTAGAAATAGATTATAGAAGCCATGATCCAGGCTATACAGACTTTAGACAGGGTAGACGTGCTGAGGACGATTTCGTGTCTGGCTATAAGATACCGCGTTCAGGAGGACACGAGAGCTTGAAGATATGTTCGCTTAGAGGATATGTCGTTTGCCTCAAGCCAGATTTCTATGCGAAGTTGTCGCTCCGCCACGGAATAGTACCTGCTGTCGCGTCAATCACTGTACAATGAAAGCTCTGAAGTTTGTCCTATTTTGCAACAAAAACACCACTAGTCGCCGCCTACAACATCTGCACCAGGCAGCAGCCAGCGAAAAGTGATGCTCAGACGTGTGCTACGGGGAATCCACTCCGCATCAAGCCTCTCCTCCTGCTCACCCTCCACATTCCCGCCACTCCTACGCTTCTCCTCGTCCCCGTTTTGTCTCTCCGACGAATCGTCATCTACTCACTACCGCATGGTAGAACCCAATCTCCCGTCTTCCGCTCGATACCATGCGTCCATTTGTACCGCGCGTCTCCCGAGAGAACAATGATACTGTTCGGGGGGAGGTAAACGTCGTAGACATGATTATCTGAGTCGTCTTTTTGATCCTCATCTCCCTCTTGAACCCTCTCGAACCGCATAACACAACCCCCGCACAGGCTCACACCAACAATTCCATCCCCAAATCTCCGCAAGAGATCGACGTGGGGAGAGATGCCTTCACCAGGGTCGTACAGGTTAATTATCGCCTGCCTTGCTTGGGCCTGTTTAATCCGGTCGGTATATCTGAACTTGTAGACTGCAAGGTATTACCATGCCAAGGGATTGGAGTCGGAACGTCTCGTAGATTCAGGATAAGAAGAACTTGACGAATGCGAAGAGGAAGGGAAGAGAAGCTCGTGGATCTCCGATGGGAGAGCTGGGGGAGAAAGAAGGTGGGAGAGCGTGTTGAGGAGGGCGAGAAGCGGAGGAGGGAGTCCACTGGAAGCAGAGGAGCTACAGCTTAGCCAGAAGGGCTACCTGAACTTTCATCTCTACTCTCAGACTCATTATTTTTCGCCCTCTCGAATAGCATCACCTGATTCACCCTCAGGTCATCACCAGTATTGAAGTACCGCTCCAAACAAAATTTGGTCACTTCATTCGCCACATCCTCTGGAAGGCGTACAGAAGGATAAAAAAGCCCTGGAATAGGCGGAGCAGTACGAATAGCAGGTTGACAAGATGTCGGAGAGAATAAAGCTTCGTCGAATAAAGAATCTGGAGACAGCGACGAAAAGCTTTTCGTCGTGTTCTAAGCAGAATTATCCGTTGGGATATCTACCCGAAGCTTTATTCGCTTGCAGGCATTCTCCTCAACTGGATTTAAATCGACTGAAAAGCATTCTAGTTCGAGCTTTCTCTTTGGAGCCAGGTTCGTTCGGACATCTTCGGGCATGTCAGTTTTCTGTCTAAAAAAACTGGGAAAGGAATATTTGAAGTCCTGAGAGGAAAGAACGCTCTAACCTGAGGCCTGAGGGATGGTACAGCTCAACATTGGCTCAACAGCCAAGTTGATCGAAGTTGAAGCAGAGGCGCCAATTTCATGTATCTCGGCGCTTGCGTTTCAAATTGCGCAATGCTGAGCGCTCCGTCGGAGTCCGTGCGTCAACGCGTCAACTTCGATCGTCTTGAATCCACTCGTATCCGAAGGGCCAGTGTTGCTGGCGCCCGCCATTTCTTTCCTTCGATTCAGGATATTCGACGTGGAGATTCAGGAAGAGAGCCTGGACAACCAGATTTCCAAGCAGAAAGACGCGAAATTTGTCGAGATCGCTTCCCTCAAAAACATTCTTTCACCCATTCGACGAGTCCAAAACGAGTCCCGCCCGAGATTCTCTCCGAAGTCTTTGAAATTTCGTGTCTTTCTGAAGTGGCAATGCCGATGCACAAGCATACCATTGTTCAATAGCACGACTATTAGCCAATCTGGCAAGCGCCCAATTTTTCTTCTTGTTGTCTTCGTCAATCCAACGACATTGGAAATGTTCTCAATTCGGGAATTGCTACGCCGAATTGCTACCGCGAGTGCGACTCCTATTACTCACCCGGCACCGATCGCTCTTATAATCGTACATCCACGCTTTTGTGAGGAATAGAGATGACTGCAAGCGTTTTAGATTTGACTGTCGGCGCTTTGGTGAGTGTGTTGTGCTGCTACGATCTTTCGAGACTAAAGATTATACCCCTTTAGGTTATCAGCGCTTTATTTTCTGTGGGTATACACTCTTTATGGTAGTCTAGGTTATATTGACATTCTCTTGTAGTTCTTAACATTTGGGATCGTTCTGTGTGCAGGCAAGCCATGTCCTCATTTACTGTTTCTTTGTCTGATCAGCCATCCTATTCAGCTTGGCGCTACTACTCAGTCTACACCAATGATCGCCTGGTTTTCAAACTTATCGTCACTGTCGTGCTTTTACTATGCATAGCGAATACTGCTAGTGATGGCTATTGGTGTTATAACTGGACTGTCACAAACTATGCTATTCCGGCGGCGCTGTACTTGATGCCAGTGTGCGTTTTTGAATACTTTCCTTCGAAATACCCAAGGTAATGATCTGCGACTTTAGGCCTCTCCTTGTCGATACATTTTGCGTGTATGTCCTAATTCATTCAACTGCACCACCCCTTTGATGCTTCTCATCCAGCGGTACTTGTGCCCTCGTCGTGCAAACCTTTTTTGCTTGGAGGATATGGAAGATCAGCCAGGAGTGCAACTGGCTTCTTCCCGTTTGGGTGACGACCCTCTCATTCACGCAGTACGGTATGTAAAGTCTATCCAGATCCCATTTATATGATCTTTACGCCTACTTCCAGGGGTCATCCTATGGGTCATCTCTTACTGGGCTCGACACAAACTTTTAGCGGATATCGGTGGTGTTTTGTGAGTCAATCTTTTTAAAGAAATTGAATTTTATGCTGAATAAGATTGCTCGCTAGACCAATAGGTCTGTTCTTGAGTATCTGGGACCGACTTGATCTCAATAAAGAGTTCTTTTCAGGTTACATATGGCTATCCACATCCCTGTACGACCTGTCCATCCATCCATTCTTTCTTTCGCTATTCTGACTGCCCAAAAGTGTTGCAGATCTCAGCATAACGTGTGGGATCGTATATTATCTGGGAATCAAACAACGAAATTCAATTGCGCCAGGGGCAAGAATGTGAGTAGTGCCCACTTCGATTGTATCACATTTTTCTGACTGTGCTCTTTCTCTTTCAAGGACATTCATGCAGATTATCACCCGGACCATCCAGGCGAATGTATTCTCCCTGGTTAGCCAAGTTCTCACATTCGCCCTATTCCAAGTACCTAATATCGGGCTATATTTCTGTGAGTATCTGAGTTCGAGTCTGAAGAAACTGCGCGGCTAATCCTTCCCTTCTGCTAGTCTTGATCGACTTCACCGTTTGCAAAACTTATGCCTTCTCCGCTATCGTCTCTCGCACGTTTCTTTTATTGTCTGCACTGTCGAGGAAAGCTAATATCACATTCATGTAGTGAATACCCGAAAGAGTGCCAAGGCTTTGTTCAACGCTTCAGACTTGCAATCCCCGGGACCAACTAGTGTCAATATCTCCATGGGTACTTTGTCTGTTTCTGGCCGAAATACCAATGCTAGAGATGTTGTCGAGGGTAATGATATGTATGTGTTTCAGACCTCATATGCTCGTGCTTGCTGATCTGATATTGCTGTAGCAGGGAGTCGAATTCTTGGGTTGATGATGCGGAACGACAGATACAGACTAAACGTTAGAACTCAACCGAGAGTTTGGATTTAAGTTACAGGAAACGGGTTAGACGGAAGAAGACAAGAGACGGATGAAAGAATCATTCAAGGAGGGGTATTAACAACGCCAGAGTATACACGATGCACATTCAGCAAAACGTGAAGGCGCTTAACGGTCCATGGGAGCGCGCCGTCGACGATTTCTCGTATCTTGTGCTCAAACTTTTCGGTTAATAGACTTGTGTTTCTATAGTGTACACGATTTCACGTTGATTTCATGGGGATTCGTTTCAGGCTTCAATCGGGTTCAATATGGAAAGGACAGCGCCCGTCTCTATCCCATGCAAACGAAACTACAGCAGCCAGGACGTTGACAGGAGGGCCAAGGAGGCTCAGACTGTAGTCGGAGTCTCGGCAATAGCGGCAATAGCGGCTGTATCCTATATCCTCAGAATTCGCGGAAATGCTTGGTTTGACGTCGGTATCTTTGCTTAACCCGGTGTTCATTGGTGTTCATTGGTTATCTTGGAGACAGTAACAAGACAATATCCCAAGCCATTCTTCAATCGAACCCGCGGGGTTCATAGACCGTTCGCGTTGCTATCCAATGTGCGCCGTCTTTCCCGTCCTTGTAAAGATTCTCAAGCTGACGAAAATAAACAATAGCACGGGAGGTTCTGTCATGTAGCGGGCCCCGCCTACGGAACACCTAGCCACCATCTGTTCTTCCTTCCTTCTTTCCAACGCTTCCAACAGTCGTTATTTTTGAACGCTTATATATGGCAGACGGATGGGAAGGAAAGGCAAGGATGTTCGGTCACACCACACATCATTATCATCATCATGAGCTCATGGAGCCTCAGCAGCTTTCGCCGCTGAGGAGGAAACCTATTCTTGGATTCCTAGCATGTGGCCAATCTTTAACCAGCTATTTCAGTTATTATAAACGTTTGATACTCTGAAAGTTGAACGTTGAAAGTGAGTTGAAACGAGACTGGTGAATCAGCGGGAATCATTCTTCAGGATGCAATGATGGGTAATGATCCAATCTCTTTCGAACAGTACATTTTGTTATAAACTTGATTTTTTGTATACCAGGAAACAATACCAGCGCGATGCCTGTCACTCAGGGAGTCATATGGATGCGTCCCAAAGGAAGAAGCAAACATGTTCGCTGGCTACACAGCGCTCGGCATCCACGAAATTGAAAGATCAATTGATATCCTAATATAATAGGTTCCCGAAAGACGAACGTAATCCATGCACCCCAAGGAGTATTTTTGCCCTATAAAAGCCTAACGAATGTCCAGGATATACCCCAGCTAACATCAGCCAAGTCAGCTTTTCCTTACCTCTTCTCACCCTTCACGCCATGTTCAAGTTCATCACTCTCTTTGCCCTCGTGAACGCGGCTCTTGTCTCGTCTTCCGCTGTTATTCGCTCGCCTGCTGCTGCTGCCGTAGCTAGCGTTGGTCCTGTCAGCGATTCAGCGAATGCTATTACCGCCTTCACCACCTGTGTTGACGTCAACTTAGAGGACTGCCTCGTTTGGAGTGCTACCACTTTGCCTGTCGGCTGTACCAATCTCGCCGCCAATGGTCAGGCCAACGCCGTGAAGAGTGTCGTGACAGGATCTGGTATCGAGTGTACCCTTTTCACGTAAGTTCTATTTCCACATTCCATCCAATACCGGCTTCTAATCAAATAAACTTCTACAGTTCCACAACTTGCACTGGCACTTCGCAGCTAGTTGACGGTACTATCGATAACCTTGCGGTTGTTGGGTTTTCCGACGTTGCAAACTCTTTCACCTGTCAGTCCGACTAAAGACGCCCGCCATGTAATCTGTTCATAATGTACGTTCGTCGTTCATCTCAGAGTTTCTCATAACTGATGATATTGATATTTTAGTTGGATTGAACTAATTATTGTGAAATTCGACGCGGAATAGAAGAAGTAACTTAGTGCTAGCTGGATGTTTGTATTCCAAAACCTACACCCTAATACACCTCATTCGTTCCCTTCCCAGTCAAATCTGTGTGATCGTGAATTCGACGTAAAGTAACAGATTAACAGTTCTCCTGAATCTATTTCAATCATTTGAAGTTATTCCAATCAAAGCAGCACTTGATAGCTTGGTTGGGTACTGTGTTTAATCGCGAAGTTCAAGGCTCAGACGTCGGAGGTCATCCTTGGGAGTATTGATGATCGCGAACTACTACGTTGAGCACTAATACACGAGTAGCACGCCAGGCCGTAGCACGTATTCTCATACATGCACTATAACGAAGCTACCGCTCATTTGCACATCTTGTGGGACTGGGTAAGGAGAGAATGACAAGTGTCAAATGGCTGTCAAATGACAATAAGTACAAGTTAGTGATCTCATAGCAAGCCATAGCAGGCCATAGCAGCCATAGCTCTGTCAAAAATATGGCTGCTATGACCATTGGTCCAGGTTTTGCTGATGAAGTAGTAGTGGTGCAGATCTTGAAATCCTCCGTTCAGAACGTCGCCTCCAGATCAGGCTAGAAAATGGGGTATCTACTACGTTGTCGGTCTAATTTGAAAAATTACTTGCGGGTGCGCAAGTGTATCACTGTCTTGCCGGCGCCAGCTCAACATTTTTCTCAGATTAAAAGGATTTCCGTCTCAAAAAATATCCTAAGAGCACTCGAGGCTAATCAGGACATTCCTGCTCTAACGCAATATCCCGTTCTCATCAAGTACGCTGCAATCTTCATTCTGTTCGCTACCTGACTTCACAATTCATCCCAGGTCACTTTTCGATATTATCTTGTAATGCTGCACTTAATGAGGACTATGCCGAGGTATGTTTCAGACTCGAAAGCGCTCAATTACTCAGTCATGTTTTTCGGCTAGAAGAGGAGCTCACACTCGCATTCTATCATTGCCACATCGATGCTCAAGCTAATCAAGAGTAAGCTGACGTCTTTCCGCATATATGAATGTGTTCGGCTCACACACCAGTGCAGGCGAATTTTAGCATACCTGCTACCTCTACGGCTGCTCAAAGGGCATCTACCCTCTGACGAGTTGATGCAAAGGTTCCCGGTGCTTTCGCAAGTGTTTTCGCCATTTAGTGACTGCCATCCGTATGGGAGATATCGCTTCTTTCGAACGAGCCTTGGAAACATGGGAACCGAAGCTGGTCGAGCTCAGTCTGATGCTCACAGTGGAGAGGGCACGAGAACTGTGTTTTGAGGGGTCTCTTTCGTCGAGCGAGAGAAGGAATCGTTGGAGTAGCGGGCTGGTGTGTAAGTTGACTTAACATGTCACTCTGATCTCTATTCTCTTACTACTGAATCTCATCATTCTGCTCTTCGATCGTATGGACGTTGTGCAGGAAGAAGCAGACTGTCTGGTGGCGAATATGAAATACAAAGGCTTTATGCGGGGCTAAATCAGCCACGAAAAGCAGATGGTCGTCCTTGCTATGACCAATGCGTTTCCTACACTTGCTGATAGACCTTCACCGTTTGGCTCCCTATGAATTGAAATATTCTTCACGCCGATATCTAAAAGCGAAAATGTATTACATTCCAAGATACTTTAAAACAGATCCACTACTCCTCTCTTGGCAGATACAACGCCCACCACCTTGGATTCAAAATCAAGGACGGTACCGCCTGTGGTAGCGACTAGATCGGAGGTCACAGTTCCAGATTTCAACCCTAAAAGTTTTTCGAGGTTCGACGAAGCTAATGCAATAGCTTTGGCCTTGGATATTTCTCCATCGGCTTCCAACGCAGCCTGGAATATCACTGAGATGAGATGGTCAAAGACTAGCACCGAGAGACACTTACCCAGCTGACATCAAATCTCGTGTTTCTTGCTGCCCAAGCACCGTCGACTCCGACTCCGACGGTTACATTATTAGCTAGCAATGTGGAGATAGCGCTATTCTGTGTCAAAGGAGGACCAGGCAGGCTATCGAGATAAATCAGCGTCAGGAACCCACAGTGGAGCAAAACATACATCCTACGCATTTCCCAAGTTGACGGGAAAGGTCTGGCTGGTGAAACAATGACACCCACTCCTGCAACACCAATCTCTTTCGCCAACAGATGAGCTTCAGATGCCCCAGAAAAAGTCATTTGAATCGCATATCCAGATGTGCTTTCCACCTCTGCCTTCAGCTGTATCAGTGAAGCCATGATATCTGTATTGTCGACGGAGATGATCAGGGGAATCTTGCCCTGTAGCGGGAATCATTGTATTCAGCGAAAACTCCTTGTAGGAAAGGTAGTCACGAACCTCGACCACCTTTGTAAACTGCGACCCAAGATCACCATTTGCATCGCCAAGAAGCAGTTTTCGGAGAGTAGCTATCTGAGTGCTGACACTGACAGGAGAAGATAAAGATATTGCCACATGAAGGGCCACATCATCCTGCAAAACGCTCCTTCTATTAGTTTGTGGCTTGAACCAGTGTTGAATGCCGTGCTCAAACCAGCCAAAAGCCCGATGAGCTGGGAGCAGTAACTCCTGCGGTGACACCACTTCGGTACGCCAGGAGCGCATCTCTTGTCGAGAATAGGAGACCGTCCACGGCACGAATCACTGCTTCATCGCCGCCTAGGATGCTAGGGCCTTGTCCGTGAGACCATCAAAGACTTTGCCATCTTGCGTAGATTTTTCACCGGAGATATGGGTTAAACCAAGTTCAGATCCGTAACTGAGGAGGCCAGGTCTGAAAAAACAAAACATCGTCAGCGCCCAGTTTCGTTTCGCCATCATTTGGCCACTCACGCAAGGGAACCTCCGCGAAGATTGATTGTACGAGACGTCATGTATGAGGTCGGAGAACACATTTCAGACGTTCCAGTACAAATGATCTTTCCGTCCTTCACAACAGCGATTTGTGGGGCACCGGAATGATTTTGCGATGCAAATATCTGCTCTACACCGTTTCCCAAGTCCAAAAACAGAGAGTCAAAGTTTGTAAAGACAACAACATCAGAGGTTATTTCTTTGGGTTCAAGCGGAGGTAGTCCGTCGTATTTAAGCGCAGCCTTGGTTTCCTCATCGAAATTCGGAGTTTCTGGAGCGTGCTGTAGAGCCTTGGGTTTCGTAGAAGTGAACGGATTCTCGAGCTGGGCAACGCCGTCGATAAACACTTGCTTCGGAGTAACTCCTATAGCCAAGGGGTGACTGTCCCAAAGAACAATATCTGCATCGTACGCTGGAAGTCGAAAGAGTTGACAATATAGATTGACGAAGTAGCTAGTTCAGATGCACCTTTCCGGATGTAACCAATACGATGCTCTTGACCCATTATTGTAGCAGGAGTTGAGATAACAGAAGCCAAGGCAAGATTGTCAGCTAAGCCAAAGTAATGCGCTTGCTGAGCTTCATGCTTGGGGATAAAGAATTTAAAAATTCGTTATGAATAGGAGAGTGCAGTTACATACCAATAGATAACGCGAGTTAAGGACCGGATGGTCGCTCTGTAGAGGATATTAGGACGATGCGGTCTACCGTTTATGAAGCCTACAGCACCTTCATTACAACTTGGATGCCCTCATCGGCTAGGACTCGAGGTGCAAACTCGGAGCCCCGGTACGCTTCACGCTTGTAGCGGCCGTTTGTAGCGAAAAGTGCAACAGCGGGGGTGTGTCCTGAAAGTCGGAGTGAGCAGAATATAACTAGGATGATGTTTTCGAGCGTACCGTACGCTTTCTTGAGCAAATCGGGAACCAAGTATGTCTCATGAGCTGAAAGTCGGGTGAGCAGGAATATAACAGTAATGATACTTTTGGGCATACCGTGATGAAATGCAGCAACTATGGGATGTCTATGAGCATGCTAGTTTTATAGATAAAGTAGAGCATTACTTGAGAACTTGAACTCGTTTGTCAACCGAACGATCCCATCCAAGTCTACAGCTTCGTAACAATGGTTTTGAATCTACTCATGTTGATTCACTATTCGTGAGCGTCAGGAAAGCAGCAGAGCGGACCTTGACTTTGCCTCTGAGAACGTCAACCAGAGCCTCCCACTCAAGCTCCTCAGGGAATTCACCGAGATCATCCCATTGTCCAGCCATAGCCTAAAGGCACTAGTCAGCTCATTATCCTCTATGATAACAAGAAATCGGTAACCTTTTCGCAATAGGCATCTTGTTTAACTTTAATCTTGCGAGCTTCTTCGTATCTAGTGGTACTTCAGTCGTACGTTCCAGCTCAGAGAAAAATGCACTTACCCCTTGCGGTACGCCCAAATTGTATCCACTGAAGACGATATATATTATGACGAGGCACACTGGATGGGAGAAGGCAGACATACTTCTAGTGCCCGAATAAACGCGGCCTAAAAGCTGTGTTCAAACAAGTGACCGTGAAAAGGTGCAAAAGGACGTACTAGGATTCTCGCCTGTTCACAAGACAAAATGTATAATTAACTCGAAGAATCTCAGGTTCACATGGCGTACCGCATGCTTGTCTTTAAGAATCTGTTAATTGAAGCAGCTGAAATGGAATGGAAGACGTACTTTAACTGTCTCCACCGCGGAGGGTACACTTCCTCGATCCCTGATCCACTGAAATTGAACGGAGGTTCGAGAAGCATGGAAGACGGAGACCTTTCCTCCGTAGGACGAAGCTTGATAACAAACGCCTGACCGCCTGAATTCTCGGTGTGTGAGAAGAAAAAGATGGATTTAGAATGCGAGCAAACTCACCGATAGCGTTAGCTGAACCGGGCAGAATAACAGCTGTCGTGACACCACCAGATATTGAGAGACGATAAGCGTCGTCGTGCGTGTTTAACGCGTCAAGGGAGCGAAGCCACTTTGAGGGACTATTACTTGAGTCGATGGAACGAAACGGTTTAAACTCACCGGTTGGACAAGGCCCTTTCTAGAATTCGTATCGGATGAACCGCTCAAACTTGGAGAAGCCCCGTCTCCAAGATGAGAATGCAAGTCCACAATGCTATCAATGATTTTGTGAATTTGTGAAAGATAATATCCGCAGATTTAAGGACTCACCCAGGAGAAACCCACCCGCCATTTGCTTCGAGGACCGAGATATTGTCGTATGCTTCCAGCATATGAGCTGGTACATCACCAACAGCCTGGATAATTCCCTTGTCTAGCAGCAAGTCACCTAGAACAACCTCTAACCCATCCACGTTTCCTGTCCAGATAGTAGCATTCTTTATCAAGGTTGGTTTAGTTCCAGGAACGTAGCGGTCGGATTCATCGCGAGAGTAGAAATCGACAGGTGGACTAGGAATAACATCAATATGTGCGCATTTCTGTACGATTTGTTGGGCATTAATGGGGACTTTGACTGAGCTACGTTTCGTAGCAAAACCTGTAAAAAGCCCAGTATAGACGCATGCGACCCATAAACTGAGGGCTAAAGCTACACCGAGCATGGGATGCGGTTTCCTGCGTAACGGCCGCTCATAGCTGTAAGGGGGGATTAGAGCCTTCTCCATCGTGAAGAAGGTTCCCAAGCAAGTTGAGAAGATAAAGGAGAAGGGTCATTCTGCGGGTTCCCCTCCGATGATGCCTTCCCACACCAAAAACGCGCAAGTATGAGCAAAGAGTCTGTCTCCCATATGCAGGTCCTCGTCAAGGTTGTGAACGTTCCGGTGAAGATAGTTCCCCTGCGCGAACTGCCACTAATGTAGAGTGAAAATCAGCGGTGTCCTAGTTTAGGTTGGTAGAGATTTTTCGGAAGAACCTAAAGTAAGGGTGCGAAAAATATATACGATTTTTAATTATTGTCGGAAAAAGCCGATTTGGGAGATCAGGTCTGACTTACACCCATAAGCACTGATCAGGCGGTCAGGCAAAACCCATACTGATCAGCCTGATCAATGCGATAAATTCACATATAACCTCTCTCAGTACTGACCAAGGTCCAGCCTGACGGACACTGATCAGGCTGATCAAGGTGATTAGTGAGAATCAAGATATAAAACAAAGAATACTTCAACTTCATTGATACTACGCACTACATAGTAGCCCCGTCACACTTCATACTAGTATTATTCTTCATTAAGTTGGGTATAGTTATTTACATCTATGTACTTAAAGTTATAGTACATTACATCAGCAAAACCTGTGTTTTGCATTTTAATTCCCACAGCGTTACTTAAAATTCCCAGCGCTGGCCAGCGCTTGCCAGTGCTGTCAGAAATATAAAATCATATGTTATTTCCAAATAAGGTAATTTTGCGGCCTCTGGGAGCTTCTGGGAGCCCCCTCCTGCATTGGCCGGACCATCTGAGTGCTGGGACGCTGGAGCACTGGGAACTCTGGACAGTTCGCTCAAGCACTGCCCATGTCATACAGGTTTTGCTGATGTAGTCCATAAGTCCATAGTAGTGTAGTACAGTATGCTAACATTAATTGTAACATCCGCGGTTCAAACCCAAGTCCTTTGCTGCTCAAGTGACCAGACTAGTGTGAGCTCCAACTGTCTATAATACTATAGGTATGTATGCCGGATATATAGCCATTCAAATCTTGGCTGATCAGTCCTGATGAAGCTTGACAACATTGCACCAGCTTCTACCAGACGTGACTGGAAATCTCAATAGAACTAAGTTTATGTACAGTATGGGAGATTTAGCATATGCTGGTTTTACTGACCCTGCCTCATCATCATCTTCACCACTCAAGTTCACCATTGACACTGCTGGATTTAGACCTCAGATTTGTGTCGCGTTGCTGCCCATCTGCCCCAGACTCAGCTCCAGCATCCTGGTTATCATAATTTTGTTAAATTCCACCTAATACAACTGTATATGATATGCAGAATCATAGTACCTAAGGGTGTTCACTGACCAGCACTGATCCAGCCTGATGAGACCTGATCTCTGTTCCAGCCTAACTTGACCAAACCTGATCACTTGGTCAGGTTGCGTCAGACCTGATCAGGCAAAACAACTTTTTCCGACAATTGATAGGTTGCTCTTAGGCTGTTTCCCCATTCCACAACAACCTAAGTAAATGTTTTCAAGGATGCGTGGCCTGTAATCATGTCTATTGCCATGTCAACATTTTCAACTTCAACCATGTTGAGCTCAAGCTCCTTGCATCAGGAAAAATGGTCTGGGCCCAGGGCTGACTTTAGGTTGACCCACAATGACCTAAAGAGACTTAAGGGAACCTAAGGATACCTAGATCTCCTAGGCCACCTAGGTTGCCTAGACTGCCTCAGTTTCTTTGAGGTCACCTAGGTTGCCTAGGATTTAGGGATAAACCTTGGGAATTTGAGGCAATCTGAGTGAACCTGAGTGAACCTGAGTAAACCTGAGCTAATCTGAGGAACCTGAGGTAACCTGAGGTAGTCTGGGGTAGCCTGGAAGACCCAAGGTGACCAGGGTGACCAGGGTGACCAGGGTAGCCTAGGTTCCCTAGGTCATCATAGGTTTA
This sequence comes from Gymnopus androsaceus JB14, assembly GCA_009733575.1. NCBI lineage: Eukaryota > Fungi > Basidiomycota > Agaricomycetes > Agaricales > Omphalotaceae > Gymnopus > Gymnopus androsaceus. Next base: position 42,312 of record ML769397.1, on the reverse strand, counting down.
ACCCCTTTTTGCTGATGTGCATCAAGCCATTGACACTGTAACTCAAGGCTCCTTAAATTTACTGAGGCATCTATCAAGACTACTGCTGCCTTAAGCTGATCTCAAGCTGATCTCAAGCTAATGCCTCAAAAATTCTACAGCACTCAAAATGCAAGAACTGTGATAGTATGCAACAGTAAAAATACTATACTTGGTGGCTTGGTAAGACATTGGTCCTACTGTAAGTCAAACTGTTTTCCATACTGGAGCAATTTGGGAGATTGGGAACAACATGATGGTGGTGGATATTCGACAATTAGTGAGTCACTGTAATCCTGATACCACTCAATACTGAAAATTACTGTTTTTTTCATGCAGTGTTGGAAGCTCACCATCATTCCCTCAAGCTCTTGGGCCCTTCCTTGTGTTGATGATTGGTTAATGACGGTTATCATCTCCGCTTCACTTTCTATTTCCTGTATTTTGTAAATTATGATATATAATTATTTATTCACTCTCATGACAATGTTCTGAATTTGAACCCTGAAATGCATATGGTATCAGTATTGGTGTAAATTTACACTCCAAACGCAACCTAATTCCACAAGAAACAACCTAAATGCAGGTGCTATATAATAAATTCTTGGAAGAGATCCTTGGGTGAAACTGTCCAATTTAGGACCCTGCTTGACCTAACATTTTTGGCAGGCACTATCAACCTATGTAGGTTGATAACTACCATTCAATAGGTTGAAGATCACCATCACCTAGGTTGAATATTTCAACCTACCTGGACATCACAGAGTGCAAACATGTACAAATCCTATTAAGGATGCTATATACTATCACTCCACAGGATTGAGTAAATTGAGGCTGGAATTATCTTAGGAAAATAGTCTGTAAATAATAAAGTTTTCCACCACAAATTTACATTGAAAAAGAATGAAAATCCTGCCTGAAAAATGAATAGAAAAAGACCATCTTTTCCATGGTCTTTTCCATGTGTAAAAGGTCTTGTAAGCTTTGTTCTTTCCCAATTGAAATCTTTGTTTTATTCCACCATCAACATGTGGTACTCAGTTACCGCCAGTTACTGCCCTGAACTGATGGTATCAGATATTAGTCAGCAGAGTGGCAGGAAGAGCTTTGTCATCATTTAGAGTGCTCAACTTCATCTTCTCAATGCACTCAGAAGCAGATAAATGTTGTTCTCCCTTGTTTTATCTTAGAAACAGATCCCTGGTTCTCTGAGAGCCATTTTATAAGTATCACATACTGCCTGTGATGGTTTTAAGCACTGGAAATCAGCTTTCCCAAGCCAAATTAAAGTTGCTAATGTGTTGCCAAAACTGTACCCTAGGGTACATTCAAGCTGATATGGTCCATATGCTTATTCTTCTGCCTTGAGTAAACCTTAGGTATAGAGCCCTGAGATTCTGAGAGCCATTTCAACTGAATGATTACCATGAGAACATGCTATTAATCTCTTGTTTTGCTTTCCAAAGGGGAATTTCACTTAATTATACTAGAAAAATGTATAAATGTGCCCTTAAAACTGTGCTAACCTCAAAAAGTCACAAGTGTGCCCTTGATCAAGAATGCTATACTCAAAAAAGCGCACTACTCAAAACTACATGCCACTTTGAAAAGCATGAGACTTGAATAGAATATTGTGATTTATTTTTTGCACACAATGAAAAGCATAAATACTGCCACTGTGCTGTCACAGAACTAAGCCCCGAGCATGCTGAGAAGAAGTTAAGCACTCATAATGATAACAAAGCTCTTCCTGCGCTGCTGACTAAAGCTGGTGCCATCAGTGCAGGGCAGTAACTGGCGGTAACTGGGTACCACATGTTGATGGCAGAATAAAACAAAGATTCCAATTGGGAAAGAACAAAGCTTACAAGACCTTTTACACATGGAAAAGACCATGGAAAAGATGGTCTTTTTCTATTTATTTTTCAGGTGGCATTTTCATTGTTTTTCAATGTAAATTTGTGGCAGAAAACTTTCTTATTTACAAACTATTTTCCTAAAATAATTCCAGCCTCCATTTATTCAATCCTGTGGAGTGTATGTACTTTGTCCATACATTATTTCATACCCATTATATTGGAATATCAAAGGTAATTTTACTATTGCTCTATACATGGAACACTTTCTCGTAGTCTCTACTTGTTTGTATCACCACCCTATGCACTCCACTAGTAGTATCTTACAGTCTCCACTCTATCGGAGTATCTACTTACTCTCTTGTGGTACCCACTTTACCATATGCACAGTAGCCACAGACATTCACCCAGTAGCCACTTGCCTGATATATTGTTTGTACATAGGACTGTATATAAGCCTAGATACCATACCCTGTAATAATACCATTGTCCCCCATCAATCTGTGTGATCATTACCACTAAAATTCCTGTGTGGACTTACTGTACTTTCTATTTAGGAATGTAACTCTAATAGGTTATGGGCTTCGGCCTTAACCATTGACACATTATATTGCCATAACCCTTGTTCATGCCACCCAGGCCAAATCCTCCACCTCTACAAACTCAACAGGAGATCAAAGCATTGGAACAAGCACCACCACCAGTAACTCAACAACATTCCATAGCATTGGAACAAGCCAGCTCATTGAGTAGCAAAGCTGTAATGCCACAGCAGAAACAAACAGCATTACCTCCCACAGACAACACTGTTCCTTGTAAAGGACACCCACATATCTTCAATGTTGACAAATTAATTGATAGGTATAAAAGCCGACTCACTGGAAGGTGGAGCCAGTGTGACAAACAACATTGTCCAAATTGATACAATGTACCTTGGACAGGCAAACTAGGTAGTTTTGTGAGAGCCGTTGCAAAAGAACAGGAGGAAATTATCAGAACTCACCTACAGCACATTGCCAATGACAACAAAGACAATGACAAAGAAGAGGATACTGAAGCACCTACTGCTCAGCCTATTGCATCATCCTCACAGCAGCACACTCCTGCTCCATTGCAACCAACCACACCAAAATGCAAATCTTCTCCACCTATACCTCCACAACCATCTCCACAGGGCACAGCACCCCAATTTCCATATTCAAATACAGAACCACCTTCTCCACACAGATCCCCATTACCATCAGATCCCAGATCATCAGGTGCTTTGATTGCTGATTCCAACAACAATGAAAATATGTCTAAAGCATTGAAAGTCTTTGATAAGGTTACAATTTTAAAGTTGGACAGATCAAACTGGGACACGTGGAAAACTTGAGTGGAATTTGCAGCCAGGTCAATTGGCTACCAACATTATTTGGAATGAAACCTGCAACCTGCTCTGGCTGAAGGAGCAGATGATGAGGATAGGAGGAAGGATAATGATTTGCTAAATGCAATTATTGGCAGGTTATTGGATGGAATATTCCAAAGGTATAGGCACTACAACAACACAAAAGAGTTGTGGAAAAATTTGCTCCAGGACTATGATTCTAAAAATACTCTTACTGAATCATTTTTACAAAGGCGACTTCATACCATGTGATGCACTGACCCAGCTAAGGTTGGCCAACACCTGGACAACATGATCAGCATCCGCGACAACCTCATGACAAGGGGAATCAATATCAACAATGACATATTTGGAGGGAGGTTTTGAAAAGCCAACTAACGTACGACAATGCGCTGAACTAATCAAGGGGAAAGCAAACACCAAAGCACGGGTCAAGTACGCCAACTCAACAAACAACTTTGCGTATTTCGGGAGCCTTTACATTGCCGCGCAATGATACTCCAACTCTCAGGGGATCCTGTGAGTTACCTAACAAGCTTATACGACCACCACGCAAGTCACTCGAGTAGGCATTTTTAACACACTCAGCGAAGAGCGGGCAAGGGGTAGAATCTGTTGGTAAAGCTAGGTAACACTCCGAGAAGCTTCCTCCCTAAAACTAGACCAAGCCAACACTTGGGTCCAAGACCTTTCCTAATCAACAATGGGCTCATCGAGGTGTGCATGTTAGGCTCCACCTGTGGTCCTAAGACTGATGTGACCTCTCTTCGAGATGAAAACCAGGAATGCTCGACTTAATAGCCGGGAAGTAGAATGAATTGCCTCAGTATTATCAAGGTTACAAGAAGGCCACCCGTTTCAAAGGTTGCAGAGGATGATGCAGACGCGTCTGAGCATGTACGAATCACTACAGGTCCTAAGATAGAACTGCGTTTCAGGTATCAAGTCTAACTTGTTATTCTGAGATAGAATAGCTACCCTTATATACTGAGCGAGATATATGAAAATAGGAAAATGAGAGAAACTGAGCGAGATAGGATGAAACAGAGTAAGTAAAATGATAAATAATGTCCATATATGCGTGTATACTATGGTTTTGCCTCGACGTTTTCCTGCCTCGTTCGTTTGTCTTCCTCAATTGAGTTGACTTTTGGGATTTTGGTCTGAATCAACTCAAGTCATTTGCCTTTTTACAAGGCTCGCCAGTTCCTTTAGCAGAACAGCCCTCAGAAGTATTTCTATGTTTTTCCTTGCCAATGGAAGACTGGTTATTATCCCTAGTTCCATGCAGTCTCGAGTCTAGATGCCTGGTAGCATATGGATCTTGGTAAAACACTGAGGCTCGGATAGAAACACTCCTTGGTCCTTCCATGCTCTAGAAGTAGCTACAGCAAGTGGGTCATGTGGCCAAGTTGGATTGCTGCGGCTATCTGCCTGGGTGCTTTCCAGCAAGCGTCAGCTTTGAGGGCACCTGTTAGGGTACTTCCTCATCTCGGTCCACCTTGCTTAGTTTAATAAACTTGAGTATCATGTAGACTCCTTGGTGAGCTGATCGCAGAAGCAATGCCTCATTAAGACTTCGATCCCTTGGGTATATCCTTCGATGACCTAGCCTAGTATAACTGGTATGTGGGCTTGTTTATCTGCCTCGGTCAGCAACTTGTTATCCAACAAGCTTGCCTTGCTACACCATATCATGCATAGGACTTTGATCGAGGCACATTCACAAAGTTAAGTATGGTACCATTGCGCGTACCATTACTCTGCAACCTCTTGGGTAGAATAGGTCCTCGGTAGATTTTAACTATCAGCTCGGGCTCACTATAGTTCTCTTATTGACTGTGTTTTGTTACTAACAGAACCTAGGATTATTGGTTCTGTGCAGTTCTAGCCTTAGCCAAAAAATCAGTGTATCAGCGGAGGCAAAGGACACTTTGGAAATCAATGTCCATTGGAGAAATGAAGCCAGGCCAACAAGGCCAAGGAGACAAAACCTCTCAAGGAACAGAAGAAGAAGAAATTGGATGGAAACTGGAGAGACAGACCAAAGAACAATGAAGTGGCATCCTCATGTATGATTGAGGAAGTACCAGAGTCATCATGGGCAGCAATTGAAATTCCTGCTAAGCCAGGGAGTCTTGTTTTCAATTTTTTGGAAATAGCTGATAAATTTGAATTAGCTCTTTCATTGCTGAGCAATCAAATGAACATGGAGCCAAAAATTGAAACTCCTCTACCTCTTACTCTTATCACTTCATCAGAGCTCAATAACCAGTGCAATGAAGAGGAGGAAGAAGTATATGTCAACATTAGTCTCTTTCCTTCCTTCAAATTTGAATATGACACCGGAGACAGAGTTGGAAAAGTTGATCACTCCTAGTATGCTGCAGCCCACAGTTACAGAGCAATTCTTTTTGACTCCAGATGTTCTACCCACATGATACCACTCTACAACGAACTCAGGAATCAGAAGGAGATTCTGACATGAGTCATCCAGGTTGCTAACACGGAAACTTTCACAGCAAACATCTCTGGCACACTCCATCTGGGACTACCTACATTTGAACAAGAAATAAGAATGTTAAAGCTCCCTAATACCCTTCTATGTCCAGATACTCCCAACATGCTTGTATCACTGGGAAAACTTGACAATGATGGTTACATGGCTAATGGCAAGATGACAATCAAAGATCACCAAGGGAAACTTGTCGGAGTTATCCCAAAGACTAATGGACTATACCAGATCCCATCACAGGAACACACTTATTCAACCAAGGTTGGCAGATTAGTATCTCTATACAAGGCACACTGCATCTTAGGTCACCTCAGTTATGCTTACATGAAGCATATGTTCTGAGATAACCAGGTTTGTGGAATTGGACTGGATCCAAAGCAAATGGACAGACAAGAATGCCATGCTTGTATACTTGGGAAAGCATCTAGGTATCCTATCGCTCAGTTGCAATCATCTCCCTGTGCCAAAAAATTCAGAGATATTTTCCACATGGATGTGTGGAGACCAGCCCAAGTTAAGGTTGGACGCGACTCCGGGTCCTGACCCGGTACCGGCAGGTTTAACCCGTGAGAATACCTGCTGGTATTGAACCTGCAGTTCCCAGTACTGGTTTCCCACGGGTCATCCCCGGTTGCAGGTCGCGATCTTTATTTTTGCCTATACTGGCCGGTACCTGTGAACCTGCACACCAAATAAAATTAAAAAAGACTAAGTTCATTGACGCAAACAGATATCTATTTCAAAATCAAATCAATCTAAGTTAATCTACCTCCACGAACTTGTCCAATCAAATCTCTTGCCTCCAAAAAAGCATTGTCTGACACAATCTCTTGCCATAGCTCCACAAGTGAAGCATTACTTGCTAAATTAAGGACATGGGTGAAACAACGAACCTGAAAGTACAATCAGATTAAGTGTTCAAGTTAACGTAGCAGATAAATACCCTTTTGATACTGCCCCAGGCATCATGCGGCAATGCATTGTCCAACATCAGCAATCTCACAAAAATGTCTTACTTCACCAAAGCCTCATGGGAAATGGACTGGATTGATACAGCCCGCTGAATCATTCAGGAGGAATGGGAGACTCGTTACAAGCCAACCATTGACCATTCCTTCCTGCAGGATAAGGAGAGTAATACAACTCAAATGGATTCAGTAAGTCTATTAAGTTTTGTTTTTTAATTGTGTTGTAACTGAGTCTTTGCAGGCTCTTGATGATATCTTCAAGGAGCTTGACCAGTTTGGCTGAACCAATGCTGAAGATGTGCTGGAGGCATATCTAAGCAGTCCCACTGATGCTGACACAGACCCCATTAAGTATTGGGTCTCACGTGTGGACAAGCCAGGTGCCAAAATCACTCCCCGAGGAGCCTTAGCTCAAATGGGTTTAGATTTTCTCACTGCTCCAGGTGTGCTATAAGTTACTTCTGATTGGTACTAATTCTAATTATTTTGTCAGCAACATCAACAGATGTTGAGCGGTTATTCTCACATGGTGGTGCTCAAGTCTCCAAATGTCGTCACAACCTATCATTTGAGACTTTGCACTGCCTCATGGTTTTACGGTCATGGTTTGAAGCAGGCCTTGTGCCTGTTGAGAGGGTCTTAGAGTACTTCCGTAGTCTCAGGAGCAGGAGAAGGAATGGTGATGCAGACAATGATGATGATGAAGCTATGTAGTTACTTTTTAATACAAGTACTTGTTTATTAGTTGTAAGTCTTCATGAGTGAACATAACCGGTACCTGCAGGTACCAGCCTTGACCTGTGGGCCCAGTACCGGTCAGTTTACCTGTGGCAGCTCCCGGTCATACCTGACCTGTTGCCCACGGGTTTTGGCCTGGTCACATGTCGTTGCTCTGGGCCTCCAGTTACCTGTGTGGCAGGTGCAGGTTTACCGGGACCTGGAGTTGTGTCTAACCTTAGCCCAAGTCAGGACAGTAAACCATTGCATTTACATGCTGACTCTAGTTGACAAAGCAACCAATTGTTGGAGGAACCCCAAATGAAGTCAAAGAACAAGTCATTCACACAGTATGTGGTTCTCCAAACAAGTCTCCAAACTCAATACGGCACAACTGTTAAAGTTCTCCACTCTGACCAAGGGGGAGAATTTCTCAGTAATGAATTCATGGCATACCTGGAACGTATCAGTACACAACAATGTCTCATGGTACATGACACCCTGGAACACAATTGTATAGTGGAACATGCACATCAAACTTTGCTGAACGCAGTTCAAAGTCTTTTGATCTCATCAGGACTCCCAGAATAGCTTTGGGGATTCATGATGAAATATGCAGTATATGTTTGGAACAGGATGCCAAAGAAAGCCATTGGAATGGCTACTCCCTACAAGAAATGGTTTGGTATGAAACCAGACATTACTAATCTTCATATCTTTGGCAGTATCATTTATGTTAAACGAGAAAAGGAACCTGGCAAATTGGAACCACAGGCCCAGGAAGGACACTAGATTGGACTCAAACCCAAATCAAATGGTCACTAAATCTACTGGCCAACACATCACACAGTCATAACAGAGAGAAATGTAGCTTTCTCTAACAGGCAGATCCAACCCATTGAAGAGGAGGATGGAAATATTGGAAATTTAGAAACATTGGTTGCTGAGTTGGAACAGCCCGTCATACCAGTTCCAGAAGAAATTGCTGAACCAGTTTCACCAGATGAAGTAACTGGCAAATGAGTCAGACAGCCCACCAAGAAAATCAGGGATGTTATTGAAGGACTTGGAGAAGGAAGTGACAAGTTGCAACATCTCACTGCATCTCTAAGTCAGGTAACATCAGAAATTGGATCTGATCCTTTATCTGTTGCAGAAGCTATGCAACAACCTGACAGTTCCAAATGGTATGATGCCATGAAGGACAAAATCTCCAGACTCCAGGAGCATGGAACCTACACAATTGTCACTCCACCTCCAGATGCCAATATTCTCACATCCAAATGGGTCTATCAGACCAAGAAGGATGAACAAGGTCACATTACAGGATACTGAGCCTGTCTTGTTGTACGTGGATTTAATCAGATTCCAGATGTTGATTACTTCCCAGATGAAACCTTTGCATCTTTTGCAAAAATTGCATCAGCCCATGCTATACTCAGCATTGGAGCTGAGAAGAGCATGATTATTCACCAGATGGATGTGAAATCTGCTTACCTTTATGGGAAATTGGACAACAACAATGAGTGCATCTATATGAAGGCACCTCCAGGCATTGATATAGGAGTAAAACCAGGTCAAACCTTACAGCTTAAACTCGCACTTTACAGACTTCAACAAGCTGGTTGACAATGGTACATGCGATTCAGGGAAATCATGACCCAACTGGGGTTTAAATGGTCTGATTTTGATTATGCTGTTTCCTATTGCACTGATCCCTTCACCATCATTTTCATACATGTTGACAACATGACATTGGTTACCAAAACCCTGGCCATCATGGAGAAATTGAAGAAAGATATTGGGGCTATAATCAAAGTTGTTGATTCTGGAGAAATCCATTGGCTACTTGGGATTGAGATCCAAAGATCTCTCCATAACAGGACAATTCACTTATCCCAGCAGTCATATATTGATGCCATACTCTCTCACTATGGATTCTTGGATATAAAGCCACTCTCTATTCCCTTTGATCCCCATATCCACCTCACCAAAGACCAGTCACCCAAAATGGTTGAGGAAATTGCTTTTATGCATGACAAACCCTACAGAGAGGCCCTTGGTGCTCTCCAATACTTATCTGTCACTACAAGACCTGATATTACCTATGCAGTTTCTATCCTTGCTTGCTTTTCACAAAACCCTGGCATCACTCATTGGAATGGTGTACACCGTGTCTACACCTATCTCAAATACACCCAAGACTTTTGGCTCAGTACAAGCAACCAGTAGACAGTCCAAGGCTACACGGACGCCAATGGTATGTCCCAAGAGGACCAACATGCCATTTCTGGGTACGTTTTTATGTTGAATGGTGGAGCAGTATCTTGGTTGTTGAAAGAACAGGATACCATTTCTTTATCCACCATGGAAGCCAAGGACATCACTTTGACCCATACAGCAAAGGAAGCAATCTGGCTTAGGAACCTTTTATCGGAAATCTTTGGTCCCATTACTCATGCAATCCCTATCATGTCAGACAACCAGTCAGCCATTGCGTTGGCAAAGGATGATTGTTTTCACGCCAGGACCAAACACATCAATATCCGATACCACTTCATCCACTATGTCATCAAGGAAGGTAAAATTTATCTTACTTACTGCCCTACTGAAAACATGATGGCAGACATCTTCACCAAAGTCTTACCTTTGATGAAAGCCAAACACTTCACAGCATCCATGGGATTAGCAAAGGTTTGAAGGAGAGTGTTGGAATATCAAAAGTAATTTTACTATCACTCTATACATGGAACACTTTCTCATAGTCTCTACTTGTTTGTATCACCACCCCATGCACTCCACTAGTAGTATCTCGCAGTCTCCACTCTATCTATTGGAGTATCCACTTACTCTCTCATGGTACCCACTTTGCCCAATATATTGTTTGTACATACAGTGGCTGTCAAAATTGATGTCACCCCACGTGACCTACTGAATGGGATACTGAATAGGCGACTAAATTGGGGGGGTGACATCAATTTTGACAGCCACTGTAAGACTGTATATAAGCCTAGATACCATACCCTGTAATAATACTGTTGTCCCCCATCAATCTGTGTGATTGTTACCACCAAAAGTCCCGGGTGGACTTACTGCTGCTACTTCCTATTTAGGAATATAACTCTAATACATTACAATTCATAGTAAAAATTACAACGAGTCTTGCACGACTCCAAGGTATTTTGCCATATGCACTTTAACATTGTATGCAAAGATTTTGTTGAGCAAATGCAATAAGAAAGATTCCGGAATCCAACCTAAAGCAACCACTCAATCAGTAAAATGAATGCCCTTCAATCCTATAATCAACACATACCTACAATCCAACCTACAGCCCAAAAGCAATCCCCTGATCTTATCCTGCATCCAGCTAATTTCTCTTTTTCTATTTGCTCTCTCTTTGGCTTCAACAAGAATCTTGTTGACTCTTGGGAGACAAATATCATTGTGCAATTTGGCTGCCTTTGCAATTGCCTCAGCTTCAGTGTCTGATTTACTGTAGTGTTTCAGGAGCAGTCAGTGCAAGTGTTAGGCTGTCTTCAGCTGCACAGGTGCAGGTGCAAGGATTGTTAGAACCATGCTAGTTTGGTATACTAGATACTATAAGTAGTACTTATAGTAATTGAAATAAATGTATTGGATTGCCTATTCAGTTAATAGACAATTTCAAGGGTGTACCATCGTGTGCAGACCTCAAATGGTAACGTTGTTGAGCTTATATACAGCTCGGAGATTGGATAATAAGTGATTATTATTGTAATTGATACAACAGTAGTGAGTATATGCGCTTATATGCGGTTGCAAAGGGTATGATTAGCATTAACGGAACGTATTGTCAAGTTTTGGTCACATGCTGAGGTGTTGAACACGCTAGAATGGCTTATATGTGCTGGTATGTGTTGTTGATGGTGAATGAAAGAACTACCAATGGTATTTGGTAGTTATAAGTATACAGGAATAGAATGGGGTTGCAGGTACGAGTATCGGGGAGGTTAGCAATGGTGTAGAGAACAATACTATGGGCAAAAGGAGATGTCGGGATGAAGTCCTAAATGGGTCTTATTCACGAGGCCGGATTAGTGTTTAATTAATGTCGTTAGGTACGGTAATTACGTGGTACGTTAATGGGTTAATGACAAGACGGTTAGTCATCGATTAGTGGTACTGAGAACAAGGGATTGTTTATAGGTTGCTCGGAGGCAACGTCGAGGGTGATAGCAAGCAGAGGAGTCATTGAGACGACAACGTCCAAGTCTAACGGTAGCGACCAGGTTAGATTAGTGTTGACTGATGTCGTTAATTACCATCAGCAAAACCTGTATGACATGGGCAGTGCTTGAGTGAACTGTCCAGAGTTCCCAGCGCTCCAGCGTCCCAGCAGGAGGGGGCTCCCAGAAGCTCCCAGAGGCCGCAAAATTGCCTTATTTGGAAATAACGTATGATTTTATATTTCTGACAGCACTGGCAAGCGCTGGCCAGCGCTGGGAGCTCTGGGAGCGCTGGGAATTCTAAGTATTGCTGTGGGAATTAAAATGCAAAATACAGGTTTTGCTGATGACATATTGCCATAATTATATGGTGTTAACAGTTAACGACGAGACAATTGGTCGTCTACTAGTCGTGCTGAAGATGATGAGTCATCTGTAGGTTGCTTGAGAGCAACATCAATGATGTTTGCAAGCAAAGGGGTTGTCAAGACAACATCCAAATCTAATGGTATAAACCAAGTTAGATTAGTGTTACGATAATAGGCACATTGATCATGGGATGTGATCAAGATCGGACTTAAGGATCAATTAGATATATTGATCAATGTCAAAGCGTAGGTATGGAGCGTCGAAGATGCTCTACGTGTAAGTAAACGAGAAATAACGAGAAAGATGAGACTTGTAGCGAGACGGTAGGTAAGCAAAAATAGTAGAACTGGGGTCCGAGAGCCCAGTTCCAGCTGCTTTTATAGCAGTTCGGATTTCTAAATACGGAAGTAGTTACGGTACATAGTTACGGTTTATTCGAGAATGTTCCTGGTTCCAGAATGTTCCGTTAGCCTTAGTTATGGCTAAATGGCACAGATATTTACAGTATCGACACGTTGTAATAGTGTTTTGACGCGTCGTACTGGTATTTTGACGCGCAGCGTTTCGTGGACTATCCACGTGTTAGTAGTAGTAGTAGTAGGTGTAGTATAGTATGAAATGAGAAAAATAATGGGGCCGGGTCGTAACAAGGATAGGCTGAGCTAGAGTTGGTCTTGAGTTGACTCAGAGGACTCGGATGAGTGGGAGTGTGAGAATGATTTTTGGGCTGAGGAGTTCTAGGTTCTAGCTAGTCTAGCTAGAGTGATTTATATTTTATAGGCGGACATCTGCATCTGAATTTGGTCTGTTGTACATGTATTCTAGTTGGATAGCATTCTGCAATGCTCCATTTCTTGTGATAAATCATGTCATTGACTTATGTTTCATCCAAGTACCTAGCCTCCATTCCAAACTCCAAACTCTCCTCAACCAAGTTATCAAATACATCAAGTACCAGGTCAAAGCTGTATTTAATGAACTCCATTTTTCGTGATTATATACAATATTGGCAGCAGTCTATCACCACTTGACCTGCATACGTTCCTTCCTTCTCCGCCGCCTTATTGAATCTTAGCACACTGACATCACAGCCCGCTTGTTCATTTCCAGGCCCAAATACTAAGTACTTTGATGTGGTTTTGGTGAAAGTATAACATTTTTACACCCCCAGCATTCATGCTAACCACTGTCATGATGTTTGCTTCTGACTGCACAAATTACCATTTACTCAGCCAGATTTTAAGACAATTAATAACAGAGTAATAAATTAAGGATGGCACAAAATGATGTTTATCAAAGGATAGGGAAGTTTTTAAAGAATCAAACAAATACTAGCAAGGGAGGGCAAAAGCAACCCCAAACTCCAAGGAACAGTCGCTATTTTTTTAGTTGACATTTGAGACTGAATTAATATCCAAGGTGGGAACATCTTCCAAATGAAAACTTTGCTCGTAGGTGCTTCCTGTTTGAATCAGGATTACAAGAGCAACTGGATTCAAGGCCTATAAATGAAAGAAAAACAGATTAAACAATTCATGTCAAATATTGAAACTGCATATTAGAATGGAGTTGGACCTACAGCACTATATATATACAATACATTAAGAAAATGAATGGCATTTTCGAAAGAGGACAATGCAGCTGCATGAATGTCTAGCACATTGAGGATAATTTCGGCAACCTTTTCATAAAAGTTATATCATGTGAAATATTAAAAACTTGAAAAAATTACAGACCTGCACCACACCGAAAATTGCACCAGACTCAATCAAAAGTAAAAGGATTGCTTCGACCTGTGTTTTCTTTTTGCGTGATATTGCATGAGTGGATTGATGATGCGTCCTAAAACAACACACGTAATAAGTTGGTCGGAAGTGAATGAGATGCTCAATGCCCACCATGCCCGATAAGCTATCAGCAATGTTGCCACAATGTTTACTGTCAAATTGAGCACAGTACTGACCCAGTCCACAATTCCAGTATTATTGATATTCAAGTTGATTGTTGCTTCAGTGCCAACAATGGCATCAGCAATATCACCGCCTAAATAGTCTCCGTTAGTATATGTCATGGACATATGGCAAAAGAGACTACCAATGTCTGCTAGTAAGATAGTCAGCAGTGTCCGTTTAATCAGCCTATTTTCTGCCCACAGTGCCCAAGCTCTCCAAATAATAGCTGCATCAGCAATTAAAAACTGTATACAGGGTAAAATGTCAGTTTTCATCTCCAAATGAAGTATTTATGCAGAATTCACAATAGAATTCTCAGACCATTGTTCTAAAATAAGCATTGGAACACATTTCAAGTTAGCAGCTATGTCCTGTGCTACTTGACCCCCTGATAGTGAAACCACAAAGGCAAACTTGACCAGAACCAAATTGTATGCTGCAGCTGCACAAACATAAAGAGATGACATCACAAATCCTGCCAAAAGTAGTGCAATCAAGGCTTTGTGTGCTTGTGCATTATTTTCTTTTTGCCTACAATGTGATTTCGGATATGTAGGTTTAGTATAACAGAATATGCAACATAGCAATAAGCGCACAGGATGATATGCATGCTAATGATGAAAGCCAGTATGTAGACCCCTGATAGCAACCTGTTAAATAAATGTCCTTCCTTTCTATAAGTACATTGCTTACCCCAGATTCCAAATTGAAATATCAGGAGAGAAGTATTTTGAAAGATTGCGATTCCGTCACCTATAATTAGTGCTGACTCTTCTGGTGTCATGGTAGATGTTATATCAAGTGATATGGTGGGTAGTACAGTAACTTCTACTTAGAATGGGCTGTTTTATACCATTGCTTCAAAGTTCAATATCATTGTTCTCAATCATGGCAATAACTTTTTAGATACAGAGTCCTTCGCTCACACCCTGTATACCATGATGGCAACCACCATTTGAATTGTTTATCATCAGCAAAACCTGGGTGCATTCCAGGTGCATTCATAGCATCAGCAAATCCGTTTTAACTGGATCACACGACCATTTATTTTAATTTGATTATACCGGATGTATATTCTTCTTTATATGGATTTATACATTGACAGCAAGGCTCCAATAAATAGTAGTGTATGTCACTGTATGATGGCATAAAGACTTCTCTGAACCTCGGACTTCAACTGCACAGTGCAAGCACTTTGCCCCATCCCCCATCTTACATGACCAGATCCATGACTTTCTACGCAACACTGGCATCACTAGCACAACAGGATGATTACTGCACCCTTGAAGGATGGTGCTATTGCACCCTTGGAGGATGGTGCTATTGCACCCTTGGATCGGAAGCACAATGGTGCCATTGCCCCGGGTTCTTATGTTCTCCGAGTCCTTTTATCATTTATGGTGACACTGGTGTACTTACAACAATTAGGTGCTTGCTAGCTCCCAATTAGCGTCTGTGCGCTACCATCGACTGTCTCTTAGTTTCGCTACAAATCCCCGTTTTTATCTTTTTCGTGATGTAAGTATCCCTTCCGTAACTTGACTCTGGACGATGGATAGATCTACCAACTTGCGAATTGAGTTGGCTGTGCGTTGTGGCTGTATCTGTCTTGTGTTTCAGATAGTGAGAAGAATGGTTTTGCGGTGGTTTTCGTTAGTATGTCATATCCTCTATGAGAGGTACACTCCCTGGTTCTTCTTCCAGATCTCTGCAGCCAACTATTCCTTCCTGTCTGCTCACTGGGATGTAGTTCATCCCACCACTTGTACCAATAGCTGTAAGTATTACTGTATAATCTCTCTTGAATTTCAGCAGTTTTGAGATCGTAACGCGTAACAAGGCCCAAAATATGTAAAATATTACTATATAAGGCAATTTTTGAGGTGCCGGCGCAGCTAGCACGTCCTAAAAAGGAAACAGAACTCATCAAGAACTGAACTCAAGGCGTAACGCGCCATACCCCTTGATTACTTGGTCGTAATTGTACAGTAGTGTACCTTTCATTTTGAATGTAATATATTACAATGCACTACATTAACTAGATTTACCGTCGAGGATTTGCCGGACTTGACCAGCATTACAAGATTGGCACCAGTACTGCTTGCACAGCGTTCGCTTCCGAAGAGTTCACTGTCCCAAAAGTTCTGTTTGGAAGCAGGAGACTCAGAGGAAGGATGGAGTGCGTAGGACCGGATTTATGATGGCGGCAATGGAGTTTCGGCGCTATATACTCGTAGTTGTTAGTGCACAAGGACTCGGAAAGGAGAAGATTGTTCAAGACGACATGCTTGGCCATCAGCACTTTTACAACGTATGGGGTATGTACCATACACTCCATACGAATTCGATACATGGCTGTGATGTATGGCTACTGCAGTATTGCAAGGTTTCCCTCCTATTCCTTTTTATTAACCGCTCATACGTCGCTCAATTGTTTCTTCTGCGTCGAATTGAGATAGATAGAGTACATGTCTATGGACAAGAAGCTACAGTTTTTATTCATGCTACACTGTCGTTGAGACTAACATACAACGAAAACACTGATCCTGAACGAAGGAAAAATGCGGCGATACATTGATGCTGCGCTGCGTCCACTTCTATTTATCTCAACTGCCCTTGCTATCGGGAATACATCCGGTGGTTCAGCTTTTAGGGCTTGTAAATTTGAAATAAACTCATCAGTGACCTCAGTCACAATAGGCAATGTCAGAAGTGGTGAGACTATCCCACTGATCAAAGCCATTTCACTCAAGCTAAAGCGTTGCATGTCATTGCTGAGAAGGACCAGCGCTGGCCCATGGTAAGACGGAATTACAATAACCTTGCGGATGGCAAACACGTCGCCTCTCCGGTACAGCCACACTAGCTATTTGGCGCTTTGACATCAATCGCACAGAAGTATTCCAGCTTCAATCCAACAGCGCATCCCAAAGCTTACACGGAGTATCCTAAATGAATTAAGGTTGATATCAGTACACTTTATTCACCATTACAAACGCAAAAATCATGACTACTAACCTGCGAGTCGCTGGTCACCACCTGAACAAAATTATCCGTCTCAACATTCTCCACATACGCCAACCTAGCCAGCGTTTGTGTCAGATTACCCGGAACATATTTCGGCCAATTGGGTGCAGGAGGTTCGTTTGGATTTTTGATAAAGTTGGCGATTGCCGTTTGGAAGGTTTTGGATAAGGTGACCTCGTTTTGGGTCGCGGTGCTAGCGTTGTAGGTTCCGAAGACTTCTTGGACTACTGGCCCGTATTGAATTAGGGGGAGGGAGATTCAAAAAGGAATTAGTTTTGAAATACGCACGCTCAGTAGAACGCCATGCGCCAGCATTGGGAAAGAGTTGAAGGTCGGGGAAGACAGGTCCTACATTCACAGAGAATGATAAGGAAGGATTATCAGCGAATAAAAGCTGCACTAACCATATTCGTAGCGGAAAACACTAGAAATACCAGATTCGA
Organism: Gymnopus androsaceus JB14; assembly: GCA_009733575.1. NCBI lineage: Eukaryota > Fungi > Basidiomycota > Agaricomycetes > Agaricales > Omphalotaceae > Gymnopus > Gymnopus androsaceus. Next base: position 24,849 of record ML769397.1, on the reverse strand, counting down.
CGAACGCTGCAATCCATAAGCTTGCCGGGCTATATACCACATCAGTAAATGAGATGAAAAACATTCAAATGAGCTCACCAAAGGAATGGCACATCCCTAAACACATCTGCGATAACATCTGTATCATTCTGGCCAAGATAAAGCGAGCGAACAACATCTGCCGTAACATTCGGGTCGAAGCAGTGTCAACAGCCAAGTTACTTTGAAGAAAAAATGTTGAAGACTCAGGACTTGCGCAGATCGAGCACTACTACATATATATAGCAATTTTGGGCTTCAGTAACTTCCGGACATCCTGAAGACCGGATTTGTTCATGTGCATAAAATACATGCAGTACTTGCAAAGTGTCCAAATGCACATTTCAACCAGATACTTCTCGCGCTGACAAACCTGTAGAAAATACTCATACTCCTGCCTTGTCGTTTGTTCCACTTGCGCGTGCATCACCGAAAGGCTGTTGACCGGCAACAGCGCCTGTGCATTTTTCGTTATAGTAGACATTTCCTGCGGCGTTGCGGAGGGCGTTGGTAGCCGTGATGAGGGCTTTACGTTCAGAGGTGAAGCTAAGGAGATTAGTCGGTATCCGATAGAAGAAAGATCTAGTACATACATTGCGCCAGTTAGGCCGTATTCAGTGGTAGTATCAATCAATTCCAAGGTTTTTTCATAATCTTCGTCGTCGAAGACGTAGGCCTATTTAGTGAGTTCTCGAGATGGAAAATTTCGTCGAGATAATCTACTGTGAGGATAGGACCAAAGATCTCCTCGACCATGGTTACCATACGCGGGTCTTTGGTGAGAATAACCGTTGGTTGGACGAAGTAGCCTTTCGAACCGTCACCTATTCGAATACGCGTCAGGAAGCAAGATATCGAGGAGAAACATATAAAATACCCACCAGTGCCACCAGTGAGGATCTCAGCTCCGGCATCCTTAGCTTTCTGGATGTACGACATGATCTTGTCAAAAGCAGGACGTCCGATGACTGGACCCAGAAAATTGCCACATTCTAAAGGCGATCCGACTTTGATCTTGGAAATTTCTGACAACAGCTGGTCCTCGAAGCCACCCGTCCAAACTGAAGAAGAGACATAGAGACGGGATAGTACTGAGCGCTTTTGACCTGATAGAAGGGTTGATCGATAAAGAGAGATAGACATGCAGATTACTCGCCTTGGTATTCAAAAGCACCACGAATACTCTGAATCACCGCGTTCCGGATTTCAGCAGACTTGTGCATGACGTGAAAGTTTTTTCCTCCAGTCTCACCAACAACCCTTGGATAACCTTTGTACTTGTCCATGTTTGCGGCGATGTCTTTCCATAGCTTTTTGAAGATGAAGGTGCTTCCGGTGAAGTTGAGTGCGGCGAAACTCTTGTGACTAATAGCTTGAGTGACGACTTCTGGAAGAAATTGGACAACACCAGGAGGAATGCAGTGAAGATTCGGTGAATGGAGTAGGTAGCGGCAGGGGAAGGCTTCCAAACGACAACATCTCCGACGAGAGCAGGTGTTGCGCGGAGGTTACCTCCAATAGCGGTGAAGTTGAAGGGTGTTACGACAAACACGAACCCCCAAGAGGTCGGAATTCGAGTCGGCTGGAGGAAAAGACGCGTCAAAAACATTTCCGAGGAGAGATGAAAGACTACACACACTTCCATGCCCTAGCAAAGTTCTTCCCTGGTTGCTGAGCGTCAAATCCTCAACATATTTCACGCCGAATCGCAGGAAATCAGTCAACTGATTCAAGAGTCAGGTTAATTTGTATGCAGCGGCATCGATCTCTGCCTGCCAAGCAAAATGAGTCCCCATGGCCAGAATTCGCGGATGGAAATCATCGATTTGACGTCGGTATGTCTGCTTGAGCGGTGTTCATTGGTAATCTTGGGGACAGTAAAGATAGTGCCAAGCACTGAATGGATACAGCTTTTCAATCGAATCATTGATTCATAGACCACTCGCTTTGCTACCCAAGGTGCGCCATTCTTCCTATCCTTGTAAAGACTTTCAAGCGATGTTCTGTCATTCAGCGGGACAGGAGTCCCGAAGGTACTTGGGCAATCTGGGACTGTAGGGGAGGATTGACAAGTCAGCACGGAAAGTTACAAATTTCTGCTTGGCACTACTTAAAGACGCACGTGATTCCCGATAAACCATAGATGGTGGGGCATCGATATGCCTATGATCCTCTATGATCAGACTCTCAGTGCTCATTTTTGGCGAGAGCATTACTAGAAAAAATTCGCGCGGAATATTGGAACGACTCTTCAGGATGCAATGATAGGTAATGGTCCAATCTCTTTCGAGCATATAAAGCCTGACTTTTTTGTATACTAGGAAACAATACCAGCGTACCGCAATGCCTGTCATGCAAGGAGTCATATTCATATAGGCGTCCAGCCAAGGAAGAAGCGACATCCGCGAATTTGCCACAAGATAAAATGATATCCACACGAAGGTTTCCCGAAAGACGAACGTAATCCATTCACTTCAAGGTCGTGTCAATAAGTATTCTTGCCTATAAAAGCCCAACGAATGTCCAGGTTATACCCCAGCTAACCCCAGCCAACTCAGCTTTTCCTTACCTCTTCTCACCCTTCACGACATGTTCAAGTTCATCACTCTCTTTGCCCTCATGAACGCGGCCCTTGTCTCGTCTTCCGCTGTTATTCGCTCGCCTGCTGCTGCTGCCGTGGCCAACGTTGGTCCTGTCAGCGATTCAGCGAATGCTATTACCGCCCTCACCACCTGCACCCAGGTCAACTTGGAGACCTGTCTCGTCTGGAGTGCTACCACTTTGCCTGTCGGCTGCACTAATCTCGCCGCTAATGGTCAAGCCAACGACGTGAAGAGTGTCGTGACAGGATCTGGTGTCGAGTGCACCCTTTTCACGTAAGTTTTATTTCCGCATTCCATCCAATGCCGGTTTCTGAACCTTTACAGCTCTACAACTTGCACTGGCAGTTCGCAGCTAATTAACGGTACTATCAATGACCTCTCGGTTGTTGGGTTTTCCAACAAGGCAAATTCGTTCTCCTGTCAGTCCAACTAAAGAGGCCCGACGTGTAATGTCCGTTCAAACTTGTTCACCCCAGAACTTCTCATGACTGATGATTTTTAGTTGGATTGAACTAATTATTGTGAAATTCGATGTGGAATAGAAGAAGCAACTCGGTGCTAGCTGGATGTTTGTATGCCAAAACGTGTGCAATGTACACCCCGCCCATCATTCGTTTCCCCAGTCAAATGTGTGTGTGTGATCATGAGTTTAATGCCAAGTAACAGCTCCCCTATATGTAGCTTTTTTGAAGGTAGCAGGGATTGACAAGTACTGATGGTTTGATCGCCAAGTTCAATCAGAACTCATCCTTTGGAGTGTTCATCGCGAACTAAATAAACCAGTAGCATGCGAGGTCATCCTCTCATACCTGCACTGTAAGTTACTGCTCGTAAGGATGCACTTGTGCGACTGAGTAAATTCAACAACTTCCAACCCGAAAACCAGATCTGTTGCAAGGCATTTATTTGGTGTGCGCGTAAAACATATACAGTACTTGCAAGGTGTCCATATTCACAGTTATTTAATTATCAATGTCTATTTCAACCAATCCCTCAAACCAAATTCGAAGGATAATGGAAATCCTCCAACCCAACAAAGTTTTCCTTGATACTTCTCGCGCTGACAAACCTGTAGAAAATACTCATACTTCCCGCCTTGTCGTTTGTTCCACTTGCGCGCGCACCACCGAAAGGTTGTTGACCGACGACAGCGCCTGTGCATTTGTCGTTATAGTAGACGTTTCCTGCGGCGTTGCGGAGGGCGTTGGTAGCCGTGATGAGGGCTTTACGTTCAGAGGCGAAGCTAGAAAGGGGATTAGTAGGTATCCGATTGAAGAAAGATATAGTACATACATTGCACCAGTAAGGCCGTATTCAGTGGTAGTGTCAATCAATTCCAAGGTTTTTTCATAGTCTTCGTCTTCGAAGACGTAGACCTATACAGTTTAGTGAATTTGAGAGACACAAAAGTTCGTCGATATGACCTACTGTGAGGACAGGACCAAAGATCTCCTCGACCATGGTTACCATGCGCGGGTCTTTGGTGAGAATAACCGTTGGTTGGACAAAGTAGCCTTTCGAATCGTCACCTATTCGAATACGCGTCAGGAAGCAAGACATCGAAGGGAATTACTAAAATACTCACCAGTACCACCAGTGAGGATCTCAGCTCCGGCATCCTTAGCTTTCTGGATGTACGACATGATCTTGTCGAAAGCAGGACGTCCGATGACTGGACCCAGAAAATTGCCCCATTCTAAAGGCGATCCGACTTTGATCTTGGATACTTCCGACAGCAGCTGGTCCTTGAAGCCACCTGTCCAAACTGAAGAAGAGACATAGAGACGGGATAGTGCCGAGCACTTTTGACCTGATAGAAGGGTTAATCGATAAAGAGAGACAGACATGCAGATCACTCGCCTTGATATTCAAAAGCACCACGAATACTCTGAATCACCGCGTTCCGGATTTCAGCAGACTTGTGCACGACGTGAAAGTTCTTTCCTCCAGTCTCACCCACAATCCTTGGATAACCCTTGTACTTGTCCATGTTTGCAGCGATGTCTTTCCATAGCTTTTTGAAGATGAAGGTGCTTCCGGTGAAGTGTAGCGCGGCGAAACTCTTGTGGCCGATAGCTTGAGCGACGACTTCTGGAGGAGGTCCAGGTACAAATTGGATAACACCGGGAGGAACACCAGCTTCGGTAAATATTTGGTGAATGATATAATTGGAGTAGGTCGCGGCGGGGGAAGGCTTCCAAACGACAACGTTTCCAACGAGAGCAGGTGTTGCGCAGAGGTTGCCTCCAATAGCAGTGAAGTTGAAGGGCGTTACGGCAAACACGAACCCCTCAAGAGGTCGGAATTCGAGTCGGCTGGAGGAAACCACGCGTCAAAAAGATTTTCGGAGAGATGAAAGATCACACACTTCCATGCCCCAGCAGAGTTCTTCCCTGGCTGCTGAGCGTACAAATCCTCGACGAATTTCACGCCGAATCGCAAGAAATCAGTCAACTGATTCAAGAGTCAGATTAGCTTTGTACATTGTCGGATTTTGGTCGGGCGCACCTCCGCAGCGGCATCGATTTCCGCCTGCCAGGCGTTTTTACCCTGCCCCAGAATCGTCGCAGCCATAAGCTTGTAACGATATTTTCCGCTAACCAAATCGGCCGCTTTCAAGAAGATAGCAGCACGATCGTTCCAGGGCATAGCCTCCCATTCTGCCTTGGCAGCAAGTGCACCATTGATAGCGTTCTCGACGGTTTCTGGATCGGCTTCGTGATAAGTGCAGAGATGCTTTGCGTGGTCGTGAGGGATGGGTTGTTTTGCTAGCTTTCCGGTTTTGACCTGAAAAGATATCGTCAATTATGACTCAATGATTGGTATGGATGTTCATACCGGTTTTCCATTGACTATACAGGGAACTTCGAATGGGAGTTCCTGCTCCATTTGCGAGATGGCATCCTGCAAAGCATTACGCTCAGCTGAATTTGGCGCGTAAGCTTTCTATCGATCCCAAGAGATCAAGAAAATAAGCGAAAATGTTCGCTCGAGTAAAGGATACCATACCATTGGCTCATTGTCGATGGCTGGTACTTTGAAAGAGGCGAGCTGAGCCGAAGCCATCGTGCTAGATGATGTTGGTACGAGTTGAAGATGGAAGGACGGCCGAAGCTTCCTCCTGTTCCATGATCCGAGTTACCAGCGCGTGCCACTAGATATAGATATGGCGCCATACGGTACATTCTTTACCGGTTCTCGAATCTCCATGATGCAAAAAATGAGTCGCCATGGCCAGCTAAATTTCAATTTGTATACAGGAGCGGACGGCAACCTAGTCTGAGAAAGGCAAAGCTGTAGTTATCAATATCATCACGTTGATGCGCACGAATTGACGTTAGAGAAACTTTCGCCTAAACAGTTGAGCGTGGGAGTGGGCAATGCCGCTTTGACAAATGGCGGGCGCCTATTTTTTTGATCCCCACCAAAGCGTGCAATCTTCATGTTCCTCCATGTACTATGGTTGTTCAGGATATGCTGACCATCGCATTGCGGGACAACCAGTGAAGATATGAGAAATCTGACTAGGCCATTCGATTCGTAGGCCTTTAAAACCCTCAAACTAAGATTATTAGATTTTTCATGAATTTCCTCGTCGCATCGGCCGTCTCCCGAGCAAAAACCAGGATATGCTGATTTTTGATGCGCGCCAAAAACCTTAGAGGCGAACAACGAGTCTTTCGTTTGCGCAATACGCTATTCTTCATATTTTCCTTAGAAAACTTGGATTTAAGATCTTACCATTATATATTCTGGCTGGACCAGCGCAGCTCTTTTATTTATTTATTTATTTTTTTAAAATCATGTTTATTCGCCTGTGCGCTGTAGCGTATGTTAGCAAAAATCTGCTGTGTATCGTAGTACGTATTGTAATGTTCGGCCATTGTAAAGGTATTTCTGTCAACATCATTCAGTTCTCGAGAGAGCCCGATTAAGCAGTGTGTCGTAGAGCGTCCGTGCATGGTATGTATGTATGTAAAATGAGAGAGACTGAGAAAAGAAACAGATAGAGAGGAATGGGAGAAATGGGAGAGGAATATAGTTCACATTGGTTAATCGTCATTCTTTAGCTCTGGTAAGTCTCCAACTATATGGTGAAAGCGCTTCGTGTGGTCGATGAATCGAAATAGGTGCTTCAGGTTTGCACTGTCCGTAAGTAGCGCGGCCATATTGAACCTTTCGTGGCCTACTGCCCTTTGGAGTCTGTTCCGTGGTGCACAGTGTGCGGGACATTCGAGAAGATAGTGGAATACAGTCTCGGGGTGTCGTTTGCAGCATGGACAGTCTGGTGAATCGGCGAGTTGGATGCGATGGAGGTGTGAATTCAGTGGGATGTGCCCAGTGCGGATTTGTGTAAGGATTGAAAGGAGTTTACGCGGTAGGTTACGCGACAGTTTCCAGTACGCTCGGCTGGCTTTGGTGGCCGCTGAAGCGTCAATCAGACTGAACTTCGCAAATCGGGGCGAGTTTTGCCAGGTTTTGTCGTGCTGGGTTTGTAGGCTGGCTCGATAGGTTCGGATAATGGATGTTCGGCTTCTAGGGAGGGGGTCATGGAGTTGTACAGGGAGTTTCTTTCGAGGGCTTGAGCGACCCACTGCTGCCTTCTTTGCTTCAGCGTCCGCTTTCTCATTACCATCCATTTCTGTGTGCCCGGGCACCCAGGAAATTAGAACTTTGAGTGCTGGATGAGTCTGTCACAATTCTACTAGGAGGGTATGAAAGCGGTTGAGAAGGTAGTGGGATGGGCCTGAGGTAGCTGTGTCTGTCGCGGTAATCGCAGATGTGTTGTCTATCCAAATCGAGAGTATCCTTATTTGTTGTTGTCGTCAGGCCAGATGGAGCGATAGGATTAGGCCAACTATCTCCGCTTCAAAAACCTCATGATCATCATCTGATCCTAACCTGAACCTTACTGTCTCTATCTCTTCCCCATCTCTATAGAGGACTGCCGCAGCTCCAACACCTCCTTTATATCCTGACCCATCTCCAAAGGCTTGTAGATCGGCGTCATCTTCCTCCAGTAACTTGATTGCTTCTTCCTTATCTTTGCAGATCCGGATTTCAAGGTCTGGGTCCCAGCTCGCTTCATATCGGACAGCCAGTTTTTTCTCAACTGACTTTGGTTTCAATCCGAACGCGCGCATCAGGTTGTGGAGGGGGGAGAAGTGGCGGGTACGGCGGGAGTTTCGAGCTGCGTTTGTGATTCGGGGTGCCAGAGGGTGAGTTTCGGGCAATGTGCATAGTCGCGTTGCTGCTCGCTGACATTGTTGTTGGATTTCTAGTGGCATAGGTAGAAGGGCGGCATGTATGTTTAGGATATTGGTAGCTGTTGTTGACATAGCTCCAGAGATTAGGATGGCCGCTTGTCTCTGTATTGCCGTTAGCCGTTTGACTATTGCGCAGGGTGCGATTGAGTTGTTTTTTTGCTGTGGGACCAATACAACATGGGCAGCATATAGCATTCTCATGATTGCTTTGGACTTGTAGAATTGTCGAATGTGTTGGCCTGCCATCCCGTCTTTCATTTTCGACAATCGGCGGAAGTTGGTGATCCAGCCCTGGCCTCGTTTTAGCATAACAGCATGTTGCTCTTTCCATCGGAGTGCCTGATCCATTAGGACTCCCAGGAATGGTGCATGCGCTTCTGACTTCACTTCGAAAGACCCAATCATCACCCCCGGCCCTCGGATTAGTTCGGTCTTTGTCTGTCCTGGTGTGTGTTTCCTTCGCCTTGTGAAGTCGACGAGTTTGAACTTATCGACCCCAAATGAACAGTTGTGCTGTTTCGCCCATTCTAGGACCCCTCCCTCTCTCTCCATCGTCTCTCCTAGCTCCTCGTGTATTCACTCTACATCCTTTCCCCACTTCAGGGCCACCACATTGTCCATGAATCCATATCCCTCTTCATTGTTTCTTCCTTTGAACCTCCTCAGTAGGCCAGCAGCGTACAAGATGTACCCAATCCCCACATTGGGGTCACCTTGGTCCTCGCCTCCGAGAATTCTGATGGGCTCTGAGACGTAATCGTCAAACCTGATTCTTGTAAAACGGTTGGTGTATTGTCTTTTCAGCCAGTCAACTATCTCCTGCGGAACTCCCAGTAGTCTGAGTTCGTGATACATCATCTCAAGATCGACACTAGGGAACACTCCCTTCACATCCATGAAGAGCACGGAGACGACATTCCCTTCTCTCCACAGTTGTTTAATACGGTCCACCATGAGATGGATAGAGTCAGTTGTGCTCCGCCCTGGTCATGCTCCAAACTGGAGGGCTGGGAGGAGGCCGAGTAGTTCTGCCTTTGTCGTCAACATATCCGCTAGAAGACTGTTTGCGAGTTGGCCATGACCATTGGACAGAGCAATTGGTCTCCATGCATTGCGTCTGCGATAGTGTGGCTTTCCTGGTTTGCGGAACACCAGTGTGTCAATGAGCGACCAGTCATCTGGGTAGACTCCGAGGTTGAAAGTTGCGCGATAGATTGGTCCCAAATGAGGGACTATGATGTCTGAACATCTTTTGAAAAGGTCATTGGGGATGGTTCCGGGCCTGGTTGCTTTGCCGTTTTTCATACGGCGTATGGCATTCGCTACCATCCTGTTGGTCGGTGGGACAAAGTTCCAGACTGGGGGTGGGTAGGCGGGGTGATCTGGCACGGACGATGTCTTGGGTGGTGGTGGAAAGAAAGCCTCCTCAAATATACTCTGTTTATCCTCATTACTTGTGTATGATTTGTCCCTGCCCATCTGGTCTTTCACCACCAGTTCCGGGATCCTCGCTCGACCACCATCTCTCGGCTCCGCTTCCACCATCTTTCCGATCCCCCACATTGAACCTTGAGTCTGCCTCCGCCATATATTCAACCCACTTGTCTGCTTTCGCCCTCTTTACCTCCGCCGAGAATGTCTGGTGCATCCTTCTGTACTCCTCATGGACTGGGTGATTGGGTTCCATCCTCTTTCTATACGAGCGCTTTTCCAAGTTTTTTTTCACCTTCTTCATCGCTCCCAGTTCTTGCATCCACCATCTCCTTTGGTTTGGGCTTGTTTTTACCAGTGGGACCTCGTCTATTACCACCTTTTCGACTATCGAGTGCAATTGGTTCAGCACTCTCCACAGCTTGTCGACCTCGTCAATCTCCTTCGGTTCACCTACTTTTGCAAGCTCCTCAGCGAGCTTTTCCCGGAAGCTTTCCCAGTCAACTAGTTTCCAGTTGCGCCTCTCTTGCTTTTCTGCCTCCTGCACTCGCACATCAAAGATGCTCACAATAGGAATATGATCTGTTTTCACCAGCCTGTGCTCCGGTAGGGTATCACAACGAACTACCTGGTCAACCAATCCTTCCATACAGAAGACATTATCAGACTCTAGTGTATGTCTTCCAGACGTGGGACTGTAGGGTTGGTAGGGCTTCTGGGAGTACCATGTGCAGTTGGAATTCGGCAAGCATACAGATTAGGGGTTGGGCGGCATCTAGGTTTTGGGTTGTGAATAATTGGTGATTGGCAGGATCGTCCCACATCGGGTGATGTCTATTAAAGTCTCCTAGCCATATCGAGTGGAGGGGGGCCTTTGGTACGTTTCTGGCTTCCGGCTCTGTATCCAACGCTGAACGCTGAGTATTGCTTCATCGTTTCCACAGTCATTGTATATATTGAAGATACGGATTGTACCAATTTCGGTAGTCATCTGGATAGCTGTGACATCTGGGCTATTGATTCGAAGCTGGGTCCAGGACCCCGTGGAGATTTTCGAGTTGACGAGGAGGATGGATCTTGTAGGGGTCTCTTTGTACTGTTGTTTGTGGTTAATGGGGTAGATTGTTATGTGGTGGGGAGGGGGTCTTGCGTTTCCCAGGAAGTCGATGTGAGGTTCCTGGATGGCTACAATTCCAGCGTTACCGCCTTTGCCATGGAGGAAATCGTGTGTGGAGATGTCAGATTTGTTTGTGTTTAATTGCATAATGGTGAGTCTGTCCTCTCAATGTTTGCTGGTACCTGGCATCTCTCATCTAGAGGGTTGCGTGGCATCAGACGCGTCAAACACGTCATTCATTCTGCCTCCCCAGTCTTGTTGTGTAGATGATGGCTCGCCAGCAGGTCCAGAGCGAGTTTGGGATTGCGAGAAGTAGCGGTGAATGGGGCCTTGCTGTCTCGGTGCTATTGGGGTTGTTTTCATTCGAGCTCCCTGTCCTCCTTGTCCCACTGGTATCGATTTCTGAGATCCTCCTCCTTGGTCAGCCATCCCCCCTGCGAGTCGACCCCTTCCATTTCCCCTCTGCACCGTCCTCCAGTTCTCATCATAACCCTTCCTCAACTCTAGTCTCCATCCTTCATCCGGTCTGGGCTCTGGTGCTTCCTCCTCTCTGATCCACGTCTCTGGGTGCTCGGTAACATAGAAGCGGTAGTTCCGGTCAGGGTTGCGTTGGGAGGTTTCCTGGAGCCTGTTCAGAAGGGATGGACAATTCCTGTCTGTTGCGGCATGCCCTGCCAGCTTGCAAACTGCACAGTAGAAGCCGTCGTGATGCGCGGTACATGTCTGCATGGGGTGTTCACCATCACACCTTCCACAGATGTCACGTTCGGAGTTGCACTCCTTAGCGATGTGACCAAACTGCTGACATTTCATGCATTGCAGGGGATCCCTCTGGTCTCGCTGCCCATAGACCCATTTGCCTGCTACTGTCATTCCCTTGGCAATGACCTGGTTTGCTGCTTCGCGAGTGTTGAATGCAACAAGGATGTGTGCTACTTTTTGGTCCTGCTTCCTCTTTTCTGGCTTTTTGCCCAGTCCATCGCTGCTATGGAGTCGCGTGGTAGGTCCGAGTCTTTCTCCACTGCTTTGTATGACCCAATCTCAAGGGATGCCTCGACAGGAACAAGCTCGACCAAAACTCTGTAGTAGTTTGGCTTGGCTTTTGCTGTGGATCCCCATCCATTAGTGAATTTGTCAAGCCTGCCACCTGACCTCAACCAAATCATCTCCTCAACTGTCCGCATCACACAAACCATCCCATTTCCCGTATCTTTTGTACGGCAACAACTCTCTTCACATCCTTCTCCTCCCCTTCCTCGGCTAGGACCAGCTCTAGGGCATGGTTTGCTTTAGCTAGCAGGACTGCTTCGGATAGTGTCCAGTCATCTTCCGTTTCGGACCTGATGACAAACTTCCTGTCTATCATTCTTCCTGCTTGGATGACTGCATTGTGTTTGGGTTGTTGTATCTGGGATGTGATGTTGCCAGTCTGGACTGCATGTGCATAAGACATTGGGTACGATGGGATCTCACCCTCCTCTGGCGCATCTCCTGGCGGTGCTTGCATTCCTGCTTTCCCTGGTGCCGCATCCACCTTCTTTGCCACGCGCCCCAGCTCCGCAACTGCCTCCTTCAGTACTTTGGTGCTTTCACTTGCCCATTCCTGCACCCCACCTATTCGTTCCTCCACTTTCTCCATTACCGCTTTGACCAGTTCCTCTCTGAGTCCATCCTCCCTGCTCCTCCATACCTGACCCCGCAACAGTTTCGCCATGATTTCTATCTGCTCCCATGCCTTTTTCCGAGCCATTAATGTTGGAACTGGCGTGACCATTTGTTCTGCCGCAAGGCGTAACATCTGCGCCGGAAATGTAGTGAAATAGTTATCATTTTCATTCATCAGCCTCTCTTTTATTGCTCTTTGTACTAAGTCGGTGGTATCGGTGGATGGTTGGGACATTTTTGAATGTTTTATAGTGTGTAGAAGAATAGTATTTACTCCTACAATCGCAGTGCAATGACCTCCGAGGCTTCTGAGCTCTTCCGATTTTACAAGAAAACCGTGGGAACAAAGAAGATGGTGGCAGTACTCGATCAAGAAGCTCCTCACCAGCGCAGCTCGACACTTGCTATTCATATATATAGTGTTCCTTAAACTTTGATGGGGTATGGAGGTCAATGATTTTGATGTTGCATTTACTATACCTCCTAACCTCAAATATCAGTCTTGAAAAGTATCTAGGATTGATAAATACTATCTAATAAACTTGTAAAATAATCCTGGTCAGCACTCAAAAACGGGAATGGTGTAAATTGAGTGATTTTCCAAAATTCAGCATATCCCGGTCCCAGCATATCCCGAACAACCATAGTAACGCTTGAATAAAGCATTATATCATATGACTGTAAAAAATGTTTATAGTAGCTATATCTAGCCTGGCACCTGGAATTGTGCCAGTCCAAGTACATGAAGTCAAGATACAAGTACATACACTATTACTCTGCCTATGAATCCTACAGAAAGCATATAAAAATGATAAAAAGTGGTCAGAAAGTGCGAAAGCAATACAAAAAACATGAATAGGGATACAGTGAGTGTTTCAAGAGCAAATAAGTTAAATATCCATCATTTGAATGTCATTTAAACCGTCATCCAAGTCATCGGAAGTGTCCATCAATGCTTCCAATTGCATCACGAAACCCCCCAGCATATGTCTATTGCCCAACATCACCTATTGATCACCCCTCAAGATGCTAGTACCCTACCATAATGTTGGTAGTTGACACTGCTGTAAAACAGTGTCAACCCTCACCATCCCTGGACACCTGGAAAACACTATGGTAGGCAATTGACACCATCAACATTAATAGAGGCAATTGACATCTTTCAACATCATTTTGTTCAATTGACACCAATTGCCATTGGTTATTATGCTTCTTTCAAAGGAGCCTAAAATAAAAGAAAAAATATTATTGGGCAGTGCCAAGTATTAGCCTGCCCTGTACCAGCCTCTAGTCATTTTTTTTGAAACTTTTAAATTTGCAATGTCGGGGAATCGAACCTGCAACCTGCAACCTGATCAAAGAAATCAGCTGTGCCTGCCAAGGGGGACTCGGCATCCGAATGGCAGACGGAAGGCCCTTAACGTAACCTGTCAAGTCCACGTGGGTGCTCTAGAGCGGTCTAAGCTGTTTTTGGAAGTCACCGTCACATTATGAAAGCGCGCGTGAGCCAGTATGTCGACGGAAAGATCAATGTACATAGGTTGCGATACTAGTATATCATTAGTATTAGTATGTTCAGTAGAGAAAGTCACGTCATTATGTTCATGGAAATCATTAGAAGCATTCAATTGCGTGTAAGTACTGTTATCAACAACCTGCGAGGATGATGAGGCACTCGTAAAAGTAGTATAGGAACAAGGAATGTGGTTTGTACTGGATGATGTATATTGGGTATTCTGATTCGATGTGGCCTGGCCAGAGGCACCAGATCCTATTGCAAAAGTTTCATGATCATGACTATGTGGCATGCAAGAGTTTTTTGTGTAGATTAAAGAGAGAGCACTGAAAGTATCAGCAGAAACCGAGGGGCATTCAAGTGTCGAGTTTGGCCTGACGGCCTGAGGTCAACGACGCGTTGGATGCGATAGAGCAAGTTACAGTCAAGAGTGGCTATGGCATACATACTCAGGCTGTGCTGTCACACATCAAATCTCGATTGTGTCGTAAATACCCTACCCTCCCAAATTAGGAAGGATGGCATGACGTCTGCCATTCGGATGCCGAGTCCCCCTTGGTGCCTACACACACATAACCACTTCACCAAGTTGCCATTTATAATATAAGCTCCTTAGTGCACTATATAGGCTCACAGATGTATAATAAACTACTTCCTCTGCATCTTCTCCTCTATTATCTATGTATTTAGCTTCTACAGTTGGTTCAGATAATATATATCATGTGTAAGACTCAATTCAAAGGCATTCCAAGGAAAATGGTGAGTCAATGTTGAATGGTGTTAATGGTTTGGAATGATGTTGAAGAATTTGTCAATGACTTAGAACAATGTTGAAAGATGTTAATTGCTAAAATCAATGGTGAACAGTGTTAACCACTAAATAAGGTGGCAAAAGGGTGTCAATTGCCCAGCAGCATGGCTCCAATAGACACTGCCTACATCTTGCTAGAATTTCAACATATTTCTTGTATATCTACCATGATTTTGGTCAATGACCATCTATCACCACTGGCAGACACTGTTGTGCAGGTTCCGTGATGTGTTCAATCATACCTTCGACAGATCCCAGGGGTGAACTTGAGGAGCCCGCTTGATCATTATTTTGTAGATTCCTATTAAAATTTAGAGAAATGAGTAAGTGCACATGTAAAGAAAATGAATACATTACTGTTGAGGTCCCATATGTTTGACTGCCGCTAGAATAGCATCAAGCCAAGCTTTCTTGTTCTTGAGAGAGCTTTGGGTAACATTTGCCAGTTCAGGATCATGTCAAACACCTTTGTGCTGTTTGAATTGATCTTTGAGCTGGGCAACTGTCATCTTCTGAATTGAAGCTTGATCCACAACAATACCAATTGTACTCAACCACTGCAACTCATCAGCCTTCTTCCTTGCAGTATCTTCAACCTTCTTCCTTGCCAATTCAGCCCATTCCTTCTGCAGCCTAAGATATTCTTCCTGGAACCGTTTTGCTTCCCCACTTGCATCTAACTTCCGTGCTAGATACATCACATATGACTGATCATCTTGTTGGCATAATTTCGAAATAAATGCTTCCAGGTTGTTACATTTGGACCTCGCAAGGGATGAGAAAGTATGAGCATTGCTGCTAGGAGTATACTTGATATAGAACCAAGACCACCTTCATTAGAATCATTGGTCATGCAAATTCGACCGAGAAGAGCTAGCTGTTCTGGCAAAAGTGATGCAATACAAGCGGGATTCAAAGGGTCATCAGCATATTCAGATGTAAATATCTTCCAACCCTGTGCAGCACCATGGAACATTGCAGAGATCATCAGATTGAGATTAGGAAGTTCAGGTGCGAGTGTTCGAAGAGCAGGAATGATAGTCTTGTCAATGAAAGGCTGGCCATCAAGATTCAATTCAATCTGAGGAGTGTTTGGATCGAGAACCTTCTCTGGATGTAAAGCTAGATTTTTGCAGAATGGGACAATCCAATTGCAATGCAGCTCAATTATTTCAGGACTGAGGGTATTTACAAAATTTGCACCATCGGGAGGTGAACGAATAAGGCTCATGTAAGGCCAAGAAGTTGTAATACCTTCAATAGCCATAGCACCAAGTTCAGCGAGTGTGTCTGGATCCTGAAGTCCCTTCAGCACATTACCCTCAAGGTGATTTGCACCCTGCTTTGTCTTTCTGTTACAGTGATGAGTTAGATTTGTGCTGGGTATGAAAACCAACCAAACAACAATCACCCCAATCAGATACAATCCAAAAGGTTTAATTTAATGCGAGGAAGGAGGTTGTCAAAGGTTCCCTCGACTACTAATTGATTTGAAGAGAAAAGCACTTGACAGTTGACACAGCTAGTGCGCAATGAACAAGGTTTTATATTTGGAGGGAGGTTTTGAAAAGCCAACTAACGTACGACGACGCGCTGAACTAATCGAGGGGAAGGCAAACACCAAAGCACGGGTCAAGTACGCCGACTCAACAAACAACTTTGCGTATCCGCGGTGAAACACCAAAGCACGGGTCAAGTACGCCGACTCAACAAACAACTTTGCATATCTCGGGAGCCTTTACGTCGCCGCGCAATGATACTCCAACTCTCAGGGATTCCCACGAGTTACCTAACAAGCTTATACGACCGCCGCGCAAGTCACTCGAGTAGGCATTTTTAACACACTCAGCGAAGAGCGGGCAAGGGGTAGAATCTGTTGGTAAAGCTAGGTAACACTCCGAGAAGCTTCCTCCCTAAAACTAGACCAAGCTGACACTTGGGTCCAAGACCTTTCCTAATCAACAACGGGCTCGTCGAGGTGTGCACGTTAGGCTCCACCTGCGGTCCTAAGACTGATGTGACCTCTCTTCGAGATGAAAACCAGGAATGCTCGACTTAATAGCCGGGAAGTAGAATGAACAGCCTCAGTATTATCGAGGTTACAAGAAGGCCACCTGTTTCAAAGGTTGTAGAGGACGATGCAGACGCGTCTGAGCATGTACAAATCACTACAGGTCCTAAGATAGAACTGCGTTTCAGGTATCAAGTCTAACTTGTCATTCCGAGATAGAATAGCTACCCTTATATACTGAGCGAGATATATGAAAATAGGAAAATGAGAGAAACTGAGTGAGATAGGATGAAACGGAGTAAGTAAAATAGAAAAAGATAAATAATGTCCATATATGCGTGTATACTATGGTTTTGCCTCGACGTTTTTCCTGCCTCGTTCGTTTGTCTTCCTCGATTGGGTTGACCTTTGGGATTTTGGTCCAAATCGACTCAAGTCGTTTGCCTTTTTACAAGGCTCGCCAGTTCCTTTAGCAGAACAGCCCTCGGAAGTATTTCTATGTTTTTCCTTGCCAATGGGAGACTGGTTATTATCCCTAGTTCCACGTGGTCTCGAGTCTAGATGCCTGGTAGCATATGGATCTCGGTAAAACGCTGAGGCTCGGATAGAAATACTCCTTGGTCCTTCCGTGCTCTAGAAGTAGCTACAGCAAGTGGGTCATGTGGCCGCATTGGACTGCCGCGGTTATATGCCTGGGCGCTTTCCAGCGAGCGTCAACTTTGAGGGCACCCGTTAGGGTACTTCCCCATCTGGATCCACCTTGCTTCGTTTAATAAACTTGAGTGTCGTTTAGACTCCTCGGTGAGCTGATCGCGGAAGCGATGCCTCGTTAAGACTTCGATCCCTTGGGTATATCCTTCGATGACCTAGCCTAGTATAACTGGTATGTGGGCTCGTTTATCTGCCTCGGTCAGCAACTTGTTATCCAACAAGCTTGCCTCGCTACACCATACCGCGCATAGGACTTTGATTGAGGCGCATTCACAAAGTTAAGTATGGTACCATTGCGCGTACCGTTACTCTGCAACCTCTTGGGTAGAATAGGTCCTCGGTAGATTTTAACTATCAGCTCGGGCTCACTATAGTTCTCTTATTGACTGTGTTTTGTTACTAACAGAACCTAGGGTTATTGGTTCTGCGCAGTTCTAGCCTTAGCCGAAAAATCGGCATATCAACAGATTTCCTCAACAAGTTCCTGGTAATCATTACAAAAGACAAGAAGTTCCGCCACTGCATAGGAATGAGACTGTTACTGAGTATTGGAAACATCAAGAAATTTCTTTCCACTCTCTGTCTCAGGAAGTTCATAAAGATCTTCCTTCCGAGCTTTCATGAACATATGATGCTTTTCCTGATACTCAGTCTCACCATCCTTGTGTTGGAATAATACACCAGCCAGTTCACAAAGCTTTACACCACCTCAAGGACAAGATTTCTCGCAACAATCAGAAGCTTCAGTGTTGTTGTTGTTGGAGGTGCTTTTCATAGCAAGCTCATGAAATTTTTTTGCAAGATCACAAGGACCCTTCAGCTCTTCTGACCGTTCCAGGTCTCACACATCTTGACAACTCCATACCAAAAAGCATTGAGAGATTTATGTGCACCACACCCAACAAAGATGAAAAGATGCAGTAGTTGGGCTTCAGAGTCAGGGAGAGATTTGAATGCTTCCTTGCCTATGCACTGTTCAAGTAGATCCATTGCTATTGCACCATGCTCTTGAGTAGTACTAGATATTGAATTAAATATTATATTAAGATTTCACCAAAAGAGAAATAACTCACAGTTCATCTGCAGTCTTCTTTGCTGCCTTCACAATATCCTCTTCAGATATATCCATAAGTGCTTGAAGAATCACATTAGCAGACATATCCTCCATTTTCTCCCAACCAAGATCATAATGCAAGATTTGCACCTTCTTCTCATCTGTGAGTTTAAACTTTTTCTTCCCATTGCTGTCAGTGACTAGTTCCATCTGGAAAACTACCTAAAGCCCAGGCAAGCTCAGGTGTGCCTGGTCAATCTCAGGGATGCCCAGGAATTTGGCCAATTCCTAGGCAACACTAGGCAACCCAAGCACCCCAGGTAGCCCAGGATTTTGGCCAAATTCTAGGGATTCTTGGAGATCTCTGAAGTTAATCAGGAATTAGCCTCAAGCAAGCCCAAAGACCTTCAGGATTTGGCTAAAATCCTAGGCTGCCCAGGTTACTTGGGCTGCCTGGGAAATGGGCAAATTCCTGGGGATCCTGGGAAGCTCTGGGAAGCCCTGGGACAGCTGTGGGAAGCCCTGGGACACCCTGGGAGAGGGATCATGTGCTCGTGCTTACGAGCACGTGATTTAAGCGCCCATCCAACGCTTTTGCCTGCATACTTTATGTCTCAATTAAACGCTACATTATATCCACAACAAAATTAAATTAACCAAAAGACAAAACATTGAGTCTAGTTTTGGCCTTTCAAGCCCTTTTTACCTAAGAATAATTACTGGTAACATTGTAGATAGTCTTGGTAGACTATGGTGGGAGAATGGGTTCATGTGCACTTATGACCAAGTGCTCACCAATTTTCTTATAGGTGATGCTGACCCCACTAGTTAGTGTATATAGTGCATAAAGTTTCTAGCATATCTTACATCAAGATAGTTCAGTGGTTTTGAGCTCTCGCGTTATTGCTTATATAATACAGTTAACTGCGAGGTTGAGAGTTCAAACCTGTGAGGTGTCAATCTTTGAGTTTATTATGAGTCACTTGAATTTAAGCACTGAAACACCAAATGAATAAGACAATAATAAGCAGTGAGCAATAAGCACAACAACCATCTATAATAAGTGTATTAAGTACCGAGATTTGAATAATGAATAAGTAATCAAAGAAGGTAAATATGAGCATAAGAAGCTAAGATGGTAAAAAATATATTATTTTAAATATTTTCTCTATGGATTCCCAGGGCGCCCCAGGGACACCCAGGGATGATCAGGGACACCCCAGGGATATTCAGGGACACCCCAGGAATATTCAGGGACACCCCAGAGATACTTTTCTATCCTCAGGATGCATAGGATTTGGGGGGTTTCTTTGGGGTGCCTGGGGTGCCTAGACATCCTGGGTGTCCTGGTCACCCTGTGGGTACCTCAGTGCAACCTATATGTTCCTGGGCACTAGGGAATTTTTCCAGATGTCCTCACAACACGAGGCACCAGGCATCACAACTTCTGACTTAGGCAAAGACAAGAACAATGAGGAAAAGAGAACAAGAATGAATTGAGGACTAGGAGGTATTGACGAGATTGAAGCTAAGGACTAAGCTACAGCTACAACTACTAGTGTACAAGCCCTAGACCCATAACCCAATGCCCTGTACATATTGTAACAATGCATGAAACTATGAAGTACAACAGTATCAATGTCTGTAAGTAATAAGTGATCATACATGTGTATCCAGTACCGAATGCAGCATCCTAGCATGAGGTGTGATTGAAGTGATTGAAGGATGATTGGATGATCAAGACCTATGATCAAGGATCAAACAATCATACAAGATCATATATGTGCTGATGAACTATAAAGAATGAAACATAAGTAAACAACACAGCCACGCACCTAAACAAGCATGCACTTTAAGTAAGTGCCAAGATATACAAAGACAAATAGAAGAAACAGATAAGTAATAGTCCATGTGGCATGAGATAAGATAAAGTGTTCATAACAATTGCTAGCATGATCCATATTCTGAAAAGTCTGTTTCCAAAAGTAGTCATCACCATCCATCTTCTTCCCATCACACTGAGCCAGTGTGCTATTTGGATATGTATCTGCAATCTTCTTTCCAAGCTGTTCCAATCCTTCAAGCTGTTGCTTAGCAGTATGGTCGAGCACAGGTACAGCCTCAGCAAAGCAACTAGTATATGTCCAAGTAGACGGATCATCATCATTAGCATCAGGTTTGTAGCTGTGGACAGGAAGGGTGATGTGTCGGCATTTCCGAGTGATTCTGTGCATGGTGGTACCATCAGTACTCTCACCAAATGCAGGAGCATTTGTGATTTCACATCCAAGCTGAAAAAGACCATATATCCCTCCTTCCTTCATGCAACAAGATCCAGTGCAGCGACTCATAATGCGCTTGACTTTTACACCAAGAGCTTTGGCAACAGCTTTCACTGCAAGATCACAGTTACAAATGCCAGATGTCAGCGACTAGTTCCTCACAACACAAGGTACCAGGCGTCACGACTTCCAACTTAGGCAAAGACAAAAACAATGAGGAAAAGAGAAGATGATATTGAGGACTAGGAGGTATTGACAAGATTGAAGCTAAGGACTATGCTACAGCTACAACTACTATATATACTAAAGTATGAACCCTAAGCCCATAGCCCTATACCCTGATTGCATGTTAACAATGCATGAAATGATGAAAGACAACAAGTAAACAACAATAAGTAATGATAGGTTGATTGTATAAGTATGAACATGCTAGCATGTGTTATGATCAGAAACAATCATACTCTGATTGATAGAACCTAGTTTTAGTATAGCTGCGTGTCTAAACAAGTGCATGCTTATGTGGATATATAAAGGTAAATAAAGGAAAATGATAAGAGATAATACCATGTGTCTGATAAGATAAGAATGTTCATAACATTACCCCTCTTTAGGATGCAATTTCCACATCACGCAAGCTTTGCTGTCATTGATTCTGTAGGCATCATTGATGTCATTAATGATTCTGGGATAGGACAGAATAGG
The DNA here is from genome assembly GCA_009733575.1 of Gymnopus androsaceus JB14. Lineage (NCBI taxonomy): Eukaryota > Fungi > Basidiomycota > Agaricomycetes > Agaricales > Omphalotaceae > Gymnopus > Gymnopus androsaceus. The sequence goes on along the minus strand of ML769397.1, from coordinate 3,661 downwards.
TGTTTGGGGAATAATGACATGGGTATTTCGAGTTTTTGAATTTCCTTTGAATGTGGTTTAGCGGGATATTTGTCATGAAATTCCTTGATAGCTTCCTTCACCTGACCAAGATTTGACACTGGTTCCCATGTCATTTTGTGTGGTCTGTATCCTTTCCATTTGACTTTGTACGTCACCTTCTTACTTCTCTTATTCTGCTTTGAATCAACCATTTCTTTGACTTTGCACTCTGGTTCTTCTCCTTTGACTTCTACAGGTGGTGGATTGGTATTTCAGGGTTGATTCGGAAATTGTGGGGGATAGTATGGTGTAAGGAGAACTTTATTGAAGACATCATGAATGTTCCTCCATGTTTTTGGGATTTTGAGTTTGTACAAGCTATGACCAACTTTCTCTAGTACTTCGAAGGGTCCAAAACGTTTGTCATCCAACTTCTTCGTTGGTCAACATTTTGTAATGTTTATCCCTTCAAGCCATACCTTATCTCCTATTTTGTATTCTCTTGACTCGTTATGTATTTTGTTATAGTAGCAAGTCATGTCTTCAGCTGCTTTCTTTAGCACTGCACCTACTTCATCTCGTACTTTCTCCATGCTATCGGCAAACTCTTGGGCTGAGGGATTTGAGGATTTTTCTTTTGGTGCAGTGCCTTTATATGGGCAATGACCCATATCAGCGAAGAAAGGGGAAACTTTTGTAGCAGAGTGTACTCAATTGTTATATGCAAACTTGGCTGTAGGTAACTATTCATGCCAGTCCAACTGGTGGTAATTAATGAACAAACGGAGGTAGTGTTTGGTTTCTTGGTTTGTTCTTTTGGTTTGTCCGTTAGTCTGAGGATGGTATGCTGTTGTAAAGTTTGCTTCAATTCTGAGTTGTTTGTAGAGTTCTTTCATGAACCCTGAATGAAACTGTGGGCCTCAATCATGTACGATCTTTTGGAAGAGTCTGTGAATAGGAAAGATCTTTTCTCTATACATTCATGCCATGCCTTCTGATGTTAATGACATGTGGGTGGGAAAAAGTCTAATTCGCTTTGTATAGTGATCAGCAAATATGGCAATGGCATCAAATCCTCCTGCTTCCGGTAATTTCCCAATTAAATCAACTCCTACAAATTCCCAAGGTCCAAATGGTACGTTATGGGGATTAAGGTGTCCAACAGGTTTATTTCGATGGATTTTAGTGGCTTGGCATTTCTCACATCCTTTTATGCAAATTTGGATGTCATTTCCCATTCCTGGCCACCAATAGTCATGAGTGATTAACTCCCATGTTTTGTATCAACCTGGATGTCCTCCGAGGATTGTATCATGGTGTTTCTTTATGATTTCTCCTTGTAACTCTCGGTTTTTTGGGACGTAGATGCAATTTTTCCATGTAACAATTCCACCATGTTCATTAACCCAGTATTTATCTTTTCTGTTTAGAGCTTTGACTACTGCTTTGTCCATGTTGTTGACATATTTTTTGATTTTGTCAATTATGGCATCTTCTGGACTCTCGGTTTCACAGATTATATTGATGAAAAATTCTGGTTTTAGAACAACAATGTCTTTGTTGTCATTCACCCCCGTATCAAGGTTTGTCATCCTTGACAAAGTGTCTGCTTTTCCCATAGAAGTACCTGGTTTGTGATGAAGAACAAATTTGTATTCGGATAGTTCCGTAACCCAACGTGCTTGTCTCGATTAAGTTTCTGGGGTTTACGGAAGTACTAGAGGTTCTGGTGATTGGTCCATATTTCAAATGGTTCTCTAGCGCCCATAAGGTACTGGTGCCATTCTGACAATGAATCCATAATAGCCATCATCTCTTTATCATAGATCTTGTAATTACGTTCAACGTCATTGAGAGAACGAGACCTAAAGGCTACCAGTCTCCATTTTCCATCAAACTGTTAAGATAGCACAGCACCATTGGCAAAGTCAGATGAATTGGCTTCTACTCGGAATTTTCCATTATCTAAGGGGATTACTAGTGTGATGTCTTCAGTGATTCTTGTCTTTAGAGTTTTGAAGGCTTGAAACTCTTCAGGACCCCATGACCATTCCATATTTCCAGTGAGTCTGCTAAGAGGTCTAGCAACATGACTGAACCCTCAAATGAAGCATCTAAAGAAGTTACAGAATCCTAAAAAGGATTATATGTCATGTTTCTTCTTTGGGACTGGCCAGTCTTTGACTGCTTCGACTTTCTTTGGGTCCATTTTCACTTGACTGTTTCCAACAATAATGCCAAGATAATCAATATGAGGTGACTTGAATGTGCATTTCTCTGGTTTGAGATATAGACCATTCTCTTCAAGAATTTTAAGGACTTCATGTACAATGCAATGGTGTTTTTTGTGAATACAAGGATATCATCCATATATATGATTACATGTCCTTCACTGATGAGACATTTTAGGATGCAGGAGAATTTGTGAGACCAAAGAACATAACCATTGGTTTGAATAACCCTTGATTTGTTCTAAATGCTGCTTTCCATTCATCACCATCCTTGATTCAAATGTTGTTGTATCCCCATTGAATGTCCATTTTCATAAAAACCTTAGCATCTTTAAGCTTATCGATTAGTTCCTGGATTAGAGGAAGCGGGTAATGGTTTTTGATTGTCATGTCATTGAGTTTTCAATAATCCTGAACTGGTCATAAAGCTCCATCCTTGTTTTTGACAAAGAAGAATGGTGAGGCCATTGGGGAATTTGATGGATGAATATGTCCTGATTATAGGTTTTCTTCTAGGAACTCATCCAATGCCTTTTGTTCATCAAGATTCAGAGGGTAAACTTTACAGTCAACAGGATTAGAACCAGGTGTGAGTTCAATGGCATGATCCCATGGTCATCATTTAGGAAGTTTGTCAAATCCTTGTTTATTGAATACAGCAGGGTGTTCCTTAACATATTGATCTACTGTAGAGGGTTCTGACATGGCACATATGTGTCCGTGATCTTGGACATAACCTTCCCAGTTGAATATGAAAAGCCTCTCCCCTTCTTCTAGACGATTGAGGGAAGTTCCTTCTTCTGGATTTAGCCACCAAGGAATGTAACTGCAACAGGTGGGACAATGGTCAAATGTGACAGTTGAGTTTGTCCAATCTATGCTAGGATTGTGTTCTCTAAGCCAGTCAAGACCAATGAAAATATTGGTGTTTCCAAGATTGGTAACTCCAAATTCTATTCTTTCTACATGGTCTCCAATGACTAAACAAACTTCCACCATTGCTTCAATTGATCTGCCGGCATTTAAATTACCATCAGCATTGTATACAGCAATTTTGATTGGGAGTTTTCAGATCAGGATGTTATGTTTCTCAACAAATTCTTTATTGATACATGATCTGGTTGCTCCACAGTCTAGAAGAGCATCTGCTTCTATTTGATTGCCTTTTGTGATGTCTTCAATGATGACTGATAGTTTACGGTCCTTGCCCTTTGTACCTCTTACAAAATGTTTGCGTTTGAAGTTGTTGACTGCTTCAATTGCATTGGGTACTGACAATTTCCTTATTTCCTTTTGTTGCGCAGCATATAAGCTAGGAGGCGCAGTGACTAGCACTCACCAAGTGGTTAAGCTTGTAGAGCAGATAGAGAGAGGTAAAAGACTAGTAGAAGTCGTTATCATTAGCAGTACTACTGGAGTCCTTATATACT
>ML769396.1:345626-464543 GCA_009733575.1 Gymnopus androsaceus JB14 | reverse complement strand
ATGCTTACCCAAAAAAAGAAAGATTGCAGCGGAACGAGTTGGTGGCTGTAAATCTGCGAATAAAGCGCGAGTATAGGTTCATTAGCACTCTATGAGTCTCCAAGAATGAAGACAAAAGAGCTGAACTTACCGAGACAACTTTGAGTCTCCTCCCAGTACCTCTATTGTACAAAATTCCGATGTTGCGGCGGAACGAATTAGTGGGTATCAAACGCGAATGGTGCATTGGAAAGAAGTCCATTAGGACTCCCTGGAGCTCCAGGTACGAAAGTAAAAGAGGAGAATTTACCAAGATAACTTTGAGTCTCCTCCCTGGTACCTCTATTGTACAAAATCCGATGTTGAAGTGGAACAAACCGGTGGATGTAAAACGCGAATGGAGCATTGGAAAGAAGTCCATTAGGACTTCCTGGAGCTCCAAGTACGAAAGTAAAAGAGGAGAACTTACCAAGATAACTTCAAGTCTCCTCCCGGTACCTCTATTGTGCAAAATCCGATGTTGCGAGCGGAACGAATCTGGTGGATGTAAAACGCGAATGGACCATCTGGAAGAGGTCTATCAGGGCTCCTTGGAACTACAAGAATGAAAGAAAAAATTCAAAACTCGCCAACATAAATTCCTGTCTCCTCCTGCCTACCTAAAATGTTGCACTAACATTTTGCAGTCTGGTGTTGAAATTATTCATGTAATTATTAGTCCTTACCTCTTGCGCAATGCCGAGGTTTTGATGCCAGAAGTCAAGGCTCCCATCGCTTTCCAGGAGCGAGAACCTTCAGACTTGAAGTTGCTTTGGAAGTGGCGGTGTTTGAATAGGCCAGTAAAAGCAAACAAACCTCTTGCTCTTATATTATTAGTAGTTTGGGAGTTATTTGAGGCCGTTAGAATGATGTAATAGACAATCATGAGGGATGGTGGTGGTCAGAGGAAGAGGCAAAAACTGTTCGTCAGTGCTCGGAAATGCGGTCCGTCAGGCGCTTGTTGCGAGTTCATTGTTCAAAACAACGACGGCATGCACGTAGATGTTACTCGATATGCTTCGGAACCATCGGAAATATCTTTGACCAGTATAAAGAGACCCCATCGCGAAATCTGCATTTAAATAAACTGAAATGAGCTAGTAATGGTCTTGTAATGTGAAACCAAGTATCAAAACTCGAGTTGACTGTGCATAATAGTGAGCTCGAGGATTAATAAGTATATCTACTACTCTGTAGGTCTAGGAGTAGTATCTGGGTCATTGTAAGTACCTTATATACCAAGATCTCATCTACTGAGTAATGGTATAATTCTCGATGCTGTTTAACTTGCCTTTGTTATAGGATCTCATACTTGAAAGTAAGTAAGACTGGGTCGACTTTGCTTGACTGTTTTGAAAAGCTTCAATTTCACAGTTTATGTTTATATAGTACCCAGTATACCATTTCCAGACTTTGAAGCTACTGCATGAGTTTCTCCATCCTTGAGCTCACTGTGTGGCATGGCAAACTCGAGTTTTGATGCACATTTCTGCAATGTAATCATATTGCACGCTATTTTGATTGAATTTCGGTGCAGTTTTCACTCACAATATGTGATACACTACTAAAAAATAATATCCGGTGGGTCCGAGAGCTATCCAAAACCATCTCCATACCCAGTGAGCTTTGCTGAGCATTGATCATCCACAAAGTGCCTGTTGTCTACCGTGTTCTCACACTCACTTCTTGCTTTCCTTCAGTGACGACGACCTTCTTCTACTGCGCTTTGGGTCTCAAGCCTTCATAAATAGTATTAGGGCAGTTTATTTATGCTTATTCTAGGCTCTCACATTGTTGCTGACCTGCATACATCTCTTATACCCTGGATGACTTGCCACACTCAATGTTTGCTTCCCAAAGTACAAGCGCAAGTATAGAGGTTGTGTTGGTCAGTCAGTGTCAAATAGGGAGTCTTTATAGACCTCTTTTAGATGATTTACTTGTGCTTCACATCCACCGATTCATTCCGCCGCAACATTGGATTTTGTACAATAGAGGTACCGGGAGGAGACTTGAAGTTATCTCGGTAAATTCTCCTCTTTTACTTTCATACTTGGAGCTCCAGAGAGTCTTAATGGACTTCTTTCCAATGCACCATTCGCGTTTTACATCCACCGATTCGTTCCGCCGCAACATCGGATTTTGCACAATAGAGGTACCGGGAGGAGACTTGAAGTTATCTTGGTAAGTTCTCCTCTTATACTTTCGTACTTGGAGCTCCAGGAAGTCCTAATGGACTTCTTTCCAATGCTCCATTCGCGTTTCACATCCACCGGTTTGTTCCACTTCAACATCGAATTTTGTACAATAGAGGTACCGGGAGGAGACTCAAAGTTATCTTGGTAAATTCTCCTCTTTTACTTTCGTACTTGGAGCTCCAGGGAGTCCTAATGGACTTCTTTCCAATGCACCATTCGCGTTTGATACCCACTAATTCTTTCCGCCGCAACATCGGAATTTTGTACAATAGAGGTACTGGGAGGAGACTCAAAGTTATCTCGGTAAGTTCAGCTCTTTTGTCTTCATTCTTGGAGACTCATAGAGTGCTAATGAACCTATAATCGCGCTTTATTCGCAATTTACAGCCACCAACTCGTTCCGCTGCAATCTTTCTTTTTTGGGTAAGCATAAAACGTGAGTTTATGTGGGTGAGTTCTTACTCTTTTATTTTTTTTCTTGGTGCTCCAAAAACTCCTGATGGACGTCTTTTAGATGCCTCATTCGCGTTTTACATTCACCGATTTTTTCTAAGTTTATGGACAATGTCGAGCTTTTAGTGAATCAAAAGATTTTAAACTGTGAGAGTAATACTGTATATAGTAGAGTGCTAGAGCGAGTAAGCAAGCAGATTATTGAAAGAATGTATTGTTAGCTTCTTAGATATAAATAACAGTGAGCGGGAGGTGCATATTAATGAAGTTGGGTGCAGCTGGCAGTGAAGCGCCTGTGTGATCCTTAGTAGAATCAATACATTTTACTAGCAATAGCCCTATATCATTATCAATATGTCAATCCGTCCCATCGTGTGGGATTATCAGGTGGTTGGGATGTCGGGAGGACAATGAGCAGAGTTTATGATGCGCGCGCAGAGCATTGAGCGCGGTACGGAGATTCGGACCTGAAAAGAACTCCCATGATGAAAGTTCGGAACAGCCAGGCATATTCCCGCTGCCTTCCGAGGCTTATCTCAACATTCTAGAGGCCCTGAGGGCCTTTTCCTTTTGAAGATATTTTACAATTATTCGAGGAATTATTCCACCTCATATGCCCGGTAAGCCAACGTAGTAGCCTAAGTAATGGGGGGGGTATTGGCGTAGGCTGTTGTTATGAAGATCCGCTATCTCGCGGTAGCGCAATAAAAGCTGGATAATTCCAGCGGACTTTATGATGCGAGATACTTCGGACCTAACGGAAATTACTTACCAAGATTACACGTGCTGGCGCTCCCCGCCTCTACGTCATCGCTCCCGCCTCCTGCCCGCTGCTCCTAAACTGCACCGTTATTCCTACGCAATATCTCACTTATTATTTATCAAGACTTTCATAATAGATAAAAATATCATTTTTAAGGTAACAATATAGTTAAATAAAATGTTATAAAGCTATAAACAAAAGCACAAGTTCAAGTTACTGTCCAACGCAAGAAAGAAAGCGATAACTCCTGCTCAGTTATCATCGTTCTCGCTATCTTCGTCGTCATCATGCTCGTTGTCGTTCTCGCCATCGTCCCCATCCAAATCCAAATCCTCATCGCTGTCCACGGTTTCACGACTGCGAGGAGGAAGCTGCTTCGAAACCCGAGACTTTTTCGGCGCCGCAGTTTTCCTTCCTTTCGCTGTGGTACGTCCGCTGTTTTGTAACGAGCTCCCTTTTTTGTTGGCCCGTTTACGCTTTCGAGACGACTCTCTGCTTTCATTTTCGTCATCGCTCTCTGTGCCCCGCGTTCGACGACCCCGCTTCTGACCTTTGTCACTCCGCACCGAGCGTTCCTTCACCGGTTGCGTTTTCAGCCATTCATTGTGCTCAGCGATGTCATCCGGAGACATACGAGCCCAGTGACATGCCCCAGCCTCGAGTGCAGTGTAAAGGGCCTCAAGTGTGGCCTGGTCCTTGATAAGGAAGGGTGTGATAGGTCCGTTGGCGTTCTTGAAGATCGCCAAGTCGGGGAGGCCAATGAGGCAGACATGATACTTTCCGACGATGCTGCGGTGATAGTTAACGTAGTTCATACCCACCGATTTGTTGCCCAAAATGTAGCCTTGAGGAAATTCATCAGAGTTGCACAAACAGAACAGAACACGCTCACTTACGAAGGCCTGAAGCAATAACGTTTGAGGATCGAGATTGAAGGTCTGGTATAGTAGGAGGTTTGCCTGGAATGTGAAGATTATTAGCTCAAGTTCTCAACTGCTTCACTTGACGTACCAGATTTCCTTGTATTTGCCCAAAGCTCTAACTGTCCTGTAAGATCCCACATCGTCGTATTCAAATGCGCTCGAACGAAATCCACGCTATTGCTTCCTGCGACGAACCAGATAGGGAGGCCTCGGTCATCGCCAGATCCGGGGGCAAGCACACCGAATCCCACTGCACCGGTTCGAAGGTGAAGACTGTCGAACTACACTATCGTGAGTGAAACCATCTCGGAGCTATGTAGAAAGGAACTTACCTCATTCTTAATCAGTCGAGAGGTACACCCAAAGTCCTTCCCAGCTGATGCAATGTTTGGTCGAGCACCACGCGTGGACAGCAGTCTTTGCGCGTCGACCTCTCGTTTCGCCTGCTCGAGCTTTTCTTTCGAGATCTCAAGCAGCTCCGTATCCTTGTCGACCAGTTTACGTAGAGCAGGGGCCTTCAGCTTCTGGCCAACGGGACGAGCTACACCAAATTCAGCCAAAAATATTTGAAATAACTTGAAAGACCTACTTGAGTTCTCCTCCTGAGCCTTAATATGAACTAGGGCCTGGATCCTTCCAGTTGCCCTCTTACGCTTGAGTGTCGAGGCCGTCGTGAGCAGACGTTTAAGGTATTCAGGTTTCACCGAATGGACCTTGGCAAGGTTGGCGATCTTCTCCTCGTGCTCGTCGAAAAGCTTGATGACATCCGTTTTCAAAAGCATTGCCCGCTTTGCCTTTTCCGCCTTGGCCGCATTCATCGTCTGAGCCTGTGCTGTGGTAAGTGTTTTTTTGGGGGGATGGACGCGAACAGTTTGGGTTGGGAGCAGAGGGTTTCGTTCTACATGTGAAGATAGAAGGAAAGATGCAGGAAGGGCAGCGTTATTGGCGGGATTGGAAGTCGATTGGTTGCTGGAATCGATGAGCTCGCCGGTTGAAGAGGAGGATGACTCTTCTCCATTGGCTGCGGTGGAGAGAGGTGCTTCGTCAGAAGCAGGGAACAAGAAGTCGTTGGTGTCGTCAGTGTCGGGGAGGAAAAGAGGTGAAGGGGATAGAAATCTGGGATTTCCAAGCATATCCCCGCCGTCATCTATAGAAATTTCATTAAACGAGTACCGATCATGGACTACGACGAACACACTTACAAGAGTTACCTGATGCCATAGAACCAAGTTGAAAGGCTCCCATTGAGCTGTGCATGTCCGCTGAGCCATCTAGAAATTCGTTAGACATTCATTGGACCTTCAAATAAGTTCTGATACACTTACTAGACAAGCTAGGTGCAGTTTCACCATCTGCAATGCGGTTGATAAAATCAAACGCATCCTTGAGCATTGGGTCATTGAAGTCGATTGCACCAAAGTCAAAGTCGTCCGAGCTACCACCAAAGTCGAGATTACCGGGGCCAAAGGGGTCAGCTGAGGAGTCAGTATGCTGAGAGCGGTTATTCATGGCGATATCGAAGTGGGAGTTATCCATGGTCAAGCGTGTTACTGTGAACAAAAAATGGTTTAGTTTAAATAAACAATTTCCAAATAAACACGCACAACAAACAACGCGAACGCGCCTGCAGCCTTCCAGCCTTCCAGCCTTCCAGCCGTCACGCGTTTCGTGTTGAGTGGCCATGGCGGCGCGAGGTGCGATAGTCGGTATCACTATCGATGGTTGAGAGAGTTGAAACGCATGGTGCGTGCACGGTCCAGATTGCCGGTTCTCAGGAAATATCACCAAGTTGATGAATTGTTTCTTTCTTTCTTTCTTTCTTCCTTCCCCTCGTCTTCGTCTTCCTCTACTTGAAGCTCTACCTAGGCTCTGACTGCGGCATGACCGGTACGTTCGTAGGAGCCATATATTTATTAAATCTATCTAACAGCCATATTTAGAGCTCAAGACACCCAATTCGAGCACCTCTCCTACGAAGGGCTCAGCTGAAGGTACAGTAACTTACATAGCTGAAACCTGTATCTGAAGTCTGCCTTTAGGACGAAGAATTCGGGATCTCGCGATAGCCCAAGCACTAAAAGGTATGTTTACTTACAGCTCTTACTATAGTGCAACTCAGCAAAGCTTGAAGGGAACGACGCAGTCAAGAAAGAGGCGAAAACTGAAAGTACTGAAAACCCCAAGGTTCAGCCACGTACAGTTGTTTGGATTGACAGCGATGAAGATGAGGACGGTAAACTAGCATCTGTCTTTGTAGCTCAATTACTGATCCATTACTGTAGAACAACTTAATGACAAACTGGCGGGATTATCATGTAATTTATATACGTATATACCTGGATTTAACTACTGACTACACCACCAGTGGGCAAAACATCGAAAGTCTCGGATCTCAGCCCTGTGAAACGCCAGGAAAACAAGTGGCGAGTTTTTTTAATTAAGATTTCTTCTGATATTTTACTGACTGTTGGTATGATATCCAGGCCAAATTCTTCGACGGAGTGGCAGGAGTATCGGACTCCCATAGCTTCCATGGCTCCACCAAAATATTTTTCGCCGGCGCCATCGACTCCGAATGCTCACGTACCTAAGTACGACACGCCTGCTACGCCTCCCCGAACACCCACTCGAAGTCGAAAGCCGGGCTCCTTCACTGCGGAGTCAAACTATTCTGCTTCGTCACTGCCGCCTGCTCCTGCTCCAGCCACCCCGGGAAGACGAGGCCAATTTGTTGCCTATGTCGTTTACTCAGGAAATACTCCGCGGTACTATAACGAATGGTAAAGTTGTGGTTTTCCTACTTTATTTACGAAATTGAATATTGTTTTGTTTTGGTTAAGGTCAACGGTGAAACGACTCATTGAAGCGGACAAGCACCTGGTTTATAAAGGGTTTCGCAGTATCCAGAATGCCCGGGATGCCTATTATGCTGCACGTAACTCAGGTGTGATTGATGCGATACAGAAGGGCGCTGGTCGACAGTATTGGAGTGTAACCGAGGGTGTTAATCCAGCAGTGTATGAAAATGTGTAAGTCTTTTGCAACCTTTATTCTTATCCAACTGATGACACAACTTTACAGATGGGATGCACTCCGACAAGGGTTGAAGTGGGGCGGTGGGTGCTTGACAGCGTTCAAGTTTGAAGAAGATGCCCATGAGGACTGGAACCGCAAGGCTAACACCACTCCCTCTCGCATTATCGTAACCGAGGACCCTGGCTATTTTTCTTAAGTTTGTGTAGTCCAACATTGAACAATTTATTTGTTACTGTACTTCATACTCGATTTATTTGTTTCTGTGGCTACATAATAAATGTGTGAGTGAAAGTATGTGAGAGTATGTGTCGGAACTGAGCGCTAAAGCAAGCACCTGTCCCGAAAAAGCAATAGTTGCTCGTTTCGATATATAGACGCCCAGGCACAATAGCAGTTCCTCTCGTGGTTCCTATATTCTTCGCAAGTTTTGAGGTCCCCTGTTATTTGTTGCGCTTAAAATTAAAAGGTTAGCTAAATATGGCGTGAAAGGATTTTTTGACATTTTTTTCAATGCCCAACATGCAAGTGTAATGTTAAAACACCCAACGCACCATCGATCCTTGGAGAAATGTTAACGGACCCAGATGCAATGACTTCCAGGAAGTCGGTGTCTCCTGGAATTCTAATAGTAGTCTAGATTGTATAAAAAATTAACCAAGGTCGCCGATGTACAGATGCTTTGAAAATAATGGGTACAAAATATGCAAAATCCACCTTATTCTTGCTCCAGAGGCATGAGTTTTTTGAATTACGCAAAAGCGTTTTGGGATCTTGAATTACGCACTGAAATCTACAACTTTACTTTGGCTTGTTTTTAGGCAAATTTTTAAGGTGCTATGATTGTCGGAAAATGGGCAACATTTCAACTGCAGTCTGAACGTTAGAGTCCATGGACTTGATATGCCAATATGCATCTTGAATTTTTAACGTCTTCTTTTAAACATCTCTGCGAATGCCAAAATTATACATGAGTACGGTGAATGCTGGATTTGCCAAACCGACGGTACTTACGCAGTATGTACGTTCACTGCATACATGAACTGGGCAACATTTCAACTGCAGTCTGAACGTCACAGTGGACTTGATATGCCAACATGTATCTTGCATGTTTAACGTCTCCTTGTAAAGATCTCTATGAATACCAAGATTATACATGGGTACTGTGAACGCTGGATTTGTCAAACCAATGGTACTTGCGCAGTATGTGTGTTCATTGCATACATGAACTCTACTTATTCACGTTGGCTCGTTTGGATTCACATTCACTCATTCTTATTCAGATTCACTTGAAATCGTGCCGTAAATTTAACTACTTAATCAATAATACCAGCTTTAAATTCGTCGATAGTACTAAACATCTCTAAAACCTCGCGCCAACGCCCAGGACGTTCCGCGAGCATACGGTCGTAGCCCTCTGGATCTTCTTTCGCAAAAACCTCCTCTGTACATCCGCCGTACTCTAGCCATCGATGAATTCCACCTGCTGTATACTGAGTGAATGAAACCCACTTCTCACCCTTTTGGACGGGTATGTTCGAACGTCGGAATAGAGCTGAAGGGAGGAGAATCGTCGAACCAGCTAGGAAGTCTAAAATCAGCTTGAGATCCCAGATAATGAACTGTCCTCCCTTTGTTGGATCAAACATTCCTCCAGAGGCGATAGTGCAGCATGCACCAGGAACATCCTTGGGGTCGCGATGAATGTGTTCTCGCCAAAGTTTGCAGTGCAACAAGAGTAGACGCTGCCTTTGATATTACCGTCAAAGGCAGGGATCTTTTCCTTGAGCTGCAAATTTCGGCGATGGAACTCACCGTAACTCTTCGGAAACCAAAGAGCAAAGGCAGCTAGAGGGCTAGGTTCATAAATATGTAACTGAAACTTTGAAAAGCAGCTACGCGCTGAGTGTACGGCTGGCTGATGAGTTCGCGCATCATCTCCTGGCGTTCGCCTCCCCAACGCGCTGCCCTTTTCCATAAGACTACCCATAATTGGCGTAGGGAAACTTGCGACGGCCGTGGTCCTTCTCTTCCTTGCGCACGACCAGTGCCACGAGGATAACCTTCTATATCGCGCTTTGCGGAACGTCGGACTCGGCGGCGTCGATTCTTCGAAGACTGCTTGGCAGGTGGTTGCATGGCAGTAGCAATGCTGACGTATTTGGAGAGTGGTTCAGTGGAGGTATCGTCAGCTTCATTGACACGTTTGAGTGAGTTCTGTGGAGGAATAGATGGTGGAGTGGCAAATGTTGAATTTTGTTCATCATCGGCATCGCAGGCATCAACTGCTTGCATTGCCAGTTGGTCCATATCAACGGCGAAGTCAAGTTGAAGAACTGCAAGATCCTCAGAGTTATCCTCTTCAAGGATCTCTAGGAAGCTGCGGCCGGAACGTGTTTGTTAGATAAATTAGTTCTTGTACGCGCTGTTTGACATTTAAATACCTTTCGTGTATAATTCGAGGACATTGCAATCTAAAGAACGAATATTATTAGCATATTGAACTTGAACGTCGAAAGAAAGTGAATAAGCGCTCACGCTTTGAAAGAATCAACGTGAAGAAGCGCTCACAAGCGCTTCGCACTCTTCTTCCATGACTACGTCCAAAGTCCGACTCAAAGGCACGGGCAAGACCAATTCTCGTCGCCATCAGGTCTATGGTGCCGGAAGCACCAGTGTTGCTGACTTCCTCAGGAATTCTACCGTCAAAAAAGCCACCAAGAGTCAAATCGCCACGCTTAAAGCACAAGAAGCAGCCCGGGCAGGAGCACTGAAGCCAAACAAAGAGTTTTGGGAGGAAAGAAGTACTTGGGACGGCGTGATTGGAGAGGATGACTTCGATGAGGACTTTAGCAGAGTGGAGGAAGTGCTACAAGGACAGGTTGCAATGGACCAAAGTAACGCAGGTGATTGGCAGGATATCACTGGTGCTTACTGGACATCTGAGACGGGAAAGCGGTATGTTCTCGTTATAGTACACCTCAAATTCATCTTCTCACAACCTCTGTTCAGAAAGTACAAGGAGTACCGAACTCGGCGCGATAGAACTGAACGCCGGAACCAGCGTTTTGCGATCCAGCTTGAGCCCATGACCGACGCTTATATGGCATGGTATGGAGCTCTTGGTCAAGATGGGCTAGGTGGAGGAATTCCAGGAGACTTTGAGGGCGAGATAGATACTCAGACAGTGGTTACGGTGGATCTTTTTCGTACGCGTTTATTGCTTGCACAAGGTTTCTCACTAACTAGCGTGTAGGATCTTATTATTCATCTATCGATTCTAGCGACGAAGACCGTTTCTGGTCTTGCAGCCTTGTTCGCAACGGAGTCTTTCCCTGCTCCCCAGGTGTTGCCACCGTTGGGATTACAACGCGTGCTCTCGAAGTATTTCGAATACAATCTTTACGATGCCCTCGTCTTTCAATTAAAGCATTTGTCAAGTCACTTTGTGATATCCAAGGTGTTCCCTTTAAACCCTATCTTCAAGTCCAATTCTCCATAGCCTTTGACCTATACCTCAACATCCTCTCCCGAGTTCACAAGCGCGTTCAAGCTGCCTTGGGTCGCGATTCTCCCAATTGGCGCTTGGCCAACGCGTGTCCTTGCTGCTTGTATCGCGTCGAGGGGGAGCCTGAGCTTCGATTCCGCCTTCTTGCAACTTGGGATGGCGGAAATTCGTGCAAACGTTTAAAACGGAGCGAACGGGTTGAAGTTGTTGATGAAGATCAACCTCAGTTGCCCAAGTCAAGGGAGCACGCAGATAGTCGGAAAGTGGACGGTGAGTACTACCTCACTCGGGAGGAGGTGGATGAGTGGTCAAAAGAGAGGATCAAGGAGATATCTGAGGGGCAGGTAGAAGATGAAGAGAATCCTTGTGCTGAACGTTGGAAGAATTTGAGTGAAGAGTTGACGGCAAAGATGTGGGGTGTGTTCGAAGAAACGGGGATTTTTGTTTGCCTTTGTCGGCATAGTTTTGTACTTCTCATTGTGGACATGGTCGAGAGTGGGGAACTGTGCGTATTCATTACCTTTCTATCAGCCACTACTGACATTTGTTTAGAGCTAAATATCCCCTCGCTATTCTCAACCGCCTTCTTGATGTTATTGGTGAAGATATTGGGATAGGCTACGATGTCAGATGTGGCTTTGGCACCACTGCTAACAAGAGTCCTCTCGGCGAAAAGGCAAGGCGCCTTCGTTTCACCTCATTGGTTGGCGCTTTCCACGGACATGCGCACTCACGACTCTGCCAGACGTGTTACCTGGCAACTTATATCAAGGGACTGGGGCTCGAGCACTTGGAACAGTGCGAAACCTTTTTTTCGGAATCGAATGAACTCGCCTCAAGCGTACGACATATGAGTGTCTTTCATCGTCGCCAGGCAATCGCTCGGTATTGCTACCACCATGACAACTTTGAAGCCTACAGTCGACTCAGTAAATTCATTGTCGACAATTACAAGCAGGCGCTGGAGATTCTAGCCACCCGTCCTGCCCTTGCCAAAACAATGAGCGACTTGGGGATAGCTTCAACCGACACCTTCGACGAATGGCTCAGGGAGGAACGTGAGTACCTTAAAGGTCTGAAGAAGGAGCCAGCAGAGGAGACGCTACAAATGGAGTACTACAAGAAGTTGGTTAAACTCGAGGACTCGGAGTAAGTGCTGCATTAATCTCACTGAACGTTAGCTAACTATCTATCCTTAGGGCAAAGCTGACGGCTACAACACGCGAATGGATCACTTACACCCCTGACGATGTCGAGCAGGTTTACAGCAAACAGGACCACACCCGACGTATCGAAACGCAGCGTCGACATGCAATGGAAAACCGGGATGACCTTAAGAAAGAAGTACAATCTTTGGAGATGCGACTGGAGATTAAGGAGCGTTGGGTGTCAGGCTCAGAGGAGTGGGAGAAGACAAAGAAGCTGGTGGGAATGGCGAAGTATCAGAGGGCGCTGGACAAGCTGGAAGGACTTATCGTTGCTCGACTGTTTGAGCTCACCAAGCTCAACATGTCTCGTACTGGTGAATCACATTTACTATCCTCTACACGTATTAACTTTGTTGTTTATAGGCTATAAACTTCGAACCCACATTGCAAATGCCCTGAAGGCAAGGTCGCAAGCCATTCGTACCGCTGTCACCGCGTACAACGACGCTGCCTCTGAGCTCAACTGTCCCCTTCTGACTTGGCAACAAGTCCTTGACTATTCCTTCCTTTCCGACTTCGACCTGCTCCGCGAAGCTCGACGTGATGTCCGTGGTGAGCTTTGGGCTCAGCCGGCTGGTCGTTTGGCTCTTGACCAGTATCACAAGCTCTCGCGTGCTCCTGAAGAAATCATGCGGCTCAACAAGGAGATTCGAGCCCTGGTCACTTATATCCACGAAGAAACGACATTTATTCGTCTCAAATTCGAAGAAATACGACAAACAGATCCGCTCCTTGCCATTCAGATCCAGAAACACGGTTGGGAACGCGGTCGGTGCAACGATATGCACATCCTGAGGCTAAGGAAGTTGGAGAAGATGGCTGGTTTCACGGGCTCTCTTGCTCCAGGGCGTGGTGCACTGTATCCGGTCATACAAGCTGCGATGGAGATGGACTCACAGGTGCCACCACTCAACGATCGCGATGCCGATGAAGATGCTCCTCCAGCAGATGAAGACTCCGACGACGAAGATGATACACTGGCAGAGCTGACAACAGTATTACAGATATGTGCGGACTGAGCGTAGTAAACATTGTTTGTATTGTCTAGATAGCATAATATACATGTTATACTACTATTTTAGTCTACAAGAAGTGAGCGGGAGGCGGGAGTGATGACGTAGAGGCGGGGAGCGCCAGCACGTGTAATCTTGGTAAGTAATTTCCGTAGGTCCGAAGTATCTCGCATCATAAAGTCCGCTGGAATTATCCAGCTTTTATTGCGCTACCGCGAGATAGCGGATCTTCATAACAACAGCCTACGCCAATACCCCCCCCATTACTTAGGCTACTACGTTGGCTTACCGGGCATATGAGGTGAATTATTCGCAGTGTATGGTAATTCGCGGATCCAGGGATACAAGCCTGCCAACAGGGGCCATCATTCCAGGCTTGTTACCCACGTTTATCGTGAGGTCGAGGTGACATATTCGACATCTGGCGGAGAGTATTTACATAGTAATAACGCCGGCTCAATGTCCGTTTCTGAGTCAACATATAGCCCTTGAAGCAAAAATGACGCCAGAACATCGTACGAACGGACCCCGAGCAGTAAAGCCTCCCGTAAGACACAATTTGAGTGAATCAAGATTATCTCGCGTCTAATCGATGCGTTCAACGCCCGGGCGCCTATCTAAGTATCTTCTTATCCATTCAAGGCTTTCCCCTGAATTTCGCGACAGGTGCCGTAGAGCCATGAAAAAAGTGTGAACGCATAACCCAAATACAGCTGCTGTGCAAGCGTGATGCCATTTGATTCCCCTTCTTCCTTATCACCATGCTCGAATTTCCCGAGGAGCTTCTTCAAGCTTTAGCGGAACACATCGCATTCAATATCCCATTTATTGAACGCCAAATACCCACTCTTCGCTGGAAATTCCAGAAGAGTGAACTAATCCCTCTTTCTATGATCAATCGCCAATTACGACGAATATGCTTGCCATTTCTGTTCGCGTATGTCAAGGTATTTGGGAACGAACATGCAGGGAAACTCACAGCATGCTGTACTGCCAATGAAGCGTTTGCAGCATCTATCCGGTATGTTGGACCAGGATTCCCAGAATGATCAATAACATATAACTAATGATTTCGAATGCAGGTCTATCCAATTTGGATCTTTTGTGATAACAGACACACTTCTTCATCTTCCTTGTCTACCAAATCTCATGCAAATTAATTCTGAGAGACGAACCACCCGAAATTCCCTTGATCACTGCTGTGAATTTCTACCCAGTCCCAACCTTCTGCATTGAATCATTTGGACGGGGATCTCTGTCGTCTCTAAATCATCCTGCCACTGTAATCTTCCACCCATCGGACCTAGCGAAAGTCATTCTAGACTACGAAATGATTATCCATGAACTGGCACTTATCAATATGGAAAAATACCTGTCCTGTGGGTTGCGGGTGAGGCATTTGTGTACAACTTTAACCACAATGCCAAAGCAACTCATGAACAAATCATTTGGAGCACGGAGATTCCAAGGGCTTTGTGTTTGGAACTACCCTATTACCCTGTTAATCTCCCTCAAGCTTGCACGCGGACATCCTCTGCTGAAGAAAGTCAGCTTTATTGGTGGAGTATTTGGAGCTTATGTTTCTGAATATAAATCTGCCATTCCTTTTATTGATTCCTTCATCAGCAAAACCTGGGTGAGCTGGACAGAGCTGGACAGCTCTGTGCAGCGCTCATAGCACCCATAGCACCCATAGCAAGGTCCCCATCTGTCCAGAGCTATGGACTGCTGTGGACTGCTATGGACTGCTATGGATTGTATATTTCATTAGGGCTCGGCACCGTACCGTATACGGGTACGGCCGTCAAAAATACGGCCGTGACCGTATCAAGTTTTGGTCAATACGGTACGGTGACCGTAATACCCGTACCGTATACCGTATTGTACGACCGTGTGGGCGCTAAACTGGCGCTTGGCGCTGTCCCTGAAGAAAATTGTCAAAATTGTCAGGTTTACCTCCAGACCACCTACCAAGCATTAAAAAACACCCTAATGCTCAATCCGCTCCAGGTAAGACCAATTTAACAAGGCTGGAGGTTCGGCACCAGCCCGGAACATTCCCGGCACGTGCACGCTACATGAAAAAGTTGCTCTTTCAGGTGTGAATGTTAATAATTACTTGAACCTACAACATTGAGTATGTAGAGCTCATGGAATACTGTCCTCACAGATCGCTGCGATCAGGCTTCTTGCCTCTTGCGAGGTGACCGTATCACGGCCGTAACGGCCGTAAACGGGACGGTAATTTACGGCCACCTAAAATTCGAGACGGTACGGTCACGGTCCGTATTACGGTACCCGTAAACCGTGAGTGTACGGTCACGGTGCCGAGCCCTATATTTCATGGCATGTTGTCTGTCAGCCATTCAATTCAAAACTAAATATATCCTTGTTTTGAAATCACTTCCCTCACTCAGTGGCAACACTTGTTGAACCAAAATAATCATAATCTTATGATATTATATTGGCATGTTCATGGTAGTACACATAGTACAATAGTGTGGCAAAACTAGTATAACTAAAGTACTAGTTCTTACATATACTACAGTAAGCAGTAGCCCTCACCAAATTATTGGAGACATCAAATGAACTGAGAATGTCCAAAACCAAAGTTGCAACTGAGTGTTTACTTGGAAAAAAATTGGGGAAGTTGCGAGAACGGATCCTGGATGTGTCGGCTCTTATATATGGTTGGCAGGAGAGAATGACAGCTGTCAAATGCTTGACAGTTGGTTCAAACACTCAGAAATCCCACAGGAGCTCATAGTAAGCCATAGCAGGCCATAGAAGCCATAGTGCTGTAGAGCACTATGGCTTGCTATGGCTGCTATGACCATTACCCAGGTTTTGCTGATGTACAAAATTTTAGACTAATAGTCTTACAGGATGAACTAGTCAGCTCCCTTCGTCGCTTTTCTTTACTTCAAGTAGTTACTTTCATTCAGCCACTCAGGCTTCAGCCTTCTGGACATAGGAAATCAAGGACTTGACTTTGATATGTTGGAGGCTGCTATTATCCAGTTTACATCATGGATTTCCCAACAGATACCAAGTATTGAGGCCTTCTTCATTACTGGGCTTGGTATTCCAGGCTATGTGCCATGCACAACTCTACAAGGTTGGCTCAATGTTCAGATTGTGCCTGGAGTTGCACACCCTCCAACATTGGAGTCACATATGCCCTTTTTCCTCATTCTCTTCCATCGCCCTGATGAGTTAGATTTGTGCTAGGTATGAAAACTGACCAAACAACAATCACCCCAATCAGATACAATCCAAAAGGTTTGATTTAATGCGAGGAAGGAGGTTGTCGAAGGTTCCCTCAACTACTAATTGATTTCAAAGAGAAAAGCACTTGACAGTTGACACAGATAGTGTGAGATGAACAAGGTTTTATATTTGGAGGGAGGTTTTGAAAAGCCAACTAACGTACAACAATGCGCTGAACTAATTGAGGGGAAAGCAAACACCAAAGCATGGGTCAAGTACACCGACTCAACAAATGACTTTGCATATCTCGGGAGCCTTTACGTCGCTGCGCAATGATACTCCAACTCTCAGGGATTCCCGCGAGTTACCTAAAAAGCTTATACAACCGCTGTGCAAGTCACTTGAGTAGGCGTTTTTAACACACTCAGCGAAGAGCGGGCGAGGGGTAGAATCTGTTGGTAAAGCTAGGTAACACTCCAAGAAGCTTCCTCCCTAAAACTAGACCAAGCCGACACTTGGGTCCAAGACCTTTCCTAATCAACAATGGGCTTGTCGAGGTGTGCATGTTAGGCTCCACCTGCGGTCCTAAGACTGATGTGACCTCTCTTCGAGATGAAAACCAGGAATGCTCAACTTAATAGCCGGGAAGTAGAATGAATTGCCTCAGTATTATCGAGGTTACAAGAAGGCCACCAATTTCAAAGGTTGCAGAGGACAATGCAGATGTGTCTGAGCGTGTACTAAGGATGGACAGGGGTCAACCCCTGGGTTGGAAATGTCCTGACCTCACCCTTACCCTTCATACCCTTACCCTTCAAACCTCCAGGTTTTAGTAAGGGTCTTGGACAGAATGATGTACCACTCATGAGACTTTGAGTAGAATAGAGATAATAACACTTGAAAACATTTTTAAGGATGAGTTGAGACATCATGGAGATGTCTAGATCATCAATTAAAAAGGAAGGGTTTTGAAAGCTTCAACCCCTACCCTTACCCTCCATACCCTTGGGTCAAAACCCAGGTTGACCCCTACCCCTGTCCATCCTTAGCGTGTACGAATCACTACAGGTCCTAAGATAGAACTGCGTTTCAGGTATCAAGTCTAACTTGTTATTCCGAGATAGAATAGCTACCTTATATACTGAGCAAGATATAATAAAATAGGAAAATGAGAGAAACTGAGCAAGATAGGATGAAACAGAGTAAGTAAAATAGAAAAAGATAAATAATGTCCATATATGTGTGTATACTATGGTTTTGCCTCGACGTTTTCCTGCCTCGTTTGTTTGTCTTCCTTGATTGGGTCAACCTTTGGGATTTTGGTCTGAATCGACTCGAGTCATTTGCCTTTTTACAAGGCTTGCAGTTCCTTTAGCAGAACAGCCCTCGGAAGTATTTCTATGTTTTTCCTTGCCAATGGGAGACTGGTTATTATCCCTAGTTCTGCGCAGTCTCGAGTCTAGATGCCTGGTAGCATATGGATCTTGGTAAAACGCTGAGGCTTGGATAGAAAAACTCCTTGGTCCTTCCATGCTCTAGAAGTAGCTACAGCAAGTGGGTCATGTGGCCGCATTGGACTGCCGTGGCTATCTGCCTGGGCGCTTTCCAGTGAGCGTCAACTTTGAGGGCACCCGTTAGGGTACTTCCTCATCTCAGTCCCACCTTGCTTCATTTAATAAACTTGAGTGTTGTTTAGACTCCTCGGTGAGCTGATCACGGAAGCAATGCCTCGTTAAGACTTTGATCCCTTGGGTATATCCTTTAATGACCTAGCCTAGTATAACTGGTATGTGGGCTTGTTTATCTGCCTCGGTCAGCAACTTGTTATCCAACAAGCTTGCCTCGCTACACCATACCACACATAGGACTTTGATTGAGGCGCATTCACAAAGTTAAGTATGATACCATTGCGCGTACCGTTACTCTGCAACCTCTTGGGTAGAATAGGTCCTTGGTAGATTTTAACTATCAGCTCGGGCTCACTTATAGTTCTCTTATTGACCGTGTTTTGTTACAAACAGAACCTAGGATTATTGGTTCTGTGCAGTTCTAGCCTTAGCTGAAAAATCAGCGTATCAGCCCTCAAACTCTCCCACATATTACAACTCACTGTTCAATGTATGATATTTCCGATAATTTAGCCTTTGTTTCAATGCAGATGCTGAATGTGAACCAGTACCTAGCCAGAAGTTGAGGTTTTGTGGGTGCTTACACTTTAATAGGGTTTTGAGATACAATTCAATTCAATTTATTTGGCCCAAATCCAATAAATCATGAATTGCACCAGTACAAGATTTCTTGAAATTTGGTTAAACTGTGTATCTGTACTGATTGTACTGATACAACTAGTGCAGTACAATACAATTTATGTAGTTTAAATCAGTTCAGATTCAAATTGGTTTATATCAGTATAAACTGATATAAATTGATCATTTATACACTATTTCAATGCTAGATAAGTAATGTCTTACAGTAATCATTTGGTAATCATGTTGTAGGAAGTACTAATAATGCCTACATATTATTAAAAATGCATCTTGATCAAGCTTCAAGTAAGAAAAGTACTCTGTCAGCTTCTTATATAGGTATAATGAAGGGTTTGTACAGGTTCCACTGTGTGTAAATATGTACTGATTTAAACTGATTCTAGGCAGTTTAAGGAATTTTTGGACTGTGAATAAACTGTAAACCTGTACTGATTTAAATTGTGTATCAGTACAAGCTCTAGTGATACATTTTGCAGTACAATTGTTGAAGCAGACATATGATCAACAAATGTTGAGATGCGGTACTCACCTGGATATGTGCTAGTAGACTGGTCTGGAGGACTAGTTGGAGAGCGAAAGAGTTCTTGTATAGACAAGTAGTAGTACAACTGAGTGTGCTAAGAGAGTACAGTAAATACTTACAGTATTTATACTAAGTACGACTACAACTATACGGTACCATAGTAAGGTGGCTTAGGGCATAGGGTACAATCATAATGGTTCAACAGCATGTAAGTACAATGTAAGATCAAGTAATTACGACTACGTTTGACTACTTAATGTATTGAACATTCATATGCTTCATAAGCATATGTATCATATTTATAGAACTAGCAAACGGCATAATTACAGCATCTAGTATGCTGAGTGAGCAGATACAAAGACAATGCTGTTGCCTTATGTAGCGCAGCTACAAAGGTGTTTCAAGGAGTATTAACGGAATGAAAGACTCATGTTGAGTTGATCAATGACATCACTATTGTAAGCGTCAGATCCTTTCAACACTCCCCCTCGCTAAGACTAGTGATAGGGAATTAAGCTTTAAGGACTTAGAACCATGTTCTAGTTTTTGATATGACTTAGTGTACAGTCATCAAAGATTTATTCAAAGAAATGTAATACCAAGAAGATCTTGGAATTTCTTGAATTTAATCAATGCGAGATTCTTTGTCAGAATATCTGCAATGTTATCTTCAGTTTGAACATAGAATAGTTTGATGTTTCCATTTTCAATTTTTTCCCAAATATAGTGGAAGCGAATATCAATGTGTTTTGTTCTTTGTTCTTGAATTGGATTAGAAGCGAGGAAGATTGAACCTTGGTTATCACCACATAAAGGTAATGATTGAATAGGAATTCTGATCTCATTGAATAAAGATTGAAGCCAATCAAGTTGTTGACAGGAGTCAGACAGCGCCATGTATTCGGCTTTGGTGGACGAGAGTGCAACAGTTTTCTGTTTATGGGAAACCCAACAGATTGGAGCAGTGGCCAATTGTATGATCATCCCAGTATGGGATTTTCAGTCATCTGGATCAGAGGCCCAATCTGAATCACAGTATGCCATAAATCCTTCGTTGGAGTTACCGTCAAACACAATTTCATAGTTCCAGTATACATTAAGTAATGTACTATATGAAGTGCTTTGTTAAGGTGATCCGGACTTGGATTAGCTGAGTATTGACTCATTTTAATGACAGCGTAATCAATGCCAGGGCATGTGCCAAGCATTAGATACAATAAAGATCCAATAACTTGTTGAAACTTCTGTTGGAGTTTCGGATTGACTTTTCCTTCATTTTCACATGGATTCCATGAAGAAAGTAATGGGTGTGAGCATCTTTAAAGTTTGACATCCCAAATCATTTAATGATTTTATCGAGATAGTCACATTGATCGAGGATCAACTTCCTTTTAGATTGGTCTCATTTAATGCGCATTCCTAGGAATTCTTTAGGTTCACCAAGATTGCAACATTCCCATGTTTTCATGAATTGCTCTTTTTTTTTTCATTACCAGGGATTTGTCAGATCCCATGAAGAGAGCATTGGTGACACTATAGAGATTACCAAAAGGATCATTGCCATCTGAGGAATCCGGTTTTTAGCGGAGCAGTTTACAGTTAATACGATATATGGTCTTGTTTAGGGGTAGTTCTTTATAACTTGGTTTATGACATTTTAAGCAGCTTTAGGTTTATTGGAGGATTTGATGACTCTGTGTCGATTCGCAGGAGCGTGGAAACCAGCAATCTGTCAATAAGTGAGCTTGAGCACCATCAAGTTATTTTAATACTACTTCTTATTGTCGACGTTAATTACTTCTTTCAGTCTGTTACCAACTAGTTTCTGCAAATAGACCTAATCCCACTTCTACTATTCCTGTTAAGATTCCATAATAACTCCAATCGCATTCTACACATTTGCTTGTTTATCAGATACAATGTCGATTTGTCTTGATGATATTCGAATCTTATTTTACTTCTGCTGTGTTCACATGGAATGACCACAGATTTGCCTTTATCGAAATCTTGAACCCCGTAGTACCAAATGTTCTTGACACATTATTGTCAGAAATCCTATTGCTGAGATGTTTTGCAATATACAATTACAGTACTGTATTTTTCAATGGACACCTCGGTAATAGACATTTAGTCACCATGGAGAACAGGTTGTCGGAATTTCTTCAATTCGGATGTGGTAGTAGATGCAATGTTAATGTCGATGGCAATATTTTCTTTGTTACCCATGCATAGATTCCGTGTTATCAGGTGAAGTGGACATAAAATTTACCCACCAATAAGAATCAGAGGGCACCAATTGCTATGCGCATGTATGTCTTAAGCTTACATGAACTCATTATTTACCTATTAAAGTGCGATGTTAAACGTTATTTGATGTTAGCGCAGGACCTGCTTTCTGCCTATGATTGGTTCATGAGTGGATTCTTAGATATCTTATTATCTATTCCTCCTGATTATGCCCTTTCCATTCTGCTTGACCCGCTCAGATTGGATATAAAACTCTGATCCCTAGACCTCATATGGAAGGTTACTCTACCCCATCAAATAGTCAATAATGCATATCCTTATATATGCTGGAAGCTATTTACGTCCGAGGATATACTGCTATTTTTGATGAGCCGTTGCTTCTTAAGTATTTGATCTACCATTAAGCGGATGGAGTTGCATTTTCGGGACTTAAGATGTAATTTGACCCACCGTATTAATTGCGTAGAAGACAATTCCCATAACAAGAATGTGCTTATATATCAGTCTATTACTTCGCTATTTATTTTTCTGTATCTGTATAAGAGAACTTCGTTAATAATTTGGAGTTTCTACTCTCGCTGTCAAAACATTCAATATAGTGTCGGCAAGTTTTCAAGAGACATGTTTTCATGTCCACAGTTCGTGCATAGATTGAAGATATGGGGTTATATAGTTAATTTATCTGAGGTTATCTTTAACCAAGTAAATACTCTTGTAGTAAGTGCTAGATTTTTTCTGCAGATTGTAAGAGAATGAATGGTATCAGCTATAGGATAGAACCAGGGATGTTGATGTTTTAGCTCAGAGAGCATTAGTAACTATAACTAGTGGATCTTCCACATTAGCCATGGACATAGAAGCATTACTAAATTTAATATTCATCGGATATCAGTAATTGAAGCTTCTTACTACATTCAATGTTCATAATACCAAATCTTAGAAAATATTCACAATTTTGTATACTTGACCCATGTGCGTTCAGGGTTAAGTTCACGTCAGACTTTGATGCCAGATCTACCGTACAATATTGCGTATTCACCCTTTCAACTTCTCATAAGTTATCGGTCGGTTCCCTCGCAGGTCATTCTACAGTATTTTAATTTTTCCTTGATACTATAAAGTACTATTTTGCATAGTCTTCGTAGGTTATGAATGGTGGCTCTCACTTAATTCCGCAATGTGATGACAAGCTTCAGCACCTTCGGCACGCTAGAACCATTTGTCTGATTTTCTTTCTTGACCACACTGGTGCTGAAATTCTTGTAACGGCACTGTAGAGGATATATTGGCTAGGTAATTGACTCGAGCCAAAAAACGAGTGGGTGTCAACTTAGTTGGTTGTGGGTAAACACTAGTTTGCGGCATTCTTTCTTATCTCTTGATGATCATATAGGTCAAACCATTATAGCAAACAGCTTTTGTTACACGTCTATCACGCGCAGTACATGACACATCAAATACCGATTTTGGTCTATATCTGACAAGATACAAGTGGAATTGGATTTCCATTCCTTGTAATCAGCGAAATCTTCAATATTCGGAGTAAAGTGGTGTGAAGCGCTGGAATCAAGTAACCAAGATTTAGATGTTTAACTGATGATTCTGCTCTTCGCTCTTATATTTCTTAGCAGATTCATTAGTAGTCTATTTCTCTAGTGTTAGGAATCACCCTTCCGGTAGTATACACCACGATATCTGCTCAATTGCAGCCAAAATTGCATTATATCTTATACAATAGCTTTCGTTCAAGAGTCTTGCCGTGGACCATTCTAGTCTATCACTGGGTACATCATAATACATATGTAACAAGAGAAGCATAGTTCTCTCGCAATAGGACATTTATCAAATGTTTTTGCTGTCTATCCAAGCACTTATTTCCTTCATGTATGTTGTATATGTGAGTTTAAAATGGACCAATACTGTTTAGTGCCTATATGCAAGTCGAATATTAGCTTAGACGCCACATGAATTCCTTTCTCTTTCATTACGCTTTACAATTCATTTGAACCTCTGCCAGATTATACAGAGATATCGCATCAATTTGCCATGCTAGCTCCAATATTACACATCACTTTATTCTCTTCGCCTTGTTATTTACCTACCATGCGTACATGCTAGGCACAATAGCCATCATATGACGGACATGACCTTGAGCCAATCAGAACCGATGAGACACATCGTATGTGTCCGTCTAACAATTCTTCACTTAGCTACTCTCTGTGAGTCGAAACGCAGAGATATATCTCGATGTCTCTGTCTGTGGTACAGAGGATCTAACATGGTCCTTATAAGTAGAGATTCGCCAGTGGCAGTGAAAGAGAAAGTTATGTAGACTGGAATGGATTGTTTGTGGAAGCCTCAGTTAGCATGGCAGTTTGCCTTTGCATTTGCCTTTTTTCTTCTGATTGCCTTTATCGTTATTGCTGTTATTGCCACCAGAGGAAGAAGCTGATTGGTTTGAACCAGATGCATCAGCATTTTGCTTCTGCTTCTTTTGTTTGGACCAGGCATTCTTAGATTTATGCTTCTTGTTCACCGTGGAAAGGCGAGAAGTGAGTGATGTGGCATTGGAGCAGCAACGAATTGTATTCATCCCTGAATCTTGGGGATGATGGCAGTTAGCGTGAGATTTGTGCCAGTATATTGGCTCAACATTGTCATTGCTAAACCATCCCAAGCACGAGGAAGTGCGGCAAGAAGAATCATGGCTTTTGACTGGTTCTGTCCAAGGTAAGACCAGAGGCATTGAGGCAGCCAAAGATCAAAGTTAGAGATGCAATTGGCATAGCCGGATTGGAGTTCTCAGTGATTTCAAAACCAATAGCCTCTCGGAAGATTCCAAAGAGTCCAGCGGCGCCAGGAGTACCGTAGGTGGTCTCAAGGTGATTCCAGGTTTCCCTGGCTATAGCCTTAACAGCTGTTTGCCTAATATGGTTAGGCAGGTGAAGAGAAATAGCACCAATGGTGGTACCATTGTTTTCTTCCCAGGTGTCAATAGCATCCTGGTTGGTTACAGGATTGCCAGTGGGAGAAGGACAAGTCTTAGTGCCAGGAGGTGTCGCCGAAGAGCTTGCTCACTTGTGAGGTAAGCCTTCATACCAGACAACCAATCATTGTAGTTGGAACCATTGAAGAGGGGAACAGCGTTGATTGCAGAGGTGGAAGACATTGTGATTCTGGATATGAACTTGTCAGTAACAATCAATTAAGATGTTTAACATGTCCAAGATTATGAATCTCAGATTCACTTGACTTCAGTGATTAGCCATTTAGACTTTGTTGTGGTGTGATCACAGTTTGTTTATATTGATCCATTTTCCATCTCTGATCGGGTCATACACATCCTGCATCAGCAATTTGAACCAAACTATATATAAAAACCATATGCCAATAGAAAACCGTTTGAATCGTCATAACTCATGTTTTTGCTACCAGTAGAATCAATTAAGATTCAAGGTTCAGAAAGCGAGTATTCAGACCTGATAGGTGTTTAAAGGACTTAAGGCAATATGGGGGAATACTACAGTAGGATGCCAAGAAACTCTCACATGTTCGCAATTGCCCAGCCTACGTGCATATGCTTTTGATTATTCACATAGCGGCAGAAGTCTACCTGGGAGCAGGAATTGGCCCGCAAACAGCCCAAAATGAATTGGAACTGCCAAAAGTTCATTCAACATGGAGTGCCTGTGTATATACGTGTAGGTAATGGTTAGTTCAATTGAAGAAGCCTTATATATTTTAGGCTCTTCCGGAAAGGAGGTAACAAAGCAAATCACTGATTACCATTTACACCCAAACCAAAGCCACTTATCATTGTGCCTAATGTCTACGAGGTGGGTCCAGATAAGTTCGTTAATGTGATCAACCATTTGTCAAAGATGCAATGGTGTAACGACCTTCATTGAGCAAATCCGGGGCCCATAACCTGTTGAAGCAGACACATGATCAACAAATGTTGAGATGCGGTACTCACCTGGATATGTACTAGTAGACTGGTCTGGAGGACTAGTTGGAGAGCGAAGAGTTCTTGTATAGACAAGTAGTAGTACAACTGAGTGTGCTAAGGAGTACGGTAGATACTTACAGTATTTATACTAAGTACGACTACAACTATACAGTACCATAATAAGGTGGCTTAAGGCATAGGGTACAATCATAATGGTTCAACAGCATGTAAGTACAATGTAAGATTGAGTAATTACAACTACGTTCAACTACTTAATGTATTGAACAGTTCATATGCTTCATAAGCATATGTATCATATTTATAGAACTAGCAAACGGCATAATTACAGTGTCTAGTATGCTGAGTGAGCAGATACAAAGACAATGCTGTTGCCTTATGTAGTGCAGCTACAAAGGTGTTTCAAGGAGTATTAACGGAATGAAAGACTCATGTCGAGTCAATCAATGACATCACTATCGTAAGCGTCAGATCCTTTCAACAACAATGCAATGCAATTTATGATTTATTTGCAGTTTAGTGAATTGTATCTCCAAACCCTACACTTTAAGGTCATTGATAGTGTCAAGGGAAGGATTAGAGGGTGAAATGTTGAAAGATGAAGATTGCTCTCGCAGGCAGATCAAGTTAAGATCCGGGCAGTGCAAGCAAGCCTCCTAGTGCTTAATTACATGCAATTGGTACTTAGATCTACTTATGCTACAGTAGATAACTCATAATTTCTATCTAATGGTCTGGTCTTCCAATGATGATATTGCTCCGGGACATATATGACCATGCCAATTTGGTGCCAATTAGGGCTTGGCACCGTACCGTATACGGGTACGGCCGTCAAAAATACGGCCGTGACCGTATCAAGTTTTGGTCAATACGGTACGGTGACCGTAATACCCATACCGTATACCGTATTGTACGACCGTGTGGGCGCTAAACTGGCGCTTGGCGCTGTCCCTGAAGAAAATTGTCAAAATTGTCAGGTTTACCTCCAGACCACCTACCAAGCATTAAAAAACACCCTAATGCTCAATCCGCTCCAGGTAAGACCAATTTAACAAGGCTGGAGGTTCGGCACCAGCCCGGAACATTCCCGGCACGTGCACGCTACATGAAAAAGTTGCTCTTTCAGGTGTGAATGTTAATAATTACTTGAACCTACAACATTGAGTATGTAGAGCATCAGCAAAACCTGTATTTTGCATTTTGATTCCCACAGGATTACTTAAAATTCCCAGCGCTCCCAGAGCTCCCAGCGCTGGCCAGCGCTTGCCAGTGCTGTCAGAAATATAAAATCATATGTTATTTCCAAATAAGGTAATTTTGCGGCCTCTGGGAGCTTCTGGGAGCTCCCTCCCCCATCGGCCGGACCATCTGAGTGCTGGGACGCTGGAGCGCTGGGAACTCTGGACAGTTCGCTCCAGCACTGCCCACGTCATACAGGTTTTGCTGATGCAGCTCATGGAATACTGTCCTCACAGATCGCTGCGATCAGGCTTCTTGCCTCTTGCGAGGTGACCGTATCACGGCCGTAACGGCCGTAAATGGGACAGTAATTTACGGCCACCTAAAATTCGAGACAGTACGGTCACGGTCCGTATTACGGTACCCATAAACCGTGAGTGTACGGTCACGGTGCCGAGCCCTAGCACTGCCAATGTACACTTTAACAACATTGTACACCCATTTGGCAAGGACTGTAGGATTATTTTATTTGACAGCCCCCTTGTTATGAAACAACCCTTTCCTTATCTAGCAACCTGGTTGTTATCACAAATAGTCACAGTTCACAAATTATGTCACTTAAGCAAACATTGTGAATTTCATAAATTTTTCTATTGTGACTTGCTGACTTTCTAAGGGGGGGTGGGGAAAGGGGATTGGCCACAAGCAGTGAGGGTCAAGAACATTGGCACCGGCTAGCTAAGTACCTAAACAATGGACTGGTTTGTGAGTACAAAATATTACAGCATTTCTGGAAAACCTTGTCCAACTCAATTTTGGTGATGGCAATAATCCAATAAATAAAATTCTAAAAAAGGGAATCACTCTTCCTGCTCTCAGACAACTGCCAATTCAGCCTCATATTCTGGTGGTTGAGCTTGTTCACTGTGCTGGATATTGCCCAGCATAGTGAGAAAGTACAGAATACTAACTATCTTACCCTTGACCTAGACAAGCAGTCAGCCTTGTAACCTTGTTATGTACTAGCATGCTGAGAGGTACTTAGTATCCAATGTACATAACTTTACAGTTGGATTTTAGTAGTCTACTCTGTCAGGTAGGGGTGGGCGCGCATGAAGCACTTGCTGTTAAGATGCAGTTACATAGTGTTCAAAATTGATTTGGATACAGTACTACCCATGAAATAACTTGAAATACAAACAATGTATACCATGTAAGGGCTTAGGTACCCAATGCCATCTAGTAATACCACAGTAGCAGTGGCAAAATACAAGTAGGCACTGAGCAGCAGTAATTGTCACTTTTCAAAAATTGCACAAGGACATAAATATTTGAAAAAAAGCAGAATCACACTTTAATATGTGTGACAGGGTTGTTGAATAACACTTCAAAAGGGTTGTCTGTTAAGGGGGGTTGTTGGCAAGCAAAGGGGTTGTCAAACAGAATGATCCAGGACTGTGTAACTTGGCTGGCATGAGGTAAGGCATGCCAAGGGTCTTGATTGCAAGCAATAGAACTCATTTACCTGTGTAACCTGCCCATACTAGGGCACTCACTAGTAATAATAATATTTGCACTAACATTAGTACTTATACTAGTACTAGTATGTTTGTATTAGATTCTAGCACCAATATTAGTACTAAACTCAAAGACTGGTAAGTATCCAGCTATTATTGGTACAGTATTCAATACAATGTCAGTGGTAATAATACCAAAATATTTGGATAATGTCTTTTGACATGGAGATAAGATCCAAATAAGATCTCTATGCTACTGTATGCACTATCACTGCTACTATAGCTGCATATATGCATCTTAATGCCACTTCTATTATCTTCCTTACTATTAATTAAGCTACTATTAGCAAAGTATTAGTACTATTAGTGTAAGTATACTAGTATTAGACACTAATATCAGTCCCAAGCAGGACTAATACATACCGTAAGTACTAACCAATAACATTAGTATACTCTGATGGCACTTAGTAGTGAAATATGTACCAATATTAAAGCCAAACATTTGTTCCCAAGGGTTTACCGGTACCGGCCGGTCACAATAAAAACAAAAATGGCGACCTGCAACCGGGCATAACCCGTGGGAAACCGGTACCGGGACCCGCAGGTTAAAAAACCGGCCGGTATTCCCACAGGTAAACCTGCCGGTACCGGGTCAGTACCCGGAGTCGTGTCCATCCTTATCATTGAGTAAGCTGCTTCGAAGGTCTCAAGGGGTTGATGGATACATTCAAGGAGTTAGTCAGTGGTCAAAGCAGTGTTAGCCTTAACATCAGCAATACCTGTATGACGTGGGCAGTGCTTGAGCAAACTGTCCAGAGTTCCCAGCGCTCCAGCGTCCCAGCACTCAGATGGTCCGGCCGATGCAGGAGGGGGCTCCCAGAAGCTCCCAGAGGCCGCAAAATTACCTTATTTGGAAATAATGTATGATTTTATATTTCTGACAGCACTGGCAAGCGCTGGCCAGCTCTGGGAGCTCTGGGAGCACTGGGAATTTTAAGTATTGCTGTGAGAATTAAAATCTAAAATACAGGTTTTGCTGATGAAGCCCTAAGCCTTAATTAACTTAAGCCCTTAATTCATTAAGGGTATAAGACCTAACTTCAATGCTGACCTTAAGAGCCTTAATTAAGAGTCTTAATTTGAAAGGGCATGTGACTTCACAAGCAGCAGAAAGAGCATGAAGACAGGAAAGAATCTACCTCAACATGATTCAAAGTGGGAGCTTCCTTGGCTGAGGCTTCTTTGTGGCAAGGAAAGTGATGCAGGAGAAATGGAAGAAACAGTGGCAGGGGATGGATGCAGGTGGCCATCTAGATTATTGTAGATAGTGTAAAACAGCCTGCCAGAGTAATGAGACCTTGCATACAAAGATAGTAGTGCCAAAGAAAGATTTGGGAAGGCACTGGTATGTGTATGAGGTTGATTAAGAAAAAAAACTTTTTTGTATTAAACCCTTAACTTGACCTTAACTTGAAATTAATTTAAGGTCCAAATAAGCCCTAAGACCTTCTGCCTGCTTGGAGGCCTTAATTAAGGCCTTAAGGCTAACACTGGGTCAAAGCGGAATCTGTTGTTCTCACCCCGCTTGCTGTCAATCTCGCATTCCTGCATCGTAAAAACTGTCTGTTTATTGACCGGGTTGACCGGATTCAAGTCAGGTTGTCCACAGGTGTCAGGTCATGACCTGCCAAATCGTTGACTATGGGTATTCCATTGACTCGGAGCTCAATTGTCCGTAAACCACTTTCGGAGCATGAGGGAGCCTCGTCGCCTCGAAGCGCCCTCAAAGAGCCCTAAAAAATATGGGTCTCGCAAGCCCGAATGATTAATACTATATTTGGTATTGTAATGAATGGAATGCCGCATGCATGCAATTGACCGATCAAAGCTACGAAAATGGCGTATCTCACAGTTCTGGACAGAGGGGTACCTTGCTGTGGATGCTGTGGATGCTGTGGGTGCTGGACAGAGCTGTCCAGAACACCCAGGTTTTGCTGATGAATCAGGAACCTCGGGGCTCTCCAAACTCCTTCATCACTAGCCGTGCACAATTAGTTGGACACCAGCAACAATCTAGGAGTGGGGTAGGCGACGACAATCGCGGAAGGCAGACAATGGATGAATAGCTAAAAGTGGCTATGTCATCGGAAAAATGAAGCTTGGGTCCCGCCTACCGTAGCCGTGCTCAGCGGCATTGGTTAAAATTAAATAGGAGCCTAGAAACCGGGTTTTTAGTTACGATGTGGTATCACTTGCCGGATCTTTCTCCAACCCTTCTCCATTGGGTTGCCACCAAATGATGCCTCCAGTTCACTGACAGGAAATTGAACAACGGTTTCTGTGTGGGAATGGAATGTGATGGCCTGAGCCGTTAATGCGCTAAAGATATGAGCTACCCAAAGCCATTGCTTTGAAACAAATAGTTCTCTCATCTTGTATTCAAGTCAAACTTGCTCTCGACCTGCCACTATGACATGGCTTCCGCCATCGTTCAGGACATCCTCCCTATTTCCTTGGCAAGCAACAGAACAATCTACAATAGACTATCAGCAACTGGCTTCCAGTCAGGATTCTATTGAGAAGGATGCGCTTCCTCAGGCGGCATTCAAAATTCGACAAGTAGATTACAATCTTTCTAAATGGATTGCAATCTCTACCATCATTTTCGTCGCTGGCGTTGTTTTTGGAATGGTAATTGCAATATTCTTTCAATCGGAGTGCATGGTTTGCACGAATTTCGAGCCATCGCCATCGTTGACATCATTGGTGTACTGTACGGAGCTTCCATCTTGAAACAGTTAACGCTTTTGCTGACTTTTTCAACTTTTGGCAATTATTCTCAGCCCCCGCCCATACTGCTTTCCGATATGAAGTCCATCAGTTCAGTGCCTCGTTTGGGAGTTACATTACTGAATATCAGGGCCCACCTACAGAAGCCTTGGACGAGAAATGGCATGACTTGTACCGATGTAAGTACTGAAACTCATCATTGCCATTTCTTACAAACCAACTTACATTGTATGTGGTTGTAGATGGAATTAGTCAAATTTCTGGCAGCGAAGCAGAAAAGCTTGTTGATAAGACTGTACCAATACCTGGAGATGAGGACAATTACATTATTAGCTTGGAGGTCTTCCATCAGCTTCACTGTTTAGTAAGGACTCTTGTTATTATGCAAATATTTGCACCATCTTACTACTTGAGTACCCACAGAATCTCCTCCGAAAATCCCTGTATCCCGACCACTACCCTACAGAGCTCTTCATCCACCTTGAGCACTGTGTTGACATTATACGCCAGGCGCTTTTATGCAACGTTGATATCACCCCCATCCCTTGGCGGTGGTCCGAGTTTGGTCAGATAACGGTGCCACGGATGGATGGCTCACATGGGTGTGTCGACTTTGCAAGCATTCAGAAATGGGCATATGATCATCAATTGAGGACAGAGTTCAATTCAAGTATAAACTTGGATTTGGGCTCGGGGGTTACCAGTAATCAGGAATAAACTGCATAGTAAAGGTCATGAAAAAAATGAGGTGTGCAGTTGTGCCTGATGGCTGTCGCCACAGGCTACAGCCTTTGGAACCGATAGCTAGATTTACTTACACAGGAAACAAGTTAGTGTAATTTCGCCGGCTTTACCATGAAATTATGATAAACTAAGGATTTCCTAATTTGGAAGGTCCAAGATCCGGCCAGCGCAAGTTTAAAGTAATTTCACAGTAATCTGGGGAAATTATGCTTACTTTTTTCCGGTGTTAGGATGATTGTACCCAGTGGTATAACTCTATGTATAGCTTGGATTTGATTAGCGATATACTTAAAAACCGGCTCCTGATGTAGGTGCCACACTCACAATTCTCTCTTCCGAGCTCAAAAATGATCCTTGGAGAACGGTTGCTGCGTGAGAGTTCGTCTGAGCCCACATTGCATCCAGATGCATTCAGTTCTGGATTTGTTTCATTATGCCTTTTCCAGACAGTCCAGTAATGATTCTGGTTTTGACACCGGTCACGACTCACCGACAATATAATGAAATAAACAGACCAAAGGTATAAAGGAAAGTGCCAAAAAAGTGGTATTTTGTCTCGAGCTTGTCCATTCAGCAGCAATGAAATTCAGCGTCATATTCTCCCTCCTGTTGTCTGGTGCCCTTGTAGCAGTTAGTGCTGCTGCACCTCTCACTGAGGAACAGGAGCGAGAGGTGAGTGACTCTCTTCCCCTCATTTGCCCCCTTATTAAACTATTCTTAAGGTTGCCGACCCCGACACCGTAGGCTTCATTTTCGAGTATCTTGCCGCAGACCGCCGCAATGTCAGTGAATTTTCTCTCTTCTCTGATACCATTTGTTCAACTGATTTTTATTTTCAAGGTTGGCACCTGACCCTGACACCACAGGCTTCATTGCCTAAATCTGTAACAGCTTCAGAGAGATGGAGTTGAAGATATGACTTTCCCTGCAGTAGTGTTGGATCAGAAACTGTATGTAAAAAATATAAGGCTTTCAACAAGCGTGATCCGCGTTCATCGTAACTAAGGCTGTGTCAAGGGAAGGATTAGAGGGTCAAATGTTGAAAGATGAAAGGATTGGTCTCGGAGGCAGATCAAGTTAATTAGCCGCATGGTTGACCATGTAGGATTTGATCCAGAGAATGAAGGGAAAGTTGGAGACGAAAGGAAGCTGGATGAGAGCATGCAAAAATCACCGCAAAGGACTAGATTCATTTATCTTGGCTCATCTTTTCCTTTTTTCCTCAGATCTATTGTTGAACCTCTTGAGGATGCATGCGGGATTCTCATCTATCTCACAACCCGGGACCTCTATGCTATTTAGACTCTAATTGTCGTTGGTGAATGACCAAGCGTCTAATCCAAGTGTCTAGTCACAAGTTACTTATTCCCTTTTAATTGTCCCTTGAATTTTCATGCAAACCCAGAGACTCCTGGCTTGTTATGAACTGAGACTCAACTTGAAGGATGCACAAGGGGCTAATGGGGAATAACCTGAGCTGATTTGATGGCCTAGAAAATCACAATGATATTTAAATGGTAAAATAAGCATCAGCAAAACCTGGGCAATGGCCATAGAGGCCATAGCAATCTATAGCATGCCATAGCAGCCATATTCACACAGGTTTTGCTAATGTTGTGAATTGCTTTACTTCACTTCTTAACTGAAAATTTAGCTTCAGAAACTCTTTTGATTCCTCATAAAAAGATGTACTTTCTCATTATTGACTTGGGCGCTAATTTCAATACTTAGACAAAAATTTTGAAAA
The DNA here is from genome assembly GCA_009733575.1 of Gymnopus androsaceus JB14. Taxonomy (NCBI): domain Eukaryota; kingdom Fungi; phylum Basidiomycota; class Agaricomycetes; order Agaricales; family Omphalotaceae; genus Gymnopus; species Gymnopus androsaceus. Next base: position 431,235 of record ML769396.1, on the reverse strand, counting down.
AAGAGTGCGAAACTCCTCCTACAGAACTAATACAGAGCGGGTCCCCAAGCTACTTGACTTTTTTCATTGTCGAAGTGTCGAAAGTACATTGCATCGAGAGATTGGAGGAGTATGTATTAATCAAGGAAAATACAAGACAGATTATAGGTAATCAGTAACCCCAGTATTTCTTTTCAATCCAGCGACATGGTGGATAGACGATGGCTGAGAATGCGAAAGAAAGCTCAAAGCCTGTTATCCATCAGGTCAGCAATGAAAAAAGTATTCATACAAGTCAGGAAACTACTCACCGATATCACCACCATAAGTAGGGTCTCCAATCTTTTTACCGAGCACTCCAATATACCATGTCTGTGCCATTCCAAGGACAGCGCCTGCGATTCCGAAATGCCAACGCAATGAAACTAGCGACTCCCAAAGGAAGCTTACGCCAGTTGTTAAAGTCGTCTGGGTTGTAGTTTGACCATTTTCCACTACGGAAAATGAGATGCTCCTCGATCAGAATAGCGCTGAAGATGGCGAGCCAATACGCTAGGATATCGAGTAGGGTGTCAAGCCATTCTTCAAAGTGGCTCGCGCCGGAGATGGCAAGAACAATATAAATGACACTACCGATGATAACTGTATTGTCCAAGTAATTAGCCCAGCGTACGCGTACGACCGATTCAATGGTACTAACCGATGAAAATACGGGGGATAGCTTGAGCGTAAGGGTGGATATTCTGTGAGTAGCGTTGTTAGTTGTTTACGCATACGATCGATTCACAGCTCTAACCTGGAACGTCAAAGCCAGAGAATACATGTTGGGAATGTTGTTCGCGATGATACTCAGTGCCATGATCACGAGTAGGAATGAACCGAATCCACCCATTGGTCCAGCAAGACCCGCTCCCAAAAGGCCACCAATAGAATTATCGTCGTAGGTATCAGCCCATGTAGTTTTTTGGGTGAAGGTGGTCATAGCCGCAGCACCAAGGGTTTCAACGAGAATGAGCGGTAAATTGAGACCAAGATAAGTCCAGAAGAAGATCTTGACGGAGGACATGTCTTCGGGCATACAAACGGTGTAATCCGCGGCCAAACTGTTTCATAGTTGGTGGAAAACCCTAAATTATCAATATTCGAAGTTGCTTACCTAGTCCATCCAAGAGCAAATCCAGCTAAGATTCCGAGTGAGCCAAAGAATATTTAACGAAGAGATCCTACATACCGACCGTAGCACCAAAGGATAACACGTTTCCAGCCTCAACGGACCCCGAGCCCCCAAAGTCACTCTCCGTGAAACGGGCGATTTGACCCAGGTAGATGATGAAGATAATGGCAACCTGTACAAAAGATGGTCGGTGAAATTTTTAGAGCAAGCGCTCGAAAAACCTACAGGGATCCAAGCGTACTTCTCATAAAGATGCACTACGCGATAACCCATAAATGACACGATGATAGTCCCAATAGCTATGACGATAATGGCTGCAGCAGTCGGAATTTGATGCGCTGTACTAACGGCTCTTAGTGTCTGGGCCCCTGGGGATAAGGTTAGTGTTGGTTACTGATTCGGCGGAGTCCAAGGAAGCGTACCAACGATGGAATTGACTACAGACCAGCCAACACACGCTATACAGTTCAAAATGATGGGGAGCTGTCCGGTGAAATACCCAAAGGAAAACCGCGAAAGCGTAAGTTGACGAAGGCCGAGCTTGGGACCCCATGCAGAAAAGTAGGCCACAGGGAGCGTGCAGAGCAGGTTGAAAAAAATGATAGTTAATGCAGCCTCCTTGAGTCCGAGGAAGAATAGAGAGTTTGCTAAACATCCGATGGAAAAAGTGGAAATCTATGAATGAGGTTGGAAATCAGCGACGATGAAAGGGAGATCTTAGCAAGAAACGTACGGTCATGTTAGCGGCCAGCCACATCCAAAAAGGAGCCAGGACAGCTGGAACAAAACATCAGCGAAGAGCATCTCTCAGAAACGCAAAGTTAGCATACAAGTCTGGGTACGTTGATCTGAAGGAACGCGCTCAATACCGCGCGCCTCGACCCCGTACTTGTCCAAAACCTCCACGATGGCCCACAGCTTCGCAAACTTGGAACGGGGAACATCGTCGCTCAAGTTTTCTAAAGAATTGGCCTCATGAACTCTACTCCAAAGTCAGATCAAAAAATTAGGGAAATGCATTCAAAAACGTACTCGGAGGTATCGTAACCTGAGCCTTTCTCAACGTCAGAATGACCAGAGCCAACCTTGATGTCGGACATGGCTGCCAAAGTAGTTGGGAACAAGTTGGTTCAAGGGGAAAGGAGGTTTGAGGCAAATTCATTTTTACAAGAAATTTGTTATCGGCGAATACGGTATCGTGTTGGAAGCACAAGGTTGTGGATGAAATCCCGATAGCCGGAGCAGGGGCAGGAGCGCGCTTCTCACAGCGGATCAACGTTATCGCCACACAATCGTCGCGACCATCCGAGTACAAGTAAAGAGCATAATTATAATATAAGTCAGCGATATAAGTTAGGCATGTATGTACGCAACAATGAAGCCAAATCAAATGCTTGAACTCCACTCGGTAGAATCTTCAAAAAAAAATTTATTGGAGAGAATCGACGTTGAAAAACCAAAAACGCTTACTTGTAGAACTCGTATTGCCTTTTGCATTAGGTTCCGGGGGTCGACAGTTTTTTGAACTTGTTTGTTTGGGCTGAGAAATGAATATAAAGCTATGGAAACGAAAGGCCCAGGCTTGCAGATTTGCATAGCCTTTCATTCATTTCGACGCCCAAATAAACAACTTCGAAAATCTTCGTTCGGACCCCTAGAACCTTAATGCAAAAGGCAATACACCAACACTCCTAACTTCGCCCAATAATGATCCACCCATTCTCCGTGTTCCTTCCGAGCAAAAACGCAATAAGGATGGTCACCCTGAAGTTCTTCAAACGTCATCTAAATCTAGTATCTCCTGCCCTGCCTCTTCACCAAGCACATGTACGAGCTTCTCGTTGTCATCACCATCCATCCGATTCTCTGCATCCGTATCCATATTCAAAGCATCGCCAGAATCACTAGCCATCGTTCATCTACACGCGGTGTGTTGATTTTCTCTGTGTACGATCCTTCGTCCCCATCAGTGACCGCTTGAAGATCGTCCGAGTCCTCGAAAATCATTATCTCCACATCGACATCATCTCCTGAGGCTTGCACCGCTGTTCCTTGTTCCTCGAATAACTTGAGATCTAGCCCGTCAACGTCGTCCGAGTCTTCGCCCTTATCTACTCCGAGTCCGTCGTCGATGGGTTGTTTGAGGATAGGCCTGGGCCTGGGGAACGGATTGAAATTCTGAATCGCAGTCGTGTGGTGACACTGCGCCGGAACTGAGTCTGTATCTGTATCTGCATATGGCTTCGAGGTCGTGTCGTGTGGCGCGGTAACTGCTGGCGTACTAATGGAATTATCAATGTCGAAGAAGACCGCGGAAGGATCATCGTCTGCGTCCAAAGGTCGCCACTCGTTGTCTTGTAGTAAGGGAGTGGTAGTAGTAGAAAGTCCAAACGATGATGGTTTTCCAGAAGAAGGAGACACGGAGAACAAAGTAGCCGTAGCTTGATTAGAAGATATGCTAGTATCGTGAATATCGTCGTCATCGTAGAAAAGGTCATCTACGGCGGGGTCATTGAGGAAATCCATATCGTCGTCCATCTGCTGAATTAGATGTAGGTATAGGTACCGGGGGGATATCCTGCGTCTGCTGCTGAGGTAGTAGATCCAAGTGTTTCAGATCGCCATCGTCGAAATCCAAGCCATGTTCAGAATCGTCAAGGTCAAGGTCGAGGTCGAGGTTGTTGTCAAAGTCGGAATCAAACTGTTCGAGACCAGGAGGACGAGGGAAGTCTGGGAAGACATCCATGTCCATATCCGTATCGTATCCATATGTACGAAGATGGTCTGATCAGGTTCGAGTTCATATTCGTCCGAGTCGACATCCAAAACGTCGGTGTTTGTCAAGAGTTCGTCTGGTGTTTTCGCGGCGAAGGTACTCCGACCAGTAGTGGACGGGAATAGTTCCACTGACATCTCCATTTGAGAGAGGCGCGGAGGAGAGTCTGGAGTAGGATGATCGTGTTGCGCTGAATCCGAATCAAAATCCAAGTCGGAGTCGAAAACGTCGAGGTCCATCCTACGAGGATGAGAGAAATGCGAATCGTGTTGTGTGTGCTCTGTATCTGTATCCGAGAAGAGGTTTAGGGACGGATGACGATGCTGAAGAGGTTGAGAACCAGGAAGTAATTTCGTCATCGTCGTCGTCGACGATGTCAGCATCAGAATTAAGCATCATGGGTAGGTCCTGACTAGATTAGGGTCGTCCATATCCATATTCATCAATCCGCCTGAAGGGATGAGACGATCGAAATAATCATAATCGTCATTCTCGCCAGCGGGGTCTTTCCAGAGTAGATCTTCTCCATCAGTCGGCGGGGCTGTAGATGCACCAGAAAAGTGGTCCCTGGGAAAGTTCATCGTCGTCCTGCGTATCTGCTTGAGTCATCGGTAGACCTGCTGTCGTCTACGACAAGTCAGAAGACCGCGTGCGGCAAAACCGCTAGCTTACTTACTTTAAAGGAAGGTCGTTTCATTCCAATGCAGAACAACTTCTCCATCGAGAGGCAGAGAGCTGTCTCGCTGCTTATTTCGGGAAGCTCCGCGTCGTCAGGTTCGGCGGAGCCGTCGAGATAAGTGGCGAGTGCGGCGGAGGACGCGATAAAAGCAGTTTGGTGCTGTTGCTTCATCGACTGAGGAGGGTAAATAAGATATTCATTCAAACATAGTTGTACTTACTTTGATAAGCTGTTTGAACCTTGCTCGAAATGCTGGATTGGGGGACCGTTTTGCCATTTCTAGAATGGATCGAAAGATACTCGGGAAGAAAGGCGTCTCAACGTCGAGTTGCTGTGAGGAGAATAAATCATACACAGTCGCGAGATGGTAATGGTCTTTTACCTGGCATACGGTACCAAAGACGAGAGGATAACGCCTGTGAAGAGATTGAGCGTAGAGACTAGAGAAAACGAACGAAACATACGAAAACATACTTGACCAGATGAAAGGTGACAAAACGCTTGAGGATGTTATCCACGAGACTACGACAAGGTAAAGAAAGACGTGTCGAGAATAAATGCAAATCCCCGTCGGATGTTTCTTTGCTTGATACAGAGTATTGCAGATGGATGGACCGTAATACTACGCGTACTGGTACGCTGTCATGGAGCGAAAGGCGACTGCGGTTGGTAGTGACACTGACTAGAGTGATATTCTTGAATGTCAGTTCAAAAGCAAGAAAGGACGCGTACTTTTGGGACAAGAATTGTCATCGTACAAGCTGGAGACGATACTCAGTCCAAGCTGATCAGCATTAGATCGGATAAATTGGAGGAAATGCTGAGCAAGCTGGGAGTTGATAAGCACGGCCGAAGGTATCCGTTTCCGATTGAGCACAGCAGAAAACGAAAAGACGATGCTTGAGGCTGGAAGAATATCGACATTAGGAAAGCGCGACTTTTTTGCTGTAGTGGAATCAGAATCTCCGGATTCAAGGCAGTGCTTTGCAGTAAGATTCAGAATGATATTGGAGTCTGCTGCGCGCAGCTTTGAAGTACATTCAAAAATTGGCATTGCTGTACAAGTTGAAGGACAGCAGTGGTGATTAGTCAGCTCTATCTGCCCACTTCTTTTCTGCGTCCATCACCTTGCAGACCCCCGCTGGGGTCAATCTTGAGCACTTTATATTTTCTGCGATGGTCAGTAGCCCTGGCTAGCATTATTCGCTGCTAATCGATCCTTTAATCAGGCCAGTGAGCTCGACCAGAAGATTCAAGATGTCTACAAGCATATTCAGACCGAGCGAAAGTTTCTAGAGGCCTCTCAGCTCTTACGACGTGCGACTGACAATCAGGATGTTTTACGAAAAAACGAGGCCAAGATCAGAGAGGCTGAACGATCTCTCATGTATTTCGAAGAGACTCTCCGTGAGCTTCAGGCTCGAAAGAGTCAGCAGAACGAAGGAGGCAGATCCTCGGGTCCTCAGGTAATTTATCAAACTTTATTCAGTCTTAATATTCAAGTACATCCCAGGTTCCTCCCAAGGAGGCAGACCCATACGGTCGCAACTCGACGGACATGTCTACCAGACGTTCTGTCGACGGAGGTCCCCAGACCAAAGCATACTCCAATCTTGATCTAATCAAAGCAGATACGCCCCTCACCCCTGCCAAAATATCCAAAATGCTGCATCAGCTCGAGTTCAAACTCCAAGTCGAAATGCAGTACAAGAAGGGTATCGATAAGATGGCAAAACTATACCAAGCCGATGGTGACAAAAAGTCGAGATTGGATGCTGAAAGTAAGAAGGTTGAGAGTGAGAAGAAGATCCAGCTTCTTCAATCAGCCCTTAAACGATACAAGAACCTGCACGTTTTGGACGACGCGCTGGAAGAAGAGGACGAGTCCAGTGCGTTTCTCTCCACTTTCTCTTATTATATCTCTTCTAATATATATCCCTCTAGACGGTACAGGCATCGATGGTGAACGTAAAGACAATCTCCGTGCCAAACCGTTATCTGGTATCCTATCGGTCACCGTGAGAGGCGCCAGAGAACTTGACCACGCACCCATCGTCACTAGATTCCGCTCTTCCAAAAATCAAGTCCTCGAGACCTCCGTATCTCTCAAGGTCGAAGGCACTCAGCTTGCTCGATCACATCCTTCCCGTACAGATCGCTGGAACGAGGACTTTGAAATCACCGTCGACAAGGCTAACGAAGTCGAAATTGCCGTCTATGATAAACAGGTCGGCGAAACTCATGCGGTCCCCATTGGTCTCTTGTGGATTCGTATCAGCGATCTGGTCGAGGCTCTCCGTCGGCAGAAAGTCTTTATGGAGAGCGGCCAAGGTGGCTGGGTCACTGCTGGTGCTATGCATGGAGATGCCGGACATCCCCATTCAGCGGATATGAACGCTCCGTTGAGCTTTGGTGCAGCTCCCGGCGGTGAAATGCCCGATGGAATGGAAGGTATGGGAGGTAGCGGCATGCCCCCGCAATCATCGGAAGGTATCGAGGCATGGTTTGCGGTGGAGCCAGCAGGAGATATTCTGCTGAATCTGAATTTCAGTAAGCCGGTTTCAAGTTGTTCCGTATATCAATGCTGACCCCATATGCAGTCAAGGAAAATGTCCGCAAACGCCAAATCGATGCTCCTCTCGGTGGTCTTGGTCGTCAAGGTGCCGTGCGTAAGCGCAAGGGCGAAGTCCACGAAATGAATGGACACAAGTTTGTTCAGAAGCAGTTTTATCAGCTTATGCTCTGTGCTTTCTGCAGCGACTTTTTGCTCAACGCTACTGGTTATCAATGCGAAGACTGTCGTTATACTTGCCACAAGAAGTGTCATGAGAAGGTGGTAACGAAATGTATCTCGAAATCCAACACAGGAGTAAGCTTTTTTTCGCTTCTGCTCACCTTCTCCGATCACTGACAAGCATTATGTTTAGGACGATGAGGAGAAGATCAATCATCGTATTCCTCATCGATTTGAACCTCTCACCAACATTGGTGCGAACTGGTGTTGTCACTGTGGATACATGCTACCCCTCGGTCGTAAGAACGCACGTAAATGTTCAGAATGCGACCTTACGTGCCATGCCAATTGCGCCCACCTTGTACCGGACTTTTGTGGTATGTCGATGGAGACGGCAAACACACTTTTGTCGGATATGCGAGATATCAAGAAGAACAGAGCGCAGCGTCCCTCGCAGCCTCAACCCTCTCGCCAAAGCCCACCTTCCGACGCTATGGGTCGCTTAAAACTTGCCCCCGAGCCCGAATCGGATCCCTTTGGTCGTCAGCAACCCGTAATTCCCACTCCTCCTCCTAGTGGGTACCCACCGCAATCTCCATATTACCCTCAGCAACCTCCGCAAGCGCAAGCACCTTCACCTGCTGCACGGCCGCCTTCTGTTGGTCGAGTGCCAGTGCCTCCTCCGTATGTGCAAGAGCCAGCGCGTCCTCAGCCTGGTCCCTACGAACAGGTTGCTGCGTATCCTCAGGTAAGAAACAGGTTGTTTTCATGATCCATTTGTCGATTCTTAGTGGACATGTTTCGTGATTTAGGGCTCTCGACCACTCGGTCCTCCTTCGCCTGGCCAGAAGATAGGCCTTCCTGTTTCTCCTCAGCAGCAACAGAGACCACCTGACCGTACCACTTCCATGCCACCGCCTCCGTTAGCTCAGCAGCCACCACTCATGCAGGCGCAGCCGCAGCAGCAGCGACTACCTATCCGCCAACAAACACAGCAAAGGCGCAAGGTCGGCTTGGACGACTTCAACTTTTTGGCGGTGCTGGGTAAAGGTAACTTTGGTAAGGTTATGTTGGCGGAGGAGAAGAAGACAAATGGGCTTTATGCGATCAAGGTTTTGAAGAAGGAATTTATCATCGATAACGACGAGGTGGAAAGGTTAGCTCAACCCTCCCTATTTTTTGACATTTAGACTGACTCGCATATTTATAGTACCCGTTCGGAAAAGCGCGTCTTTTTGGCTGCTGCTAAAGAACGACATCCGTTCTTGCTGGGGCTTCATTCGTGTTTCCAGACCGAGACACGAGTGTACTTTGTCATGGAGTATGTTAGCGGTGGTGATCTCATGTTGCACATTCAGCGAAAGCAATTCTCTCTTCGGCAAGCCAAGTTTTACGCGTCAGAAGTGCTTCTAGCACTGGAGTATTTCCACGCACAAGGCATCATTTATAGGTTTGTTTCGTTCAAGTGCAGAAACCTCATCTAATTGACTTGATCGACAGAGATTTGAAGCTGGACAATATCTTGCTTACGGTGGACGGGCATGTCAAGGTGGCGGATTACGGTCTCTGCAAAGAGGAAATGTGGTTCGGTCAGACAACAAGTACCTTCTGTGGGACACCCGAGTTTATGGCTCCTGAAGTGAGTTTTGAGCCTATTCGTTCCGTGACATCTATTGAACGCGGATTTTAGATTCTACTCGAACAACGCTATGGACGCGCAGTAGACTGGTGGGCGTTCGGTGTCCTCACTTATGAGATGTTGCTTGGGCAGTCACCTTTCCGTGGTCGATGATGAGGATGAAATTTTCGATGCCATCTTGGAAGATGAACCTTTATACCCTATAACCATGCCTCGCGATGCAGTTTCAATCCTGCAAAAGGTGCGATATAGTCTTTCTAGCTTGTTCTCCTTGCTAATCATGCGTGCTAGCTGTTGACTAGAGATCCTAACCGTCGACTAGGTTCGACCAAGGAAGATGCTGAGGAGATCAAGAGACAGCCGTTCTTCAAAGACGTCAACTGGGACGACGTCTTCAACAAACGTATACCCCCTCCCTACTTCCCGACTATTGTGAGTCTTCTTTCCTGAGCAACCTTGCCATTCCGATGTTGATTTCTCTTTGCAGAGCGGAAGCGCCGATACCAGTAACTTCGACGAAGAGTTCACTCGTGAACAGCCAACGTTGACACCCGTCCATGGACAATTGTCATCTCGGGATCAAGCCGAGTTTAATGGATTCTCTTATGTCGCTGCTTGGGCGGATATATGATGAGGTCTTCGAGAAGTGGCTGTTTTACAACGGTTGTACGATGGATATGTGTGTTATCACGAACTGTACTTGAGCACGAATACTCTGCTTGTAAATAGGCATATCATTAGGTTTTCATCTCTCACATAATAATGTTATTCCCTTTCTATGATCCTTGTAAAAAATCATTTGACAACATGACCGCCGGTACCAGGAAGACCTGGAGGTTTTTCTCCCATTGTTGTGTTGCCTTCTGGAAGGTCTGATTGCTTCATGAGCTCGTGAAAGCGGTGCCAAAGGTCGGCTACAGTCTCATATTCCCTCGTCATTCCAAGGACTTCTTCCAGTTTGCGATTAAGACCGTTTGTGGTTGATAAAAGTTCCTCGAAGCCCTAAGCCGTATGTCAGTACCCAAGTTAAAGCGTATATCGATACAGTACTGAAGTTATCTCCCTTGAGAGCTTTTCGCGTTCCTTCTCGAAGAATGATTCTTCTTCGGTCTGAGCCATGTTGGTGTTGAGAACAAGAGGCGCGGCCGCTGTCACACTCACGTTTTCTGCTTGATCAGTGACTACCATCTCTTTGTAGGTTTCCTTAATTGTTGGACTTTTCGATTCTCAACAGATTAGCAGATGCCTTTTACTGTATTATAACCAGATGGACCGCTGCCCACCCGAAATTTGCCATATCATTTTCCTTTTGGCTTGTACAGATGGCGGTTACACTGGACGGTCTCTATCTGCTGTATCCAAATCTATTCGCTCGATATCTCGGCCCACGATGCTCCAATCCATGTCTATCATCGGTTACGATCAGCTCCTAGCCTTTCTAAATCTCTTGGAACAAGAGCAAGAACCCACGCAACAGGATAATCATGCTCTTGTACCACCACCAACTCCTTACCCTCGCCCTGTAAAGTACCTTTTTCATATCCGCACACGCGCGGAATACCGCCGTGGACCCTAAAGCCCTCACACCAGAGTTCTCCCGCAAAGAGCGCGCCTACGAGACTTTTGAGCGCATCTTGCGCATCATATCCCCCACGATAACGATCCTGCACGTATTTTTCATCTTCTATCGCAGTTTCCTTCTACTTCCGCTAAGCCTCCCCGTACTACAAGAGTTGTCTCTTCATGGTCCCATGGATAGCCTCTGCAACAATGAGGAAACTTCAATATTTCCTTCGCTCCGCCATTTACACATCACCTCCCCATTTCCGCCGCGCTACCTCACCGGTAAACTCGCTCATATTGCCCCAGAGCTCAGGCATTTTCGTTTGAGTGCTCCTGACCACAACGAGGAGTTCCTCGTGGAATTAAAGGCCGTCTTGGGGCAGCTGGGTATAGAGGAAGGTGGCGAATCTGTACCCATGAGTTCCGGCTCCATTCCGAGTCAGGATTCCACCGCCGCGAAGCGGTTATCCATCTTCATACATTGCCCAGGGAAACCCCAGGACAATTGGATGGAACTGCTAGATCTATATGATCGGCAGATGCTTTTCTTAAATCGGTTAGCGGAGGAGTACAAGGTCTTCGTGCGACTATTGCCACCTTTAAGGTATAGTCTGTTTCGGACGGTGTCCATTCAGGATGCGGAAGCTGCCTGGATGCAAAGTGTCGCCGGAAGAAGTTGGTGGGCTCTTGATTATGCTATTTCAAACGATATATACGTTGTAGATCCAAATATTAATGCTGGGCAAGATTAAGCGATCCTTTTCCTATCTGTATCACTGTGTATACTTAGCTTTATCTGTATACTACTATACAGTCAGTGACTTCGGTGAAGAGTTTAGACGCCAAGGACGCGGGCACATGTTACAACTTCCTTTTGACTTCCTTTGATTCCAACCACGACTTGAATCCAAAGCAAGCATGTCTAAAAAGAGAGTAAGGAAGCCTGTACGTCTCATACTTTGGGGAACAGAAGCTCTTGCACTCATTGACCATCTTCAACAGGTGATGTCGGCCAAAAACGAACCACAAATTTTCCGCTGTACGCTTTGCCAGCGATGTGGTTACGAATTCACGGCGCATCGCAAACATTTTACGCGAGCCGACGATATCCGTGGTCCAGGATGTCACTTTTCCACTTCAGAATCGTTGACACCACTGCTATCATCGAAGAAGCGAATGCGACCTCGCGCGCTATGACTCCGAAATTGCCATCCTTCGCAATACTTTGGAAGCCCTGGAATCCCAACGATCTGCTCTCCAACTCTACTGCGACCAGAACAAGGCCCTCATTTCTCCAGCTTCGAAAGCTCCCTACTGAACTTCTGCTCGAAATCTTTACTCTCGTGTGCACCTCGTCCGGGTCATACAGTCTTGAAATCAAACGGGACTCGGTCTCTACCGCTGCTCTGGATTTGTCGCAGGTCTGCAGCGCCTGGAGACAGGTCACTCGCGCGACTGGGGTTCTATGGAGTAACCTTTACGTCGATCTGAGCTGGGGAGCAAACTTAACACTCTCGGAAATGGTGATAAAGTCACGGTTATAGTAATGAGGATCCGCCCCGCCGATTCTGTGGAGTATCAGATATCCCGTACTTGCTGGAATTTATTTACCGACCCCAGGTACTCGATGAGATGTTAACCCTTCATATTGTGGCCACAAATCCGTATCCTCCAGATTATTCCTATTATGATCTGGACTGGGTCGGCAGCGTTACATCCTTATGGGTGGGAACTGTGGTATTCCCTAACAACGGTGTCGGAGCAGTGGAAAGACATCACCATTGAAGCACCTCTCTGGATTTTTGATGATATGGCGAACACATGCCTGAGGGACCACATGTCGGAACAGGATTGGAGTTATGGTCACTAGAGCGCTTGAAGTTAATTGGTTTACTCAAGAGAGTGAGCAACTCTTGCGACCACAGATATTCAACTTCTTCAGAAATGCAGGAGGAGCTGCATACTCTCGCTTTACCAGAGCTCCACATCTGGTTCTCATTCCCCTTTGCACAGATAACCAGGTTTGAGACAGTAGTTTGGGATGATTTTTGTGAATCTTCAGAATGCAGCTTCATGGATGTTCTTGCTCTCCTCAAACGGAGCCACAGTTTGCGGGAGCTCGATTACTACTGCAGTGAAGAACCAGACTCTGAATGGTCATCCAACATTGCAACGCAGGTCTCTCATCCTTACTTGGATTCTGTGAAGTTTGGGGTGGTCAAAGCTGACTATGATCAGGCTTGGCTACATTTCCTTAACCTTCTCACATTGAAGGGAATACACTCACTTACTGTCAAAGGTTCATCACCACAAGCTGTACCTATAACTTGGGTACAAAGTATCTCCCAGCTTGTTCTCCGCTCAGGCTGTCAGCTCAAACATCTTGACTTGCTCAACCTTGAAAACTCATTCACCTCTGAGTTGGACCTTCTTCATCTCTTCTCCCTTATCCCTGAGGTCACCCATCTCTCTTTCTGTGTATCATGTAGTGATTGCACATTTACGGATCTTTTCTTCACATCCCTTACAATTGCAACAACCACCGCAGAGATCCTCCTTCCCAACCTCGCGGAGCTTTCAATTGACATTCGTGAAGATGTCGAGGGAGCTAAAAACACTGTGCCCAAATCTTCTCTTCCTCGAGCAGATACAGTGGTATCCATGGCCGAATCTCGGCGGGATCAGGAAAGTGCTTTCGATGCTGGCTTGATAGGTCACAGGAGATCTGTTGCATCCCTCCAAGTCTTTACTTTCAGGCTTACTTCATTGCGTTACGGCCGTAGACTCATTAAACCAAAAAAGTTGAGATGGAAAGTCGACACTAGATCAGAGTCACGTATTTTAGCTCTAAAGGAGGCTGGGATGGGGATTACAGTCCAAGGCACATGAAAATGTTGACTATGATTATTTTACAGATGACTTGATCTGGATGTCATTCACCCACCTACCTTATCTACTTCCAAGCTCCAGCTTGACTATTATTTCTTCCTCTGTCTCCTTTCATTTTACTGCTTCAACCTTGTATTTGGAGAACGTACTGTGGCAGCAGCGATCCTTGTTCAACCCAAACTAAATACATCTCGAAATTGCATCTCCGTCACGGTACTGTACATTTTTCTTCCAAGTTGCTTTCAATTACGCATCCTATATCGAGGTGACCGTGTTTAACTTCGCTCAATCTTGTACATAGCACTCTCCGATTATGACATCATGAATCTCCTCAGACAGGATATACTAAATTATAACAGGTGGAAATGTTGCTGGATCCCACTTTTTATGGAGAAATCCTTGTAAATGAGATGAATTCTAAGGGCAATAAACCGTGTATGATTTTAATACCGTAGAATACACAAGCTCCTAGATCACCAAATGAAAAATGCTTCTTTCTGTAAAATTTTTAAAAAAAACACAGAAGAATCAAGACAGGAGAGTACTGTCGAAAGAAAAAATCGGGAGGAAAACGTTATCCATCTGCGTCTTTACACCTCCGGCTCCCTCTCCAAGCTCATCTGTGAGAGTCGATCAAACCGAATCGGGGAAGGATCGTCAAAGGTTGCTAGTGATTCATCGATATGCTCCCGGATAGCAGGAATCACTTGAAAGTCATACGAATGCCCGTGCCATCGTTTGATCTCAAAGAGAACGTCGGACTCTCGAGTCTGAGTCTGATGATTCTTGTTGGGGTTGTCCTCACTTGGCCCGTTGCCGTCGAGGTTTTCTTTCAAATCTCCGTCTTCGACGAGGCTTATGAGGAACGAACCTACAGGGGGCAGGGGTTGACGAATAACAAAAACCCAAAGCATGGCTAAACGTACCAATGTACGGTACACAAGGCGGGACCACAGTTGCCAACATCGACCGATACTTGTCGAAATCTCGGGTATTGCTCAATGCCATCTCGCATTTCACGGAATTGAGCCATATGTTGTTGACTCACTTGAGCCCAGGTGCGTCTCAGCCGCCGGATGGGAGACGAGTTGAGCCCACAAACAATGGCGGTCATGGTTGAAAAGTTATGGAGAGCTCGACAGTGCTGTATGGAAGAACGGAAAAGACGATTACAATCAGGCATTTTACAGTATGTACAGAATCATCCAAGGAAGCACTCACGGCAGCTACCAGGACGAAATACTCGACCGTTCCCGCCCTCTTCCTCGCGTCCTCTTCCTCGTTCTTATTCGTGCTCTGACTGTTGCTCGAGCTCAACACACTCTCCATCATCCAATCCACGATCCTATTAGTTGTCTGGATCACAGACCCAATATTATCCTGGGCCATCGCGTTGATAGCGCTGTCGCTTCCTTGCTCAAGCCTCCGAGCCCTGACCTGCCGAGCTCGTTGTAAGAACTCCATTGGCTGTATTTTCTGATACAGTGCAGATTCGAGTAAGGTTAACTGGCGAGCAAGGTCGAGGGGATCGATATCGGTGAGTTTTAGATTTTTGGAGGTGGAGGAGGACATCGCTGCACGGTGCGGGGTGTCAGTACTCAGTTATCTCAGTTAATAAATAACGATATCAACAGCTAAGCTGTGTGAGCGTCAACAGAAAACATCATTGAAACAGAGTATATCCTTTCAAACGACTACTATCATCATGATCAGCGGTAGAAGGCTAGAAGCAGGCCAATGATTGGACAGCGGCACAGCCTTTCAAGGCATGGAAGAGCATGGTGAGAGAGGAACATGACCAGAAGACCTGCTTTGGTAGATTGGGGTAGTTCTGTAAAGGGAGATGTTAGTAAGAGATTTTCCTTTCATTAACTCATTCATTAATATTCCTCTTGAAGCAGGCTTCGTCCGCCGTATATAGGGCATCTTTTTCGTAATGCTTGGTTCAAATTAGCCTGTTATTTAACTGAACATTGAGCGTTGGGCTCAAAGGACTTGGTTCAAAGAAACCCATGCCAGCATCAGCTAAACCTGGGTGATCACCACAGCAAGGTCTCTCTACAGTTCTTTGATTGGGGTTTTCCGGCATGTTTTCATCTACGAGCCTAAATGTATCGTTGTTCAAGTAAAGTCGATTTCTTCTGGTACATGGCAGCGAGAATGCTCAAAAGGACTCTGCTGAATCACCCGTCCAGGGGCCCGCTCAGAATCCCATACAGACTGATCGTACTTTGAAAGTCCTGTTAAATTTGGGACTATACAGAGCTCACTGATGCATCTGTATGATCTCGCAAGACGATGTAGTTTACATACTCAACATCTGGTAGAGAGTATTTACAGTGATAATGCCGGCTCAAAATCTTGAACCAACAGAAGATTGAAGAACGGAAAAATAAAGTGGGATACCTCACAAGTCATCATCAAACCGAAATCCGTTTCTGAGTCAACATATATCCCTTGAAGCAAAAATGACGCCAGAACATCGTACGAACGGACCCCAAGCAGTAAAACGTCCCGTGAGACACAATTTGAGTGAATCAACGTTGTCTTCAATTCATCCACTGCATTGAACCCGGATTTAGAGGTACTGAAAGATGGATAGGCATCCTCATAAAGCGTACCGACACCGAGTAGCAGATAAGTGAGCTTGGGAGAATAGACTGCCAGACACCGGTAAGTGCTACAAATTCCTCATCCATGTAGTTGATTTTCAATGTTGAAAGATGAGAGTGGAGGAAGGACTCGGAGGTCGACCTCAATGGCAATGCAGATTTGTCCTTTGAACAATGAAATGTAGTTACAATCAACGTTTGCAACAGGGACATTGCTGGAGTAAATCCGCGAAGGAGAGACCAATATAGGTCCCGATTTCCAGATAGTTTTGGAGTTCTATAGTATCGGTGACTAGCAGATACGGCGCCATCAGATGAAGTGCAGTTAACGAATGTTCTATTTTTGAAAATAGAACATAATTCCATGGGATACTGCCGTTGTATGCGGGGGTGTAATGTTCAAACGAAATATCAACAGTCTCGAAGACTGGTAGACCGTGACCTGGGTTTTCTTCCTGCTCGAGCTCCGAGTCTAGGATGCTCATGCGTTTTAGAAAATAGGATAGGTAGGGAGTGCCGTCGAGCTTAAATGCCAGGGATTTCCATCTGCTGGCGTACGATGTTATAGCGTCTACGCTCCAGTCCAGGCAGCATCATCAACATCACTAGGATTGTCTTTCACATATACTGTCAAGTCCAAAGGGAGGGTTCCTGCACGCAGGAGACACTCTTTCAGTTTATCCACTGAATTTGTAACCGTTTAGCTATTTTGCAGATGAGCTGCGATTCCATCTTACAACAAACTTCTTCTTTTCCTTGCCACGGACGGGATGCTGATTGGGCAAGAGCCATATCTCTTCATTGCACCATTGAAAATCACGGAAAGGGACACAGTAACATGCTTCTCATTCAACGATCCACCATACTTCTGGTCCTTCGACCCAAAAGTCATCATATAATGAAAAAAGAAACACAGACCTTGCTTGGTCTTCCCATATATTTCCAAACTATTGGCATTGATATGTTCGGGGCCCAGGATGAGAGCCTCTATATGGCGATTGCAGACTATATAAAGTGCAAAAGATATAATCCTTCAATGCAAGATTGTGCTCGTTGGTGAAGGACATTGGCTATTTAAGTTGTGGATGACAATGATGATTTTGAAGTTGTGGAGCATGAAACTTGTGTGTCCAACTGTGTGTTCATTCCTTCTTGAGCTGAAACTTCTTTTAGCAGCCAAAGATAATTCTGATGAGTGGGTGCTTGTTTCGAGCGGTGCCAGACAGAAGAGCACTAGGCCTAATCTGGAGAGAAAGTACAGTTTTCACCCTCCAAAGCTCATTTGCCATTGCAAATCACCCAAATTACATGACACAGATTGTGCACTTCCCACTGTTCCCAGGGTAACAAATTCTACCAGGAGATTGAGGCGAACCCGGTCGCTCTCTGCTATCAAAAAGAATGACATTGTCTCACGGCCGCTTTTGGGTAGAATCAAAGATTTGCTTTCCTTCAGTGCGCGGGGACCATTTTCACTTGAAACATCAACAAAATCGGAAATCAACATTGGCGCAGACTACCTTATAAATTTGAATATCTGGATCAATGCTTGGATTATCTTGATTACTGATGACTTACAAGTAAGGCTCTCAATCAATATCATTACCTCTCAAAATACTTAATTGATGAAGTTTTGAGAATAGGCTTGAATATTCTAGGAGCGACTCAGAAAGTGCACTGCAGTTACTTATGAACATGTTAGAATACAATAGAACATTTCAGTATTTATTGTGCAGTATATAAGCTTGCAGTGCAAAACACAATCTAATTATCACTACTATCCTCTTATCAGATGTGTTATCATATACCATAGCTACAATAGATGGACAATGTTTTCCTGATGACAATACTTGAAATAATTTATGGAGCATCGGTACTTTTTGAATTTCAACTATTTATCTGTATTGATATCTGTACCCACTGTCCACTTTCCTAAGAGTTTGCACTGCAAAGTTAAAAAAACAACACAGATGTAATCACAGTTTAATCATGACCTCAATCAATGCAAAGTACTAGTATGCTTAGCTTATAAATTATTCATTACTGGTTTAGAGTCGGATTCCTGGATTGAATGAGAATAGTATGAAGTGTGCAGTAGCGCAAGAAGGAGGAGGATGTTGGTTAGCACTGAACAACACAGCTTGTGGACTAACTTGAAGAGTTGAGGACTCGTTTGGGACTTGTCAAAGTCCTTGAATGAGTTGCCCATCCATGAATAAAGCCTATGATTTATCCACAGGATCAGATGCAAACGGCAGAAGGAAGAGGAAGGAAGAAACGTCTCCATGTACTATGGTTGTCAGGATATGCTGACCATCGCATTGCGGGACAACCAGTGAAGATATGAAAAATCTGAGTAGGCCATTCGATTTGTAGGCATTTAAAACCTCAAAACAAGATTATTAGATTTTCTTGAATTTCTTCGTCGCATCAGCCTGTCTCCCGAGCAAAAACCTAGATATGCTGATTTTTGATGCGCGCCAAAAACCTAAGAGGCGAACAATGAGTCTTTCGTTTGCGCAATACACTATATTCTTATATTTCCTTAGGAAATTTGGATTTAAATCTTACCATTATATGTTCTGGCTGGAGAGCCGCAGCTTGACACTTGCTATTCATATTTAGTGTTCCTTAAATTTTGATGGGGTATGGAGTCAATGATTTCAATGTTGCATTTACTATACCTCCTAACCTCAAAAAAATCAGTCTTGAAAAGTATCTAGGATTGATAAATACTATCTAATAAACTTGTAAAATAATCCTGGTGGCACTCAAAAATGGGAAAGGTGTAAATTGAGTGATTTTCCAAAATTCAGCATATCCCGCCCAGCATATCCCGAACAACATTAGTAATGTTATCTGAGTCAGGCAGCCTTAGACTTCGCACGAGCCAACCTTTCCCAGCCATTTAAATTTAGCATGCCGTACTTACTTACAAATGCTCCACAGGATCTATACCAGTTAACGGATCTGATTCATAATTACAAGGCTTTGAGTTGTAGGAAATTTGCAGATCATCAAGATTTTTCTTCTTTTTTTTGATTGGTTTCAATCCCGCCGCAGACGTGCATTTGTTGTAGACTCCTTTGATTTTGCGGATTCTTATTGCTCGACCCAGGTCTACTTGAACAAGAATCAAAGTTGGACAATTCCCCATGAAATATTAGTACCAATGTAGTACAACACTCTCGCCCACTTAAAACCTCCATAATCGGAGCTACTATGATAAATGATCTGTCGAGGTCCTATGGAATCTTAACTCAATTACTAGGCAATAATTATGGAGATCGGGATAATACACCAGACTCTACCCTGGAAGATTAAACAATGTTAACTGTTCTCCTCCGAGTCTTGAGAGAAGAAGGAGATAAATGTCACATACACAATTGCTACCAGTCGGTATATTTGTTGCTATGGATATGAGTTCATCAGCAAAACTGTATGTACTCCAGAGTGCTCTAGAGCTCTCTTAGAGCTCCCAGAGCTTCTGAGCAGCCAGAGCAAGGGAGTAGCTCCAGGTGCTCTGGAGGACTATTGAGTCCTCTGGAGCTCTCTGGAGACAACCCATCATTCAACAAATTGTTTGCGCTACAGAGCCCATTTAGTAATCAAGAGTTCTCACATTGTAACATGCGATAAATAGTAGCAAATGATATTATATATCATTTTCTGATCATTTCGTAATACAACAGGGTGCAGCCATTACATAAATGCCGCCTGCCGAGTCCCCCAACATTTCCCAATGCTTCCAGTTCCCAATTTCTCCCTCCCCAACATCCTCCACCTCTACAACCCTTTGACATTCTGATACGTAGCTGATAAATACTTTATCGAACAAATATAAAAACTTACAGTGGAGGAAACTTGAAGATATTGCACTAAAGTTGCAGCGCTGGAAAGAAAAAAGATACAAGTCCATGTTGAACTTCGAGCCAACAGAGCTTGCCTTTATACAGAATTCCTAAATATATTGACAGTTATATTGAAGTGTTGGCAACCGTTGGCACCCCTTCCTTTTAGATCACTTAATCAACATCTTCTGACAGTTGTCCATCAATTCTGTTAGCTCCTATAGCTTTGGAGCAGCCAGAGCAGTCAGAGCACTCCAGAGCATCAATTCAATGCTCTGACTGCTCTGGCAACATACAGGTTTTGCTGATGTTTATTGATCTTGTCAAACTCTGGATAACAGTTAGCTATTTGACCGAGCCGCCAGATTCTTCCCGCTGACAGAAATTAACATCACTGCAAATCCCATCGAAAAGCAGTGGCGCTACTGATCTATGAGTCCAGTTAAGAGGGTATCTGCAAATATTGTACCTCCAACAGATCGAGCATTATGATTGTCGCAGGTAACATTGCAGCATCATCCAGTGGGCCATTTCTCAGGGAGTAGGTTAAGGCTGATATGTCAGCCTCAATTTCAAGACTATAGACCAGCAATTCTTAACCTGTAATTAATCAGAACACTATCAGCAGTGAGCACATGTTCATTGCAAGAGTGTTATAAAAAGTTCCATATATATAACATAGCTACGGTATACTATAATATACAATTATTGTGACAGTGAATTATAAAATTTTTCTGATGACTAGTACTCGGAAATGTCTCGTCACTTGTACTCGTAGACCAGTCTATGAATTGTTCCACCCAGCACAAGCTTCATGGATGTTCTTGCTCTCCTCAAACGGAGCCGCAGAATTTGTGGCCAATGAGGAGGAAATTGAAATTGTAGGGAAAACGGATAAATATCCAAGTGACATGGGCAAAATGGGGACCAAAAACTCGCCATAGGCTAATCCCTCCAAATTTTGCGAACTGGGACTCTGGATAATGCAACCAATATGATCTCGAATCTGATCCAGCGTGATTGATGTTGATGTTGATTTCTATGGCACCAGAATTCACCTGATATTCTAGCTTCAACTCGTATTTCAACTTCAAATCAAGCTGTCATGATTCATCCTCAGCCGCAGCAATATGGTTTTCATGAGTTGGCATTAGCAAATGAATAGTGGTTGCATAGCCAAACTTGGGGCATTGTATCAGGGCGGCATGACAGCACGGATATTCATATCAAAGTTTGACAAAGTTGAAAGGACCTGGTGGGAAGACAGCAGTAACAAAAGGTTAAGGTAGGTTAAAAATCTCCTTCACTGAAGGGCTAGTCGGAGTTGAGAAAATAAAATAAAGACTCATTGACATTGAAAGAGAGATGGAACAAAAGAGATGGAACAAGGGAGTGGTCGGAGCATAGCCTGTTGTAACCTTGTCGTAGCCAGGGGGATGGGAGTCTCGTGAGAGCACATCTGATGCTAGGCTACCAGAAATCAAATTTCTTTCTTGGCTTCATCCTTCATCCCCGTTACTCACAATATTTGCCTCGCTCACATACCATGTCTTCTGGATCGAAAACAAACAATTCTGCCACTCTAGTGAACATTGTAAAAGATGTGGGTGATTCCCAGCTTCAAGTATCAAACAGGAGGTTGGAATCCATCCACAACGCAACTGTAAGTTCTTCTGTTTCATGGGCATGTCCCTCTCTTACTGAGTTTTTCACTGGCCACCAGTCCTTGGTTGGTACAAATGAATCATTTATTGACATTGCTGGCAATCAAGTGCGTATTTTAATTATATAATCTTGCGTTAAAGTTAATATTGTACTGAAATACTTCAAATAGTTCCGTTCTATTCTACTTGGAGATGTCCACGTTCTCCGTACTTTGACAAATTCAGTTGAGATAGAGACAATGGAAGAAACCTTTGAAAACTATGAAGGGACTCGGACACCACCAGGAATCGGCACCTCTACACCAATTCACAGCAAAATCAAAGCTATATGCCGGGTCAAGGCAGTGAAAGTCATGACAGGCCAGCCTTCAGGATTTCCTCTGGCCTCCACGTACACTGCAGTAATGTATGAGGGGTCTGGTGCCCAAGCGGTGAGCTTGATAAAGTGTAGATTCATTATCTGAATGATATGCAAACACAATTCCTAGGCTTATAGGAACAATTTGCTTCTGTATTCTGAGCTTTTTTGGTAATAAAACCCATGAAAACCATGAGCAGAAAACTGATGAATATTTGTCCAGTAATGAACATGTGGCTCAGCTCTTTGCAGTTACTCGTTCTGCATTTCCCATGATGGTATTTCACAATGGTGAGGCATATTTGAGAGAATCATTCCCTGGACTCTTGTCTAATTTCATTTCGGCTTCACAGAGCTGTTACCGCTGAGTGAAATCAAGTGTTCTCCAGTAGGTTCTGCGTATCTACGTTATAGACAGGTGAGGAAGCCTTCTAGGTCTAGACCTCACAAACTGTGCCCTAATTGCCTTATCAGGATGTGGACATTGAACAAACAATATTTGATGTGGCAAGCATCCTACCTCATTCGTTGCGTGCTGGTGCGGTTGTGGGTGAGACCTGAGCCCATTTTCAATGTGAATCAAGACTCATAGGTACACAGGATTATGGTTTCAACCACAATCTGGATTTATGTGCATTGGTCCCCCTGATCTGCATATCCAGAGAGATTTTAACTGGGCCAGCCCACGGTTTCGTCATTTTGAACCATTACTTAAAGCATCAGCAACCTCTCCAATAGCTCTTCAAACATATCAAAACAGTGTAGATGTGATAAAGCACATTGAGGAACACATCAGCAGCTTCTGGGAATTTATGGTACCACTCATATTTGATAAACATGGGACAGTCATGAATCCAGCTCAATTCGATCCAGTTCCCATAGGATCAGTTTTCCAAGGATGGCCACAGCGTAAAGTTGCTCAAGTCTGTCCTCAGAACAGAATCAGCTACTCTATCATCGGCTGGCATGACATCTCTCAGATCAAAACAATCAACCCAGGATCAACAGGTTGGACTCGGTACGCTCATCTACTGCACACACACACACACACACACACACATGAATTTCTAACCCACTTTATTAGGTTCCCCTGGCAAAACAGTCGCCATTTCATTGAATGTATAGTCAAAGTCTCCAAAGATGATAAAGAGAGGCTCCGTTTTGCATGGCTGTCACAAGCCCAATATATATGCAGAGAAGACATTACGCGTCCACAGGGTAGGTGAAATGATCAAGTATAATCTTTCATCCACTGAATTTGTAACCGTTTAGCTATTTTTGCAGATGAGCTGCGATTCCATCTTACAACAAACTTCTTCTTTTCCTTGCCCACGGACGGGATGCTGATTGGGCAAGAGCCATATCTCTTCATTGCACCATTGAAAATCACGGAAAGGGACACAGTAACATGCTTCTCATTCAACGATCCACCATACTTCTGGTCCTTCGACCCAAAAGGTCATCATATAATGAAAAAAGAAACACAGACCTTGCTTGGTCTTCCCATATATTCCCAAACTATTGGCATTGATATTGTTCGGACGGCCCAGGATGAGAGCCTCTATATGGCGATTGCAGACTATATAAAGTGCAAAAGATATAATCCTTCAATGCAAGATTGTGCTCGTGGTGAAGGACATTGGCTATTTGAAGTTGTGGATGACAATGATGATTTTGAAGTTGTGGAGCATGAAACTTGTGTGTCCAACTGTGTGTTCATTCCTTCTTGAGCTGAAACTTCTTTTAGCAGCCAAAGATAATTCTGATGAGTGGGTGCTTGTTTCGAGCGGTGCCAGACAGAAGAGCACTAGGCCTAATCTGGAGAGAAAGTACAGTTTTCACCCTCCAAAGCTCATTTGCCATTGCAAATCACCCAAATTACATGACACAGATTGTGCACTTCCCACTGTTCCCAGGGTAACAAATTCTACCAGGAGATTGAGGCGAACCCGGTCGCTCTCTGCTATCAAAAAGAATGACATTGTCTCACGGCCGCTTTTGGGTAGAATCAAAGATTTGCTTTCCTTCAGTGCGCGGGGACCATTTTCACTTGAAACTATCAACAAAATCGGAAATCAACATTGGCGCAGACTACCTTATAAATTTGAATATCTGGATCAATGCTTGGATTATCTTGATTACTGATGACTTACAAGTAAGGCTCTCAATCAATATCATTACCTCTCAAAATACTTAATTGATGAAGTTTTGAGAATAGGCTTGAATATTCTAGGAGCGACTCAGAAAGTGCACTGCAGTTACTTATGAACATTGTAGAATACAATAGAACATTTCAGTATTTATTTGTGCAGTATATAAGCTTGCAGTGCAAAACACAATCTAATTATCACTACTATCCTCTTATCAGATGTGTTATCATATACCATAGCTACAATAGATGGACAATGTTTTCCTGATGACAATACTTGAAATAATTTATGGAGCATCGGTACTTTTTGAATTTCAACTTATTTTATCTGTATTGATATCTGTACCACTGTCCACTTTCCTAGAGTTTGCACTGCAAAGTTAAAAAAACAACACAGATGTAATCACAGTTTAATCATGACCTCAATCAATGCAAAGTACTAGCTATGCTTAGCTGTATATGATTATTCATTACTGGTTTAGAGTCGGATTCCTGGATTGAATGAGAATAGTATGAAGTGTGCAGTAGCGCAAGAAGGAGGAGGATGTTGGTTAGCACTGAACAACACAGCTTGTGGACTAACTTGAAGAGTTGAGGACTCGTTTGGGACTTGTCAAAGTCCATTGAATGAGTGCCCATCCATGAATAAAGCCTATGATTTATCCACAGGATCAGATGCAAACGGCAGAAGGAAGAGGAAGGAAGAAACGTCTCCATGTACTATGGTTGTTCAGGATATGCTGACCATCGCATTGCGGGACAACCAGTGAAGATATGAAAAATCTGAGTAGGCCATTCGATTTGTAGGCATTTAAAACCCTCAAAACAAGATTATTAGATTTTCCTTGAATTTCTTCGTCGCATCAGCTGTCTCCCGAGCAAAAACCTAGATATGCTGATTTTTGATGCGCGCCAAAAACCTAAGAGGCGAACAATGAGTCTTTCGTTTGCGCAATACACTATTCTTCATATTTTCCTTAGGAAATTTGGATTTAAGATCTTACCATTATATGTTCTGGCTGGAGCAGCGCAGCTTGACACTTGCTATTCATATATATAGTGTTCCTTAAATTTTGATGGGGTATGGAGGTCAATGATTTCAATGTTGCATTTACTATACCTCCTAACCTCAAAAAATATCAGTCTTGAAAAGTATCTAGGATTGATAAATACTATCTAATAAACTTGTAAAATAATCCTGGTGGGCACTCAAAAATGGGAAAGGTGTAAATTGAGTGATTTTCCAAAATTCAGCATATCCCGGTCCCAGCATATCCCGAACAACATAGTAATGTTATCTGAGTCAGGCAGCCTTAGACTTCGCACGA
Source organism: Gymnopus androsaceus JB14 (assembly GCA_009733575.1). NCBI lineage: Eukaryota > Fungi > Basidiomycota > Agaricomycetes > Agaricales > Omphalotaceae > Gymnopus > Gymnopus androsaceus. Next base: position 405,840 of record ML769396.1, on the reverse strand, counting down.
GCCAACCTTTCCCAGCCATTTAAATTTAGCATGCCGGTACTTATCTTACAAATGCTCCACAGGAGTCTATACCAGTTAACGGATCTGATTCATAATTACAAGGCTTTGAGTTGTAGGAAATTTGCAGATCATCAAGATTTTTCTTCTTTTTTTTTGATTGGTTTCAATCCCGCCGCAGACGTGCATTTGTTGTAGACTTCCTTTGATTTTGCGGATTCTTATTGCTCGAGCCCAGGTCTACTTGAACAAGAATCAAAGTTGGAGCAATTCCCCATGAAATATTTAGTACCAATGTAGTACAACACTCTCGCCCACTTTAAAACCTACCATAATCGGAGCTACTATGATAAATGATCTGTCGAGGTCCATATGGAATCTTAACTCAATTACTAGAGCAATAATTATGGAGATCGGGGATAATACACCAGACTCTACCCTGGAAGATTAAACAATGTTAACTGTTCTCCTCCGAGTCTTGAGAGAAGAAGGAGATAAATGTCACATACACAATTGCTACCAGTCGGTATATTTGTTTGCTATGGATATGAGTTCATCAGCAAAACCTGTATGTACTCCAGAGTGCTCTAGAGCTCTCTAGAGCTCCCAGAGCTTCTGGAGCAGCCAGAGCAAGGGTAGTAGCTCCAGAGTGCTCTGGAGGACTATTGAGTCCTCTGGAGCTCTCTGGAGACAACCCATCATTCAACAATTGTTTGCGCTACAGAGCCCCATTTAGTAATCAAGAGTTCTCACATTGTAACCATGCGATAATAGTAGCAAATGATATATATATCATTTTCTGATCATTTCGTACATACAACAGGGTGCAGCCATACATAAATGCCGCCTGCCGAGTCCCCCAACATTTCCCAATGCTTCCAGTTCCCAATTTCTCCCTCCCCAACATCCTCCACCTCTACAACCCTTTGACATTTCTGATACGTAGCTGATAATCAACTTTATCGAACAAATATAAAAACTTACAGTGGGAGGAAACTTGAAGAATATTGCACTAAGTTGCAGCGCTGGAAAGAAAAAAGATACAAGTCCATGTTGAACTTCGAGCTCAACAGAGCTGCCTTTTATACAGATTCCTGAATATATTGACAGTTATATGAAGGTGTTGCAACCGTTGGCAACCCCTTCCTTTTAGATCACTTAATCAACATCTTCTGACAGTTGTCCATCAATTCTGTTAGCTCCTATAGCTTTGGAGCAGCCAGAGCAGTCAGAGCACTCCAGAGCATCAATTCAATGCTCTGACTGCTCTGGCAACATACAGGTTTTGCTGATGTTTATTGATCTTGTCAAACTCTGGATAACAGTTAGCTATTTGACCGAGCCGCCAGATTCTTCCCGCTGACAGAAATTGAACATCACTGCAAAATCCCACTGAAAAGCAGTGGCGCTACTGATCTATGAGTCCAGTTAAGAGGGTATCTGCAAATATTGTACCTCCAACAGATGCGAGCATTATGATTGTCGCAGGTAACATTGCAGCATCATCCAGTGGGCCATTTCTCAGGGAGTAGGTTAAGGCTGATATGTCAGCCTCAATTTCAAGGACTAGACCAGCAATTCTTAACCCTGTAATTAATCAGAACACTACTCAGCAGTGAGCACATGTTCATGACAGAGTGTTATAAAAAGTTCCAGTATATTATAACATAGCTACGGTATAACTATAATATACAATTATTGTGACAGTGAATTATAAAATTTTGCTGATGACTAGTACTCGGAAATGTCTCGTCACTTGTACTCGTAGACCAGTCTATGAATTGTTCCACCCAGCACCAATCACCAAAGTTCCAAGGTTGAAGGTCGAGGACATTCTTTGATTGGGGCATGTTTTCATCTACGAGCCTAAATGTATCGTTGTTCAAGTAAAGTCAATTTCTTCTGGTACATGGCAGCGAGAATGCTCAAAAGTCCTCTGCTAAATCACCCGTCCAAGGGCACGCTCAGAATCCCAGACAGACTGATCGTAATTTGAAGGTCCTGTTAAATTTGGGACTATATAGAGCTCACTGATGTATCTGTATAATCTTGCAAGACGATGTAGTTTACATACTCGACATCTGTTGGAGAGTATTTACACAGTAATAATGCCGGCTCGAAATCTTGAACCAACAGAAGATTGAACAGCGGAAAAATAAAGTAGGATACCTCACAAGTCATCACCAAACCGAATATCCGTTTCTGAGTCAACATATATCCCTTGAAGCAAAAATGACGCCAGAAAATCGTATGAACGGACCCCAAGCAGTAAAACCTCCCGTAAGACACAATTTGAGTGAATCAACATTGTCTTCAATTCGTCCACTGCATTGGACCCAGAATTAGAGGTACTGAAAAATGGATAGGTATCCCCATAAGGCGTACCAACACTGAGTAGCAGACAAGTGAGCTTGGGAAGGAGAAAAGACTGCCAGACACCGGTGAGTGCCACAAATTCCTCATGCATGTAGTTGATTTTCAATGTTGAAAGATGAGAGTGGAGGAAGGACTCGGAGGTTGACCTCAATGACAATGCAGATTTGTCCCTTGAACGACGAAACGTAGTTACAATCAACGTTTGCAACAGGGGACATCGCTGGAGTAAATCCGCGAAGGGGAGACCAATATAGGTCCCAATTTCCAGGTAGGTCAAGTTTTGGAGTTCTATAGTATCGGTGGCTCGCAGATACGGCGTCATCAGATGAAGCAATCTGGGGAGTTGACGAATGTTCTATTTTGAAAATATCCATAATTCCATGGGATACTGCCATTGTATGCGGGGCTGTAATGTTCAAACGAGATATCAACAGTCTCGAGGACTGGTAGACCGTGACCTGGGTTTTCTTCCTGTTCGAACTCCGAGTCTAGGATGCTCATGCGTTTTAGAAAATAGGATAGATACGGAGTGCCGTCGAGCTTAAATGCCAGGGATTTCCATCTGCTGGCGTACGATGTTATAGCGTCCACGCTCCGGGTCCAGGCAGCATCATCAACATCACTAGGATTGTCTTTCACATATACTGTCAAGTCCAAAGGGAGGGTTCCTGCACGCAGGAGACACTCTTTCAGAGCAGGTGCTGTAGGTGAATAGACGGTGGTATGAGCCGAGAATTCGATGAAATGCGAAGACCAGAATGTAGGTTGAGAAAGAAGTATGTTTCGCCATGAATCGCAAACCCATGTTAGTGGGAAGAGCCTACTAGTGGCGACAATTCTCCGTTCATATGTCTTTCCATATCCAAACCACTGCGCACTAAAATCAATTTCCCTGCCAGCGACAATCATTTTGAAGATTTCACTCATGATTTCGGGAGGGAGTTGACGAATATGACTCGGAGAAGCTAGAGAATTTGGATACTCCAAAAGTTTAGCTAGCTGCGCGCGTTGTTCCTGCAAGCGAGCAATAGCCTCGTTCATATTTGTGGAGATCATTGCTGATGCTCGAGATGAGAGGTTGTAGCTGAGACCGCTCGGCGGGCGAAAAAAAGGCATTGGATCTGGTTTTTGTTGAGAGATCTTCCATGGATTCTCTGGTATGCGTGATCGAGTTGTCGAGGAAAAGTGTCCACTTGGAGCTGGCAGGTCACGCAGCAACGGAGAGTGTCGGAGATGGACATAGGTCCACCGGATGGGAGAGCTGAAAAGTTGCGCTGTACACGACAAGTCGAGAGAGTATTGAGCGTCTAATTAATACTCGCCCGGGCGCCTCTTTCATCACTCTCTGCCGGCCGCCTATGTGCCTGTTGATTAAGCACGGAAAGAAGAGTGAATAACTCGCTGATCTCAGTCTTCGAGTATAATCTCAATTTTCAATTCCGCGTCCGATACGATGGCGTTCACTTTCCTTCGTCATTCTCGCTCGAACAATCAACGGCCGATTCTTTATTTACTTCAATTTCCCGTTCGTCAACCTCAGGCGAGACGACAAGTCTGCGAACCTAATCCTGCTACCGAAGAAAGGCTCACTCAAGCACACGTCATCCAAGACCGCTTCCCCAAGAGATGTAACGGTGTCGGAGTCCAGCAGGAGGAAGAACCAGCCTTCAGACTCGAACGTGTTCTGGTGTTCTGGTGTCCAATATCATGATAAGGTGTGTGACCGATTTGCTCAGAAATTTACTAGCTTCTAACGAACGACCCAGGACTTTGGGACCACCTTAGGCTGACATGAAGGCTGTAGCTTTGATTGTAGTGTTTTTCTTTACATCGCTTCGAATTGCATCTCCCAATAGCCCTTCATGCTCTTGGCTCCTCCTTCTTTAATCATTCAACCCAACGCTCTGCCGTTGCGATCTTTTATGCCATAAGAACAATGCGGCTGCCAGTGGTGGTGTGTACCAATTTGTGCTTCTTCCTTCTTTGATTGCGGTTGCGGATTAGCAAAGACTGGCTTTTTACTTTTCATCTAGAACTAGCTCCTCCGATTCAGCATTGTTCTCTGTCGATGAATGATATCGAAACTACCGCTACCGTGACTAGTACTCGAAAGACTAGAATGAAACAAAATGGAATCGCAAGCAAAAATAGTGTCTGAGGATGGGAGAAGAAGTGAAATAGTCAAACTCGGCAAACATACGACAGGATGAGCAAACAGCCGAGCTTGAACTTTCTAGGATTCATCCCCAAAAAGGACAATGTACTCTATACGGCCTCGATTGGGTGCAAGCATTCCGTCCTGTCACATTCATGATTGACCTCATTGCGGATGATATCGCACGTCCTATCCGTGCTTTCTCTGCGCAGGAATATCCCACTTCCCTATATTCAGGCTCTTCCAACCTTGTGATAGGCAATACTCGCAAAGCTAACTACGCGCAGAGCATGAATGATCACTTTTGCTGACAGTGGTAATGATGTTCAATGTCAACGGGAATTCTTCCATAGGCTCGGTGAGCGTTCTTTTCGTAGATTTTTAAATCCTCGCTAATCAGTCCTTCAACGTCTTTAGGCTATCCTTCTCAATATATTGAGGTGTTCACGCAATGCGCATCTTCAACTATGTTCAATCCGCAAGATGCGTAGTGGATTGCGGTTCAGTCGAGGTACGTTCAGCTTACTTTCAAAATTAATGCATTGGCTAGGCTGGCTACAGGCTCCCGTCTCCTCATTGCCCTAGTATATTCACAACACTCGAGTAGCGCTGTGTCTCCACCGTTTGTGCACCAATGCATGGATAACCCGCGGCTCGATAGAGCTTCGTCGCTATACTCTTTCGAAAGCCAGCAAGCCTACTTTGACCAGCTCCTTGCTGCATCTCATTTTCACTGTCGGCTTTTTGCTGGAACCGGTCACTGTCACACTTCCTCGACTAATAGGCTGGTTCGGGGAACTCGGGCAAGCTAATATCGTGGGAAAGCCCCTATCGTTCCCTATAAATTCTTCGATTTCCCCTTTAAACAACTTGCTCTTGTACACTCACAACCCACTGCATCATAATTGCATTTCATCCACTGCTCAACATGTCCATCATCTTTACTACCTCATTGTCATCGACTTACCTGTCTGACATCGAGAAGAATTCGACCCCGCTCTCTTCCTTTACCATCCGTGTCCCCCCTCCTCTCATTCTTTCTGAAGTCCCTTTAAGAGAGCGTCGTGGTTTTACCGAGTTTGTTTCTATCGTCCCCCGGCCGGAGCTCCTCCAGGACTCCGCGCCGAATGCCTGCAAAGGGCCAGCTTGAACCGAGAGCTGGTGCGATTACCTCGCAGAAGACGGGCTTCCTCAAATGCGAAGCCTGTAATCACCAAGCTACCAGTTTGCGAGTCAAGGATGTTTGACTTTGCAGGTAGCGATTCCGATTCGTCTGACGAGGAGTGGATTAGTTGCAGTGTACAATAGAGCCTTTTTTTACCCAAGCCAAAGATGGATGAGCATTTTTATACCCCTTTTTGTTTTTCCTCTCATTTGTTCAATTCATTTATTTTCTAATAAGCTCGTGCTGCCTAAGTTCAATGTAAAATATTGCATCGTGAGTCCAGAGAGCATCGAAGAAAATCGTTGGTGGTAAGCAGGACGTTTATCTCTTGAAGTTCAGGACACCATTAATTTGGAAGGATTCGGAGGGGAACTTGGCAGTATGAAATATTTGCAGCGGTAACGTTGGGTAATTGAAAAGAAGGAAGGCAGGAAGGAAGGAAGGAAGGAAGGAATGTGAACGTCGGTCGGGGTCGTCTCTGGGGCTCAAGCTGGGTAGTTCCGAGTCCGGACCCCATTGGAGACCACAAGTTTAAAAAGCATCTTCATTCAAGAATTCTACTCTTTCCAGAACATTCCATCCTCATAATCTCCTAGTACTGTGCTGGCGGATAGTCAATATATCCCTTCTTTTGCTCCTCCTCCGTTCCTTGGTATATCCCGTATAGTGTCATAAAATCTAGCTGATTATCAAGGGCCTTCCCATGTTCGAAACGTTTTGCCAAATCAGGATGAGCTATCCAAAGCCTTCCAAAGAAGACACCATCGACTTTTCCATCTGTAATGCGCTTGGAATGAGCAGCTTGCAAAAAGAGTGGTGAGACCAACCTTTAACAACGGTGATAGCTTCCTCCTCGGTAAAACCTCCATCAGCAAATACTTTTACAGCATTGAGGAGCTTAGAGTAGGTCTCAACGACATCATGGCCGGTGCCGCGTTTTTTGCCGTCGAACCCTATGTCAAAGTCCGGTAGGTATCGCGACAGATTGACATACGCAATTCCCAGCTTCTCCATTCCAGAGATGAAGTAGCTGAATGTCTCGATGGTTTCTTCCAGAGGCATACTACACAAAGAAGGATAGGAAACGTCAACAATGAACGGGACAGCAACGAACGTCGTGATCGCACCCCACATCGTTGTATCCTCCGCATGGACTAATCTTGATTCCTACTCGCTCCTTTCCAAAAACAGAGATAAGCCGCTCCAGAACCTGGAGAGGAAATCGGCAGCGATTGCCAACAGAGCCACCCCAGGAATCGGTACGCTTATTCGACCCAGAATCAAGCCATTGGTGAATGAGGTATCCATTGGCCTGGTAATCAATGAAAGATGAGCTAGCTGAGTTAGGACTAGTTCGGAAAAATATACCCCGTGAACTTTAGAATGGAAGAATCGGTTGGCAAACATAGGTATAGGAATTCCAACGACGTACTTTCAACGCCATCAAACCCTGATTCCTTCGCATTCACTGCAGCTTGTTCAAATAGGTCAATGAGTTTGGTTGGGTCATCAATCTCGGTAGGCTGGAGTGTGCTGATCAGTACAGGGAGAAGCATTAAAGAAGAACAAGCCCACCGTGACATATCCTGGCATGCCTGGAAGCAACCTGAATTTACCACCTCTAGCTGAAACGGCGGATGGCGCATAAACCGGCTATAGACATTTAAACAATTAATTCGAGACAGTAATACGACTGCTCTTCAACGTACTTTGCCTGCGGCTTTCTGTTCAGGCATATCGGGATGACTGACGCGTCCAGCTGTGTTCCATTGAATTACAGGGAGTTGAACCAAAAAAAAACAGCTCACCATGCCATAGCTAGACGATACTTAGATGTCAATAAACCTCCGGGGAATATGATATGAGCCAAAATACCTGCGCAAATATGTGTCCTCCCTGCGCGTGAACCACATCTGTGACCTTTTTCCAACCGGCAACGTGTTCTTTGCTCCAAATTCCTGGTGCGTGAGGCCACTCCGTCCTACAAGGATCTAGACCGGTAGATAACTGACAAACGAGAATCATGCGTACCCTTGCTGTGAAACCAAGATTGCCTCAGAAACGATAAGACCAGCACTCTGCGCACGCTGCCTGTAGTACTCTACGTTCAAATCATTGGGGATGTTAGTAGGAACGGACCGGCTGCGCGTCAGAGCCGCCATGAACACTCTGTTGCGAAGAGTGAGTGGACCAAGCTGGAGAGGTTCAAAGAGAGCAGCGTTCGCATTGGATTTCGACATGTTGTTGTTGGGACTGAGAAAACGTATATTGGTGTTACTTTATAGCAGTCCAGGCCTTCCGGCAGTAGGTTCGCAGCGCGCAGGGTTTCAAATCAGTTTCAAACTCTCACACTTGTCTTGCGAGAGTCGGCAGGACAAGAGGTGTCGACAAGGTGTCGAAGATGTTTATCTAGCACACAATCAGTCAGCTTCCAAAGAAACGTAAGCGATTCAAGATAATCACAAACTACAGAGATGTATAAGCGGGAAAACCGAGTCGGGGATTGCTGCGAAAGTAATACAGTAGGATAATCACCGTTGGTAATACGATTGACAGCTATAGATAGATAGAAATCATATTCCGCACATCAGGCCCCTTCAGGGGCCTGTGTCGTGCTGCGGGAGGCTCTACTGTACATACTATACATTCACAAGCTTTGCTTGACCCGCGCCTACGGCACAAGCGGAGGTCCTCAGGGCACTATTTTAACAATATTTAGATTTCTCAGTTAGTTTCAGATGAGCATACAAGGAAAAAATATAACATGCAAATACAGAGGCATTCATTTGAAATTTTATGAAGATTGAATGGAATGAAATAAAATTTATGACAAATTTATGAGTAAAAATATGCTGGACAGAAACTTGTACTGTAAGGGTTTCTCCCTTACACTCACTGCCATCCTGCAAATTGTCTCACTCACTCCAAGCACTGTGCTGCTTTTTAGATTTCCAATTCAGGTTGGATGTGCATGCAAAATTTCAGGCCCGCACTCTGCTCTCCTCCCCTCCCTCACTGCGCTTGGGGGGGTCCCCCGAGCTGGGAAGTCATTGGCGGGCACTCTAAAGCTTCACACTACGGGAAGAAAACACGTTTAGGAATATTGTGTTTTCCCTATCAAAAATTATTGGGTTCACAATGATATCCAATGTGTTTTCCATTCAAGGGACATGAATTTTCAACGAGTTTCCCCAGTATACTTCAATGTGAAAACCCAATTTTGGTGACATTTTTCCAGTGATTTTCAATGTGTTTCCCGTAAAATGTAGTGTGTTCACGCAATGATATTCAATGAGAATAAACAGTAATTTTCAGTACCTAATCACACGATATACTTACAGCGCAGCAAAATTTGAATCATTCTGGTACATACGTTGGGAATGCACACAAATACAAACGCAATAGCAAAATATTGAAAACCATAGCCACGAATTGAGGAATTATTGTAGTATAATGTTGTCCGAGGTGACAGATGCAAGTGAGCACTAGAGTATACTTGAGGTTGATCCGATCCATGGAGAAGAAAGACCTAAGCAAAAGAGTTGTATCGAAGAGATGATACTGTAAAGTCAAAGTAATCGAAACGAGAAGTGTGAAACAGGCTTGCATGAAATTCTAGCTAGGACTGTATACAAAATGAGCACTCATTCATAATTGAAAGCTCTAGGCGTACCAATCTGGTAGCTCGATCCCTTTGGGATGGCTGCAATGACGCAACTTTGAGGAAAGCGGGAGAAGAACTAGAAAGAATGCATGCACTTACCATAGTGTTAGGTGAGACAGACCTCTTTTTCTGAAGTGCACGTGTGAAGATGAAGAAAATCGAAACAAATGCAATAATACACTAACCTCTGAAGTTGACTTGGTCCTGCCCGCCGCTTGACCCTAATTAATGCAGATGAACAATAGAATTCAAGTATTAGATATGCGAGAGGCTTACCGACTTCAAAGAACTTGGTTTCTATTGCAAAGTATCATAGAGATATTGACAAGGAGCAAAATACACTTACCGAGTTTGTCCCGGTCATACGCTGGATTGAAAAGAGTTGATTTAGACAAAAGGGTATAGTAGTGAAATTGACTCACCGCCGGCCTAGGAAACGTCTCCTCAGTTAATTCACTGCGTTGCTAAAAGAAAAAAAAAGGTGAGTACAAATGCAACCGAGCGACTAGATATACATGCAGAGTTTGTCCCAGTGATTCGAGCCTTCTTGGTTGGTGGTTTTGATGTCGATGAAGATGAAGCCGCCACAGGTTGAATAGCTGTAGGCTGAAGGCAATATGAGATTCATGACTGTGAGTTTGTTAAACAGAAACATACAGTCGAAGCAGTCTTCCGCTTTACTTTGGGAGGTGCTCCAGGAGTCAAGTCCTGTCTTGACTGAGGATGCTGTCAATTCGGGAAGTTACACAAATAAAAGAAAGACGGACCTGATTCTTGAACGACTTCAAAATTGCATGTATTTTGTTGGCTATGCTTTCGTCTTCCTCATCACCATGACAATGTTTGCCGTAAGCAGAGCTTTGCTTCATAACTTGCCACATATCGGACAGATCACGGTCGGGATCCTCGAGGTCCTGACGCATTAGACGCAACACAATTTCTGGAATGAGGATGACTTCCTGGAAGAGTGTCCGAGTGAGGGGTTGAAAGAGCTTCACGTCGATGCTGCCTTGAGGATACAGACACATAAGAACTGTTCCGATGATCATTTGACCATGCGATCCAAAGCTATAATGACATGTAATTCAGTAAAGTGAAAAGCTAAGAGAACGGACTTACTATCCAGGATATACATTCTCAAAGTAATTTTGCTGGACTTCAGTGCTGGATGCAAAACGACGGATCGGATATGCACTGGTGAGGCGTTTCCAGGATATTGTCTCGCTGAGCTGTTCCTTATTGGCAAGGAAATTGTCAAGATCCGGCTTGAGTTCCTTCACCCGAGTTACGATGTCATCCCAGTCGATTACTAACTGAGTCCAGCCTTGTGCCTCTGCATCCTCCAAGATCTCTGCCTCTTCTGCAAGACCCTTAAGATGGCTACAGATAGCGAACTCGTATCTCGTAACCACTGTAGAATGAACCCCAAACTTGTTTTTGCGTTCTTGCAAATCTTTGAAAAGTTGTATAAGTTCTGGCGAGGGAGAGGTTGGAACAGGATCAAGACATGGTGGATAAACGTCAGCTGGGCAAATAGCTGTTATGTGCCTCTCAGGATCAAAATCTTCAACTTCGTGTGGAACCTCCTGAGTTAAATTGCATTAACAGTCAACTCGCTATCCATATCAAGATAATTTCGAACTTACATTCTCGCCCATCTCCAGATCTTGATTCTCGTTAGTATCAACATTGACTGACTTGAGGATATCCGCATCTCTCTGGATGCGCTCGTCCTGACTTTCGTTGTCCTAAAAAACTGAATATTAGCAATAGCGTCTCAACTAGCATAGGAAATGCATACCAAATCAACCGGAAATGCACCAGACTTTGCTGGTACAGGTTTCATACGAGACTTGGATGGCTGAGGCATCGCCAAGATATTTTGCTGTCTCTAGTTTGCTGAATGAGCGTGAACACTGAAATCTTATATCAACTCACTTTGGATTGTTTTAGAGGCTTTTTGATGTTGGTTTCTTCTTCTTCTTCATCGTCGTCATCGTTGGCGCCATTTTCTTCTTCATGAGATTCTTCCGACTCCTACAAGAATTATGCATATAAGGCTCGAGTATCAGAATGTAGAGGATATATAGACATACCGAGACAAGCTTTCGCTTTCTAGAATTGCGCAAAGGTTTTGGTTCATGTTCCGACTCCTAAATAGATGCAATTCAGCAATTCAATAAGCATTCAATATGTAATGAGTATCGTACTGATTCAATATCCGCTGCAACAACTGGTCGTTTTCCTTTGATGAGCCTCTTCAACGGGCGTGCATTCTCTTTTCCCTAGACAGAGCATAGGCAATGAGTGAAGAAAGCCAGGAAAAGGACATACGGAGCCGGTATCATCATCCTATAAGACATCGGTTAGTATATAGGATACAGAGCTATGGACAAGTCTCACGTCACTATTCAAGCCATTCTATGCAAGAGAGAGCTTCATGAGAGCATTATCGTAGACTAACAATAGGGAAATACCTCTGGTGTATGTTTCTGCACTGATTTCGACGATTTCGATTTAAATTTCACCACTTTGGTACGGTTCGACATTACAGTGGATTTTGCTGAGGATTTCGATTTCGATTTTGAGGAGCGATTGTCCTACATATATTTGGAATGGAATCAGAAAAGGCAAAGAGATATTGGGAAAGGTTATGCGTACCTTCTGCGCAGACTTTGATTGACTAGATTCATCTTCACTAGCATACTCTTCTGGCCCAATCGGCCCTCCACATTCCTGTCGCTCTTCTTCCGGTATCTCATCGTTATCCATTCGGAGAGCAATGACTTCGGCCTTGAGGAGACTTTGCAGCTTCGGTGCGTGATTTTGGAGCTGAATACGGAGAATGTCTCGAATAGGCCATGCATTATCAAACTTTCCATAAAACGGTATCTCTTTCACGATCTAGAAGGTGGCAGCATTGAGATATTTCTCATGCCTGATAGGTCTGGATCGACTCACTAAACGTACAACTTCATTGACGAGTGATTTCCCTGATTGTTTGGAAATAGTATTGAATCTATTCAAATGCTGCGAGCTATACTCTCGTATTAGTGCCTAAAACAATGTCAGAATATCAATATTACTGAAGGTAGTATAGATTGACTTGCCGAATGACGGTTCCATCGCACTGGATTACCCTCCAATCCAATCTCTGCTTGAATGTTGTAATCCCTTCCACCTTCACCTTCAGGTTTTTGGATGAGCTTCTTAGCTTCTGTTGCTGGTTTGTCTGTTTGCGTGTGATAAAATTGTGAAGCAGATGAGCAGTTAAGTCTCCTACCCGAATTCTTCTTCGATTTCTGCAGCTCACGGCGGAGCTTCTCAATCTCCTTATCCTTCTTTGCAAGGTCCTCGTTGCGTTTTGCAATTTCTTGGTCTTTCTTTGATATTTTTTTAGGCGGCATGAGTGATAAAGATAAGAGCAGACTGAATGACACAGCAGACGCATCGCGTTAATGAGTCACATGTGCAGCACTGCCACTCAAATTTCGAAAAATCTCAAGTCCAAACTTGGCTACGTTCTTACTGCTCACTTCTTCCCTCCTATGGCACGACCCAGCAAGCAGCAAAATCAGAGGAGAAAGAAGAAGAAGCACTGTCACTGCAGAGCAGATTGCCGTGCACTCATTGGAATTCGGCAGCAACAGCGACACTATAGGCTCGTAGCCCTTGCAAATAGCCAGATCTTTGCTCCTTCTGAATCAGAAGATGGAGAAAGCGAAACAGGATCCTCCTCACATAGCTCCTCAGACTCTTTGATCTCAGACTCAGATATCTCCATGCACTCCATCTCTCTCAGTCTGTATGATGCTGCCTCGGACACTGGTTCTGAACCTGAGAGGCTTGACTCAGAGGATGAACCAGAGGAGGAGAATATAATACCGCTTCACGAAATTCTTCATGATGATGATCTTCCTCCATCTACTGAAGATATCGAGGCTGAGATTGAGAGGATGTTTGGATATGATAAAGTTCGACAGCGGCATGAAGCCCGTGAGTCAAATTTTCTCTCTGGGTATTTTGATTCTGACAGCAATTTTTAGGCAAGGAAACTGGTCTCTCGAAAGCTGAGCTTGATGCCATAAAGGCTCTCAAGCTTTATATGATGAAGATGCGGCGACGTACTTTCAACGCTATGCGACAACTCTTCCAGGATAGCCTTGAAATTGGTTCAATTTGGGTAGTTCTCCATCACGTAGCAGCTCTCGCAGATATCAATATCCAATTGGTGGATTGTTGTATAAATGCATGTATTGCCTATACCAAGGAATATACAACTCGTGAATTGTGTCCATACTGCGATGAGCCTCGTTCATATAATGGAAAACCTCGGAACACCTTCACCTACATCCCTCTCATTCCCCGTCTCCAGGCACTTTTCGAGAACCAAAATATGATTGAATGACTGTCTTATCGACACAACTACACTCATAGCGAAGACTCCATCTCTGATGTTTTCGACTGTGAACATTATCGTTCCTTGTGTCAGACACAAGTAATGGTCGATGGGAAAAGGCTTGCTCACCGATACTTCTCAGGAGAGTATGATATTGCATTTGGTTTTGCAACGGATGCCTATCGTCTATACAAAAATTGCATGAGTGGGCCATCGGCTACTCCTCTGCTCTTGGTGAATTATAATATTCCTCCCGAGCTCCGAACACTTCTCGATTATCTCATATGCCTGGGTATAATTCCTGGGTCTCCAAAGGATTCAAGCAGCTACTATGCTACGTTTGAGGATGAGCTGGTTATTCTTGCTCATGGAATTAATGCCTACAATGCTGCAACAAGACGGATCTTTACTCTTCGTGCATACGTGATTCTAAAGCTCAGAGATATAGTTGCCATTGAGGAAGATCTAAATCTCACCGGGCACAATGGCTTTTGTCCTTGTCGCTCTTGCCGTATTCGAGGTTTTCGAAATATAACTGGAGGCGGCAAAAATTACTACACACCTCTTACATCTCCCAATCTCGAACCAGATGGTACATGTCGCTCTTGGAACCCCTCCAACCTTCCACTACGGTCACATCAGGATTGGAATATGACAACATTACAAATAGAGGCCACACGATCGAAAAAAGCTGCAGACAACATCAAGTTTGACCAGGGTATACGTGGAATGCCATCTTTTGGTACCCGGGTATCATCTCTTGACTTTGTGTGCTCATTTCCTTGGGATTGGATGCATCAGTTCAAAAATATTATACAGGCTCTGGTCAAGTTTTGGAAGGGAAAGTACAAGAAACTTGATGCTGGTACCGAGAGCTTCGAAATTTCACTCGAAGTCTGGAAGGAGATTGGGAAGGAAACTGTTGCTGCAGTGAAAACCATTCTGTCTGCTTTTGTTCGAGTTCTTGCAGATATCGCAGATAAAAGCTATCTGTACACTGCAGAGTCTTGGATCTTCTGGTTCATCCATGTGGCACCAATCGTGCTTCGAGGGAGATTTAGCGACAAAAAATATTACACTCATGCCTGTGAACTGGGGGAACTTATGAAGATGACCCTGAAATTCACAGAGTTACGCAAGGATGTAGAGGTGTTCCGTGAGAGAGCAATCATATGGTACAGGCAATACGAAGAGTCAGTTGTCGGACTAGTTTCAACTTTTATCAAATTAATGGCTTGCAGATATTACTACCAATACACAGAAGATCGACTCTCTGCATGTCCATTGATCTTTCATGGACTACTTCATATGGCAGATGATATCCTCTATGCAGGTCCAAGCTGGGCTACCTGGGTGTTTTTTATGGAACGCTACTGCGGCATACTTAGTCAATCACTCCGTTCGCGATCCAAGCCCTATGCAAACCTCAGCAACCAAATCTTCCACTCTGCTTGTTTGTCGCAAGTAACTTGTCGCTACAATTTGCACGACGTGCTTGCACTAAACCATGCTCAATTGGATGAAGATGAGCTGTCATGCTTTGAGAGGCGCTACGAAAATTTTAAGTGATGTTCTATGCATTGTAAAGCTGTGACTTACCTATATTCTTATGGCAGATCCTCGCAGCATTCTTCGGTCACCTTACAACAAGAACTACAAGATGACACCTGAGGTGAAGCGAAAAGTTGTTGGTTACTTTAAACAAGTTACAGGTAAAACAGCTCCTCAGATTCAGAAGAAGCTTCCAAACATTTCCGAGTGTTGGGGAAAAGTCCGCATTGACTCTGGAGGAGATTTGATTTCATGTTCATATGTCAACAAAGAGGACATTTATCGCGATAACAGCTTTGTGCGAGTAAGTTACAGGTTACTGTACATATACCTTAATGCTAATTGCTTTCCGCAGTATCATGTTCAAGCAAAAGATGGTCCAAACGAGTTTGTACCTCGGGTCTTCTATGGTCAACTCGAAAACATCTTAGTATGCGACCTTCCAAATGATCCTATCTGGGGTGAGATGCGTAACACAACACGACTTCTAGCAGTTCTCACACCATGTGTAACGAAGGGAAGGGATGCCACGGAAGGGGTCGTGGTTTACAACAAGATGAATGCATCTATTGTGACTGATCTTCAAACTATATCAGCGGTAATTGGTCGCATTGCAAGTCAGAAAAAGTGGGGGATAGTTGATCGTAGCAATGGACTAGCAGATACTGTGTTCGTTAACGAGGAATTGGTTTGAGTGTGGTGGCTTGTAACTAGCAGGTTATGCAGCTTTTGGAAGTAGCTCCAAGTACGTTAAATGTAGTGTACACAACACCAACCAGTACTTTTCCGTACTCTGATTGCACTACAAAGTTTACAAACATCTATTCACTGGTCTCCTACTACTACATACATCGATACATGATACAAGGAGAAATTGACAATCAAAGACAAGGTCGCTATCATGCGCAATACAACCCACGACGCTGCTCGGAAGGATGAGACTATGAAGAAGAAGGATAGTAAATCTACCACTGAAGCATCGGCTTCGAATAAGAAGGCTCCCAGTAACAAGAAAGCTGTTGCAGGCTCTGCTACCACAGGTGCATCCAGCTTAGGACTTGGTGCCTCTCTGCGGCAGTTGGACCTCCTACGAGACCAGGTAAACCACCCAAAGGCACACGGCAGCAACAATCAGCCCAACCTCCTCCCCCAGTGAAGGTGCTTGCGAACCCGTCTCCTGCGTGTATTCTGGCCGGTTCTCCGGTAGCTCCAGTAGCTCCAGCATCTTCTCGTACACCGTCCACTCCAGAAAAAGAGCAAGCACGTCGCACACGCATTTCAACCTCTTTCCCTTCCTTGCGTGAGATGGTGCCACCTCCCTTGGATGTCATGATCCCAGCCCAAGACGGCCTATTCAACCGACTCGACGAAGTCATCGGTACAACCTCTACAGCTGGTTGCCCTTGCCTCATATCCGCCTCGGTCGAAACATGCAGATTCTGAGCGCTGCTTCGCGTTTTCGCTCTGCTGTTGGTATTGGTGTTCGTGGTCCCAGTCGCGACGGTGAAATCGCTATTCCCAATGTCCCCACTATCCATAGCAATCAACACCGCCTTCGTCAGCTCGTTCTCCAAGAACTGACTCCACTTTGGTAGCAGTGGCATAGCAGGAGCACTATTTTGCCCATGTCTACTTCCACCAGGTTAGCCATGGTCACTATATTGACCACGACGCATAGCCAAGGCACTAGCCTGCGCCATCATCTTCGTCCCGGTTGAACGACCCAGTGTTGCTGTATGTGCATGTCCCGTCTGGATGCGGTTCCGTGGTGTATATGGGAGGGGAAAGGGATCTGTGGCTCGACGAGTCTGGTATTCGTTCCGCATTCGGTCTAGCTCGGGTGAGGAAAATGGTAGTACACCGATATCACCCGCTCTTGCAACAGGGACTGGACTGGTAGAGGCAGGAGAAGCTGCTAGAACGGGGGTCTGAACTGCAGCTGATGATGACCGCTTCATGGCAGACACGGAACGTGATTGTGAGCGGGGCAAGACCAAAATAGAACGCGACTTGTGCCTCATAGCTGCGGTGAAAGAGCTGGGAGGGCCTCGAGTCGGGAAGTGAAGTGAAATGGTCTCGCGCCAGGGTCTGAAGAACAATAGATATGTATCGTCTTCTTCGTCCGTACTACCCGCGTCGACCTCGAAAGCATTCGACGAACCCGGAGTATCACTGGCAACCTCGAAATTAGGAGAAGCACAGTGTAGCTGTTGCCCCCAATTTAAACGTTCGATGTCTGGAATATTGAGAATCTTGCCTTCCTGTGCAAGGACACTGGAAGCACTGTCACTAGTAGCATCTCTGTAATCGGTCCTAGCGTCATCTTTGGGCATGGATGGTTCCGATTTCGCAACAGCTGAACCACTCTGCACATCGAAACATGCTAAGAAATTTCAAGGATGAACAGATTTCATTCAAGCTTTACCAAGAGCCATAAGCACAATATTGAAAAATATAGAAGACGACGTACAGAGACCATGATGCGCCGTTCAAATTTTGCCGTACTTCATCATCACTTTCTTGATAACATACAGCAACTGTTTCGAGAAGCAGCATATGAATTTTTATGGCCAGCGGTAATACCCGTTAACTTCTTTTCTATACAATCTGTACAATCTTACCCGCACAACCGGAGGCTGCCCCAGCGATTGGGTTAGCAGGTAAATTGTACAGATTGTATAGAAAAGAAATTGCATTCTCTTAGTCCCTGTACCGCACAACCGAGGCCACCCGAGCGTATGGGTTGGCAGGTACAGGGCCAGAGAATCGAGAATCGAGAAGATGGTTGTTAGAACTTAATAGAAGGATCGACGACGCCCCGATCACATGCATGCAGCTTGAAGTATGACTAATTAAAAAATGCAATTATAATAATTATTATTATTGTGTGCACAATTAAAATTATTGTGTCGAATCAAAAACTTGAACTAATGTGTGGATACCAATGATTAGTATTGTGTTTGAACACATTAATTTTTCGCGGGGTGAAACCCCAATAATATTCATTGGTCAAACCTCCAATTATTGTGTGCACACAATGATATTAAGCGTGTTTTCTTCCCGTAGTGTTCATTTTGTGCAGGAAAAATGTCCTCAAGCCCTTCAGGCAACCCTACATCAGCAAAACCTGGGTGTTTGCCACAGAACTGTCCAGAACTGTGGACTGCTGTGGATCTCACAGGTACACCATCCAAAATCAGTGTCAGGGTTCTATTCAATACCAAATGTATTACTTTTTTGAATTGTTTCCTTGACCCAGGTTTGCAGGAGTGAAATTGGAGCAAAATTAAGGTCATAAAATCATTGTCAATTGCAAAAAATAATAGTACTAGTTTGCAACTACTGGGTCTACAGTACTCTATGTAAGACTAATTACTAACTGCTACCTTAATGTCTACTTTAGTGTGAATGAAGCTAAAAGAAATGATCAAACATATATTGAGGACCTTGAAAGAGGAGAACTTACAGTCCAAGTCAAGTTGAGCTCAGTGGGGGGAGAAAAAGTTTGAAACTGCATTGCGTGTGCACTGATTAAACAACGTCCCAGATCCCTGTTGCCGCATCAGGCTGTATCCATCAGTTGAGAATGACAGATGTCAGAACGGTCGAGCAACGCTCAACCCACAACAACCTACAGCAATCCACAGCAGCCACAGGTGCTGTAGTGTTTACCCAGGTTTTGCTGATGTAACCCCTAACCTAGTGCCTTCAGCGCCCCAACCCCGAACCCTAACCAGCTAGACTTTAACTCAGGCAATCTGCATTGTTAGGGCTAGCAGAGCTAGCCCTAATAGCGGCGCAGCCTGTGGCCACAAATTAATGCCTCAGGGACTCTTAAGACCACAATCTTAGATTAACATGTGCCCTCAGATGCAACACACCTGGTATCCTAATGTGTTGCATTTCGAAGGTGTGTTGCATCTGAGGTTATTTGAAATAGAGTGTGTGTTATCCATCTTGTCAATCCCGTTGATTCCCTCCTCTGTCAAGGTTGTACCAGCTGAGCCCGCTTGTTACTATACATATACTGTAACCTCCCGCAAGGGGCACTTTGAGGGAATCAACTTAGATTTCTTTTTCTCCAAAGCATTATACTTAGAGCTGCTGCAGCTCTAAGTATAATGCTTTGGAGAAAACTCAGCTGCAACTGTTATTGAATTTAATGCTCCCAGCCCTAGCAAGCAAGAAGAACAGTGCCATACAACAGTAAGTGCCGATCCATGCAGTAGGATGGACTGAGTTGACCTTGATGGCAGTATAGATTTGACCTTAAGCGATGAACACAATTAAATGTTGCAACAGGGGATGTTGTCAAAACAAATCTTAAAAGAAAGTCAAGTTGTGCAGAAGATATGGTGTGAGGGGGATACTGCCAGGAACGCGGGGCTGCAATGTTCGAAGGGAATACCAACAGTCTCTGAGGAACACACCAGCTCGTCACTATATCAACTCCTTGAGTCTCCCGACGGTCAACAAATGAGTATGAGACGAAAACAGGAATATTTGAATGCATCCTACATAATAATGTACAACGAACGAACAAAATTCTGCCATAAGTAAACAAGCAGTAAAAAGACAGATGGAGAGGCGAGAAAAAGCACTATGTATAAAATAAAATAAAACCAATACTGTAAGCAAGTTTGAGTTTAGGTGAACGGGAACAGTGAGATTCCATGACCGCGATGAGAGAAGAGGAGGCAGGATAGTACCAGTACTCCAAGTGATTGATTGATTGGGCAAGCGCGAGTGAGTGATCATGATACAGTTGGAGATATGAGAAGAGAGAGATAAAACCGTCCCAGTGAAAAGGAATCGAGAAAGAGAAACCGAAACAAAGACGCAAGAAGAAAGCAAACAACAACAAAAGAAGAGCATGCATAGGCACCTCGGAGGGGATCATAAAAACCCACTCTCCTGCAACAACCTCGCCATCTTCTCATCCTCCCTTTCTCTCGGCTCCCTCTCCTAAACTCATCTGCCAGAACCGATCGCTGCTCATCCGCGTATCATCAAACGACGCTAGTGATTCCTCAATGTACTCCCGAATCACCGGGACCACTTGGAAATTGTACGAATGCGCTTGCCAGCGTTTGATGTCGGAGATGACCTCGGACGCCATTTGACGCTTCTTGAAGTTGACTATGCCTTCGGAGATAAGGTCCTTGTTTCCGTCTTGGATGAACTGAAGGGTGGAGAGGAAGACACCTAGGGGGAGGGATGAGTAAAAATCCAAAACCCCAAAAGATCTGTTGCAACGCACCAATAAACGGTACACAGGGCGGAACCACAGTCGCCAACATTGACCTATACTTGTTGAAATTGCGGTTCGAATCAAGCGTCACCTCACAAGCCCCGAATTGTGCCATATGCCTCTGGCTCACTTGCTCCCAAGTACGTTTGAGCCGTCGAATCGGAGGCGTGTTGAGCCCAGAGACGATAGCGATCATGGTGGAAAAGTTGTTGAGGGTTCGACAGCGCTACAAACGAAACGAAACGTCCGTCAGCCATCCGTCTCCAAAATAAACACCAAACGCAAAAGAAAAGCACACCCACATCAGCAACCAAAATCAAATGCTTCACCGTCGCCGCCCTCTTCCTCGAATCCTCCTTACTCAACACACTCTCCGCCACCCAATCCGCAATCCTATTACTCGTCTGAATCACAAACGCAATATTATCCATCGTATCACTCTTCTGCTCTCTCGCCCGCTGCAAACACTCCATCGGACGGATCTTTTGATACAGCGCTGATTCAAAGAGCGTCAGCTGGCGTGCGAGCTCGAGGGGGTCGATATCGGTGAGTTTGAGCTTCTTGGAGGAGGTAGTGAAGGATTTGGGCACGATGGGGGTTGGGGCGGTTTGTGCAGCTTTGACGACGATGCGTTTGGTTTCGCCGGATTTTTGCTGGTAAAGGTAAAGTAAGTAAATTGGATGAGAAATATAGGAGAGAGGTATGATACTCACCACCCTGTCAATCAAGTTCGCCAAAGGCTTGGAGGCAGTAATCTGCGCCACATCCTCCGACAACACAAACTCTTTCATTCGAGCAAGGATGTACAGGTCGTCTTTTTCGAGAATGTCCTCGTCGGTGAGCATGGATTTGAAGGTGTTGATGACACTGGTCGACACGATTTGAAGGGGTTAACCAGCTGTTCATAAAATCACTTCCAGAACCACTCACCGAAACTGCACGATACTCTTCTTCTTCGATGACCACTGCCTCAACTCGAGCACCGACAACCCTGGCGGAGGCTGGATCCTAAACCTCTGCACAAGGAGGTCAAACAGCTCATTGAGCGTCGTGAAGGATTTGAACGTCATGAGGAATGCTTTAGAGTAGTTTGGATCTAGGGAAACGAAACGATCGAGTAAGTATTAGTTGGTAGATGAACGAAAAATAAACCAAAATAGCGCGCGCACTCACCAGTCGTATCATGCGCCGTCAACCTCTCCACAAGCGCAGCTACCGTCCCTCCCTTGACACTCTTATCTGAGTCCGGAATCAACTCTCCTGCATTGGGATCCGCTGCCGGCAGGAGGAACCACGGGGGTGCTTCTTCGCCGAGGATCTTGGCTGCCTTGTTGGATATTTTGGCTGCAGCGCCAGAGGAAGAGGCGCCTTTGCCGGAGGAGGTGGGCTTGGGTGTTACAGCTGCGCGGGGGAGGGGGAGGGAAGGGGAGAGGTTAGTTAGTTAGATGGATCTACAAGAAGGGAAGAAAACCAAAAGAACTCACGATCATCCCCAAATCCAAACCCATCATCCACGAACCCACCAACACCATCTTCACCCATCTCATCATCCGTATAGACCAAATCATCGTCTTCGAATCCAGAGCCCGATCCTGGTACTGGTCCTGCTGGAGCAAATGCGTAGCCGTCTTCGTCCGAGCTGGCACTGGTACTGCCTCCAACTCCAGCACCTCCACTCATGGCACCCGCATTGGGACCAGCATTGGGCCGATTCACATATGCATCCCCAACAATATTCCCCTGTCCCGTATATCCCATCCCATTTCTCTGATTATACCCCTCTACCCGCTTCACATTGAGTTGGGCCGGGGTTTGGGATAAGGTGTTCTGGATTTGTTGTTGGACGAGTGAGTGTGGGATGAAGCCATCTGAACCTGGACCAGCGTTAGGTGTAGATGTCGACGAATTGGAATTGACGTTGATATTTGGCGCACTAGCGTTCCGCTGTATGAGACCTCCAAGAGAGGCGACCATACCCATGCCTAGCTTCGCGCCGGGTTGGAGAGAGGTGGGTATCGCTGAGGATGAGATGGATTGTTGCAACTACGTAGTATAGTAGAAGGAAGGAAATCAGTAAGCAGTAAAACGAATAAACGAATAAACGACGAAACCAAAATACAGGCAGAAAACTCACCGGAGGAGCCCCCGCACCCACACTCCCGAGGCCATACCCCGAATCAGGACTCTGCGGCTGATACCTATTCGGCTCAAACCTCCTCATAGGCCGGGACCCAAATGCGTCTTCTAACCCTACTTGGTCGTCGTCGTCTCCGCCCCCAGCACCAGCACCAGCACCATATCCGCCTCCATACCCATACTCATCATTCTCACCCGTACTCTCCAACGATCCTAGGGACGACATGGACGAAGATAGGTCGACGAATCCTTGCGCGTGCGGAGCACCTGGTCCTCCTAATCCTCCCTGTTGTACGCGGACAACACTCATAGGACGTCCACCCATCACGCTGGCTCGGGATCTCTGACCCTGCCCCTGCCCCAGTCCTGGTACTAGTCCTTGGTTTCCAGGGACCCGACTAATCCTCCTCTGCGAGCTCGAGAACGCAGGAGATCCCGAGAACGCAGATGTCGACGTGGATAAAGTGGTTCCAGGATACGAAGAAGTAAAAGCAGAAGTAGATGTGGAAGCACCAGCACCAGCAACCCCAACCAACCTCTCCAGCACCCTCCCCACAACCCCCGCATTCGCTTTAATCGATGTGCAGAGGACTGTTATCATGTCTAGTTTGAGGAGGTGGGGGTTTATACCTCCTATAGAATTAGTAAGCGCCTCGCGCCCAACCTCGACCCACAATGATGCGCTATCGTCGTAGACTGCTTGGAGGGCGTTTTCGAGGGTTCGGAGGAGGGTGAGGGTTAGTGACTGTGTCTGCGTTGGTGTGTTAACTCCGGCTCCGCTTCCATTGCCTTTGCCATTGGGTAGGGTCGAGTTGGAGGTTAACGATGTGGATGAGGAGGAATGCGCAAGTGTTGTAGGAAGTGTCGTAGTCGATCCGTTCCCGTTTAACACGGTGCCATTGCTGCTGATGCTGCTGCTACTACTACTGCTGCTGTCAGCGGTGGATAGTGAAGCACCTGTCCCATTCATCGACGTCGTAGACCTCGAAGAATCCTCTTCCACACACGTCGGAGGATACGGCACCCCACCACTAACATCCACACCTCCCACAAGCTCAACCAACACCTGCACCCGTCGAAGGACCTCTCGTGTTGAAAGCGAAAGCGAAATCTCTGAGCGTGACCCCGATGAAAAAGAAGCCAAGTTGGGAGAGGATACGGATACAGCCGCTAGCACACCGCCCAACACACCCCGAGCCTGTCAATGGCTTCTCGTACCTCTGGGAGGAGGGTGGGTGAGGTTAAGGGTCTCCGGGGTCCTTTCCGAGGTCCTCTCGGCCTAGTCCTACCACTCGCATTCGCTTGTCCATTACCTTTACTCGGTGGTCGTCTCCTCAACGCAAACTCATCAGCATCATACACATCAGATGAAGAATCTGCGGAATCGTCAAACCCGGACTCATCTCCGTCCCACTCCTCATCCCATTCATCTTCGTCTTGATCCTCGTCCTCCTCGCTAAACCCATCAAACGCCGAAGCAAACGACCCCGAGCGCTCTCTCAACTTGTCCTTGGCCTTCTCCTTGTCTTTGGTCGAACCCCTCGGTCGGACATACCCAAACCCAGTCCACGCACCGGCTCTCCCAGCACCTGGCAGTCCCAGCCCTATATTATCCGGATCGAATAGGGCGAATAGATGTTTCTGTTTGAGTACTTGAGTTTGTGTGGAAGGTATAGTCGGGAGAGGCTTGATCCCTCCCCTGGGTTCCCCTGCTATGCCGTTACTCCCCGTCGTCGTCAACCTCCTTACATCCCCCTCAAACCCCCTCACAGCTCTCTCCAGCTCCTCAGCATCCCCTGATATCCTCTCCAAAGTATTCTCATACGACACCGCACCCGAATCATACGTGATCGCGCGGGCAGAGAGGACGAGACGGGAGAGTGTGGCGGTTACTTTTCGTTGGGAGGGTTTTAGTGGGCTGCGATCCCTTTCCCTGTCGTGCGAAGACGAGTGGTGCGAGTGTGAATGGTGCTGGTCCCTCGAAGACGAGTGGGAATGCCCATGTCCAGCCCCAGGCACAGCATTAGCCACATACAAGAGGTTCCTCACCGCCAGAACTACAGCGTTAATCAACACATCCATCTTTCGAGATCCCGTTTCTTGGTCTATCGGCTCCAGATCTAGGTCATCTCGCGTTGGACTAGCAACTCCCATCCCAGGTACCCCCAAACCCCCACTCCCCACGGCATCCACGATCCTCCGTATTGATCTCCGAGCTTCTGCGCTTAGGTCGTATACCGATGGGGAGGGTGAGGGGTGTGCTGGGAGAAGAGATTGTTGAAGTGATTGAGCTATGGATAGGGTTTGCAGTTGGAGTTGTTGTAGTTGTGCGGAGGGGTCTGTAGTAGCTTTCTCGTAGGACGATCCGTTGACATACGAGCCCGAATCCACGGCAGTAGCAGTCCCTGTACTCCCCTGCGAACTGTGTCCTCTAGAGACAGCCGACGCAGATGCAGACGCCGGAGCAGGATGTATCTCTGAAGTATCCGAGTATACGCTTATCGGTCGAGGAGCAGAGGGTGGAACAGCAGTATTCGGCGTTCGTGGACGAGAGGCAGGCTCCTCCAGGTCCGGGTCTGGTCTAGTCCAAACAACCCTTCCATCCACTTTATTCAAATAATAATACGACAACCCATCGTCTGCGAGTTTCCGAGTCCACGGTTCTGGCGTGTTTGAGCGACGGAAGAGGCCAAATGAGGGGGTGTCTGGGGCTGTATTAGTTGCACCGAGTTCTAATAAATTATCGTCCCCGTTTTCGTCTGTAGGCAAATCACGGGATTGTTGGCCTGTTTTGGTGTTTATGTAGAAGATCTAGAGTATAATCTATTAGTATTAGCATGATAAATGATAGACTTGCACACACCTGCCCATTACTAGCCACCTGTGGCATCCAGAAATCAGCTGCAGAGCCGCTTGCACCTGAGACGGAGGTTGAGGCTGCTGCTGCTGATATGGAAGGAGGTTCCTCCATCCACGCATCTCCCATCCCCATCCCCAACGCCTGTCCCATATCCACCATCCCTGCCTCCATATCCAGATCACTTTCCTGCTCTTCTCCTCTTCCCTGTCCCTGTTCCCCTTCCCCATCCGACGGTTCTATCCCCATCCCTAGTCCCTCTCCCTCAATCTCCCCCAAATCAACAATCTCCACATAATTACTCGGAAACCACCCCCTCTCCTCCCCAAGCAACCCATCCCACCATCCCGACGGCTGCTGCGTGAGTACTTCGATGATGTCTCCTGTGGAAAAGGATAATGCCG
Organism: Gymnopus androsaceus JB14; assembly: GCA_009733575.1. NCBI lineage: Eukaryota > Fungi > Basidiomycota > Agaricomycetes > Agaricales > Omphalotaceae > Gymnopus > Gymnopus androsaceus. The sequence goes on along the minus strand of ML769396.1, from coordinate 379,885 downwards.
ATGCGTCTTGTGCGACGTAGGGATATTTGGCGCGGCAGAAGAGTGCGGGGGGAAAGTCACCATCTTCTAGTAAGGAGTCCGAGTCCATTTCGAGGTCGGAGGAGATGTGGTTCATTGCATTGGCCTGCGTCTCGACGTTTATTGACTTCTACTCCTTTTCTTCTTCAAGCCCCGAACCTAGTTATTCGTATACTCCCTTTCCTGAAAAGAGTCGTATGAGCTTGGAGTAACCGACGGCGACAACGGAAACGGAAGAAGATGAGATGAGTTACTAGTCAGATGAAAACGACCATCACATCAATCAATACAGAGTACCCGGACGGAAACGGTATTACGTCAGCCGCGTATGTACTATATATGGAGTCCCGAGTCCGAGTCGTTGGGCGTCTAGTTCTCCGACGTCTGAACCAGGCTCTGCAGATTCCGCGCCTTGCATTGACTCGGACTCGGACACGCACGAAAGCCGAGCTCGAGTTCCTGTTTCCTGTTGAAGCACTGAAACTTGACGCTGTGCCTGTTTTCATTCAGGACTACTGTTACTGGCAACAACCGCGACGATCAACCTCTGCGTTCTCGACTCGGAACTTTGCTGCACTCATCACTGGTACTCATCCTATTTATTCTCTATCTCAGGCAGAACTCGCTCGCCGGTGAGTGCGCGGCTTGTCGAATAATGGATTTTTCGGGTGCTCTTGAAGCTTATTCTGCAGCCTGGCAGTGCGCCGATTCCCGACCAAGTGAGTTGGACAAGGTTGGACAAGGCTTCAATCAGTTTTCAGTTTCGAACTCAGCGGCTCCATCCTCCATTGTCGGAATCCAACGTTTATTTACCACGTTTATCGCTCTGCCAGTTATTCTGAATCACTGCCACTTTTGTAAGAAGCTGCATCAAGTCTTGCATTATCATCCTCCAAGTATCAATACTATTAATCATACCATCATACTACGCGTCAAGGCTCGAGCATACTCATGACTCAGGTACTATGTACTCAGGTACCGCTCAGGTACTCAATATTATCACGGCGACTGACGGCGACAGTCTAGTACAGCTATCCGACGGTCATGGCGAGGATTTATCATTCCCTCGACTCGACTCAGTCAGATTGTCCCACTCACATTCTGGCACTTGATAAATTCGTCTCACAGATACATACACTGAATGCGAGTCCTGATACAGTACTTCCCAATCCTCACTCTGAAACGTGTTCGACTCGCCATACGCTCTCATCTCATCTCGATTCTCAATATCTTGTCTCTCCCCCCTCCCTCCCGAGTCCCAGGGCCATCCGCCGCACGCGAAACTGGCATTTGCCATCAGTATTACGCTGCTCAGCAGCATATGGTGTGAAAGTAGGTGCTTTCAAAAGTCATCACGCCTATTTATTTGTCCAGTAGGAGCCTGGGCATAGCGCGCTTCCTTCCCTTTTCTACTCATAACTGGAGTCTTCCTTGCCGTGCATATCGTATACCGTTGCTCGCCCCGAGTCGGACCCAAGGGTCAATATGCATTGCCAGGAAGGTTGCCAGGTTCGTCATTTCGATTCGATGTTCCATTTGTTTCTCACTTGCTCGATGCTTCTTAGATAGAGAGAGAGAGAGAGAGAGAGATAAGTAGTCCCGGATCCTACAGTATTCCGCACATTGGGGACTCGGGATGCTAGGATGCTTCTTTCAATGTTTCGATCTTCAATTCTTCGAGGATTGATGCTTAGACTCGAGCCAATAGCTTCTGTATTGACGCCTTGATTTCTGACAATCAAAGGTGCCAGCGAAAGTGATTCCGCACATCACGTCTCTGCAGCAGAGAGTGGTTCAAGTCTAATCAATGCACAGTAATTACAGTAATGAAATTTCCGTTCTTCATTTGCAACTTGGTTCTTGGTTCCACGATTCTTCATTAATTCCTTATAGTATCAGAATCGCCACTTGGGTAGGGATACTAGATACTTAAAGCACATTGGACAATGCGGACTTGCTATGGTGAACATGGTTTGATGGCGTAGCGGTTCAGAGAAGGTCTCCGTTTCGATCCCGAGTTAAATCATAACGTATCAAGTTGCCCATCAAGGAGCCTGATATCTTTCTTTTTTTTGTCTTACTCTTGGACGAGTCCAAGTCCGAGTCGGACTCGAGATCCAGTTGGAAATTTCAGTCCTTTGGCTTCTGTTTTCTTCACTGAATTAAAAAAAAAAACTTACCACTTAGATACTGATTGGTCTTCTGGAACTCGAAGGGACTCAAGGGGGTGTAAAATTTTTAAAAAATGACCAGACGTCGATTTTTTTTTCTTGAGCCTGGTTGGTGGACTAACTAACTATGTAAGCATTCCCACGCCCATATATAGTATATCAAGATAAGATATCATCATGTATTCTCTCGTACCCTCAATTTGAGCCTTGTTTTTAAGTATATTGACATCCAAAAGCTATAGGACATCATTAGTCTGAAAAATATGATACACTGATGCACTGATGTCTTGATACCTCCACTCATCATATGTCCTGTTTTGGCCAGTCAAAGCAAGTACTTACATGGGAGCCTGGAGGCATAGTGAGACTGTAGAGTATACAAGGGAGGCTACATACTTACACTTCCAAGGATATACTCATTTATGAAGCTTTAAGGCTGCCAAAAGTGGTCAAAATAGGCCAATATTTGGGGTGTCGAAATTTTTTTTTTTTCGGCTGGAGGGCTGGACTAACTAACCTACCCCGGTTGGCGCTAAAATCTTTGAACCCCTTGAAGGGACTGGCCCTAGTAAAATCTTGGCCGAAATTTGCTATGTACTTTCAACTTTTGGTGTCAATCTCAGTTCAGGTCTCAATACACTGGTTAGGATTTATTGTCCAAATGCACATTAATTATTATTATCTAAAATTGAAGCTAAGCCAGCCAAAGCTGGTTCTTGCATGCCATACCATTACGGAATCTAGTTGTCGTTTAGATGACCGAGCGTCTAATTAAGTTCCGTATTAGGTATTACTACCGTTAATAAGCTGGGACGCAACAGCCCCTTTAGCTGTCATTGCTCCGTACCAGAGCGAATATATTTTATTCACAACATAACCGCTGATACTAGTAATTCCAAGAACAGGGTCATTTGTGATTCTAAAAGCGCAAAATTTGAAATGAGTGTGAACCCCCTGGCCATAGGTAGAGAGGGAGTAAATGCATGTGGTATTATGGAAAATACTCTTTTTGTTTATTTTTTAAAGCAAATATATACTTATCAAATGCTCCTCTGCATGGTGATAAATCAAGTTCATTTTGGTATTATAATCAGCTACAGTATGTTCATGCTCCTGGCTATACTTGCTTGGTTAGGGGATACCAGATTAGTACTTAAAGTACATGTACAGTACTAGCAAATGCTTTGAGCATGTTTGGTGGTATAGTGGCTATTGATTCTCTTATGTGGCTAAGCCAGATAGTACATACTTGAAGTTACACAAATTCATAGAGCAAAAATAAGAGAGTAAAATGATTGTATATGCTGTGGAATATATGGTTCAATGGTGGCCTGTGTCATTTGCTTGGACATCTATCTAAACAAAAGGCCTCCGGTTTGATCCTGCATCAATATACCTAGGTCCTACGAGATAGATGTTATGGCTATTTAAAGTAATTAGAACAGCATAATTCAGTTTTTTCTTTTTTCTAGACCTTCCACCACTCAAGCTCAAAAGTAATAGAAAGTCATAGTGTAACACTGGATGTCATGGTTAATCCGATGGTATAACCAAGTAGAGAAAATACAATCATATACAGCCCCCTGAAGCTGGATTAACCAACATAGGTTCCCAAAAGTTTTTTTTTTTTTTTGCTTTGGGCAGAACATTTTCTGGTAGCTCTATGTCTGCAGTAGTAGCCTGAGATGCAGGTTTCTTTGTTCCAGCACTTTTTGATCTTCCTTAATCCTTCTCTTTTTCCTCCTTTGCCAAACAAAGAGCAGCATCCTTAGTCAAGGAAAGAATGGCTGCCAAGGATTCCAAGTTCTTGTTTAGCCTCAACTTCTTTGGATTCTGAAGCATCCCATACTTAGAAGTCCTTATGGCCAAAATTTTTTTCATACTATTGAGGCTCTGAGGGGTGTTCTAGGTCAATTCAACCACTGAAATAAGGCTGTAAAAACCATTTAAAGCACTCAACATCTCAAATCTCCCTGAAAAACATGGGTTTTATAGGATATGATGCAATTTAGTACCAATTTAGCACCTCCATCAAAAAATATTGTCAATGCAAGTGCACTTACACCAGGTTGAATTGAACTTAAATGAACTGCTGTGTATTAAATTGCCTCTGGAAATGTTGTTTAAAGGTGCAAAGGAGACAAAATTGTTATGTAATACAAATTTGAAATTGGAAATCCTCCAAAGTGTGAGAAATTTTTACTATATATAGGCAGTGGAAGGGGGGGGGTGGCTTCATGAATCCTTATGACCCAGAAACAAGGTCATGTCGGGACTTAGTGGGTTGAACACCCCTTGCTCTGAGTCCTGTGTGATACCGCACTTGACTCCCTGAGGCTTGTATTTCCCATCACCTTTTAGGCTATATACGGTTTGGTATGGATATATATTTCTCTGGCAGAAATCTCCATGTCTGACAATGCTATCCTGGTATCTAGCAATGCTAATTAGTAATAACATGGTAAGTAAGTTGATAAGTACAACAACTCAGAGTCAACTCTATCTGAAAATTGAAGGTGTCAGTGTGACAGCCAAAGTGCAAACCAGAGATTGCTAAAGGGCAAGACTCAACATCCATTGCTCAAGGTACAAGAAATTCATATACACTTACCGGTGTTGGAAATAAAGACTCTTATACTCTGAGATAGGCTCTGAGATGGGCTCTGAGATGGTGGGGGAAAGTTTATATGCATTTTCGAGATAGCTGCAGTATATCTCGAAAATGCATATAACTTTCCCCTATATGATAAATCAATGATACCATTTGATTGTAGGGCAATCAATCCTGAGCTCATGTGACAAGCAGCTCTGGACCGGCGGATCAATATCCAAATATTCAACAACCAGTGCAGCATACACAGTAGCCGGAAAAAAGCCAATAGTGAGAATGATCTAGCTCAAAGCAATCATGAAGGAAGCATGTATGATACCAGGGATTAAAATAGTTTTTTCTGACCAGCAGAAAAAATGAGAAAGCGGAAGATTAATTGGATGGAAATATTGGTTTTATATACATAAGTACTGTTATTCTGTGGAAAAAATTAAAATTGGGACAGAGATCATTGAGATGGGGTGTTGTATACGTGCGCACCATTGGTCATTTGTTTCTTTTCTTGTCCATACGTCAGGGAAAGGAAGAGTGAGTGGAGTCAAGAGGAGCTCAAATATTGGGAAAAGGGAAAACCAGACCGTTGCACATGAGCCATGTAATATACTTCCTTTCTTCCTTTCTTCCTTCCTTCCATGTGCTGCAATGAATAGACCCATTGAACAGTCATTTGCCTGCAGTCATGGATGGCTGACTCATGTAAGGGCTGTGTCTGCTGCAGTGCTGCCATTACTCACTCAAATTTTTACAGTGCCTTTGAGGGAGAAGAAACTCACTTACAAACCTCCATCATCATTGTTCTGTGTGATTCATGGTAGCAAATAACAGAAAATTACAGTACTAATATTTTAGAGTGTGCAATCATGGATCCAGACCTAAAACAAAAGCAGAATTCAGTGTGACAATTGTTCAGAGGATTAAGGGATGTAACATACAGCTGTATGTGGACAGTATTTGCAAGAAGGAGGTAGAGCAACCATAAACTTTGAGTGACTATGAGGTCCACTCCAGCCATTCTTGATTTTGTAGTGCATATGGGATTATGAGCTGACATGTATTCCCTAGACAAGTGATTCCAAAGACTCACTCAAACATTTTTTACCAGAGCAAATTGACTTGCTCCAAAATGCATTGTGAGTTGATGAGCATCCTTTTGAATTCATTGAATTGGTTTTGATTGGACTCTATGCCCTTGATAGTAGCTTGCACATAAATTAATTTGGGTAGCAGATGTGTTGCCAAAAACCAAGTGAAGAGCAATCAATGTTCTTAACCCAATCTTAACCTCCAACCTTGCTAATCAGTGAGTCAGTGGAATTGAGGGCATGGTTGATACTTTGGATTCTGAATCAGGGCTGGGGGGTTGACTAGCCCAACTCAAGGGTTTCCAGACATGGACAATTACATAGTAAAGCGGTGAAGGAGTGATCAGTATATCTGTTAATCTTCATAGTGGTCAATTGCCGGAGATCAAAGAGATCTGTGGAATGGTAGGAACATATTTCAAGGGTATGCAGGTGAGGGCAGTGGCTGAATGTCAACCCAAAAAATCCAGAATTAAAAACATCCAAAGAGAAAAGTCTCAGACTTGTGAGGTTGGAGAAGGTCATATTTTGGGAGTGAAGCTGTCCTATTATGTGGGACAAATGAGGCTTTGACCATTTACACACAAGTTCTACCTCCCTCCATTTACTCACACTCTCGGCAAGAGCATCTAGAACAGGGAACGGTCCACAGGAATCATTACAAGGATCATTGTCAAAGTAAATATCAAGACATATAGGTGTGGCATTCCTTGAACACAGGAGCAATTCCTTCAAGCAGATGCCCATAGGTATGAAACTGGATTCTTGCAAGGTATACATATTAACCTGTTGTCAGCAAAACCTGTATTTTCACTGGAGGTCTCCAGAGATCTCTGGAGCTTGACAGCTGTCAAAAAAACTGTCAATTTTTGCCAGAGATCTCCAGAGGTCTCTGGAATAGGGTACCTTGTTCCACAGATGTCCCAAATGAATGGGTTTTGTCCAGTGAGAATACAGGTTTTGCTGATGGTCCGTGGATTCAAAAGCACTGAAATTGTTGGGAATAGTCATTCAGGGTCAATTTGATAAATCCAGCATAATAACTGCAGCCATGAACAATAGGGTGAAAATAAAGCACATGATTTCCACTGGCAGAGTTCAAATGGGTGAAAAAAGGGATTTTGGATGTCTAGGCTTTTTGTTAGCTGAATGCAACCAGCTCTCATTCCAAGTGCATTTCTCCAGATCTCAATGGGAATCTTTAATGAGAGTGTGTAGCTGAGAATGCTCAATAGCTGATTGTGGGACATCAGCAAAACCTGGGAGATGGTCATAGGAGCCATAGCAAGCCATAGCGGGTCATAGCAGCCATAGTCCTGCACAGAACTATGAGCTGCTATGGGTTCCTATGGCTTGCTATGAGTTTCTCCAGGATCACAAAGCTGTCAACCCATTTCGGCATCAGTGTCGCTGCTTGACAGCTGTCAGTTTCTCCCGCCAACACTATATAATGCATCGTCGTAACTGGGACTTCGACGAGCTCTGTTTCTTTCCCCCCAAGTCAATCCTGAGCCACTTTGGTTTGGCCTATGGTATGTAGTTGCATTCAAGCAATGTCTCGTCACCACCTATGATATAGTATACTAGTTTTATTACAGATATGTAGTTATATTAGTAGTTCTACTAGTTTCGCTCTTCCTACTATGACTACAGCAATATAATATGATTTTATAATTATTTTCATCCATTTTTGGTCTCGCAAAGTGCAGCGAAGCAATTCAAAGGATTAATATATATTTTTATTGAATAGAGCCATTCCACGATCAAATGCCTCGAAACCGGTGCATTCCATAGCAACCCATAGCAGTCCATAGCAATCCATAGTTCTGGACAGATGGGTACATTGCTATGGCTGCTATGGCTGCTATGAGTGCTGCACAGAACTGTCCAGTTCTGTGCAGCACACCCAGGTTTTGCTGATGGATAGTGTTGCCTTTGCTTGTAGTGAGGAGCTCTTCATAGCTCTTCCCAGCGTAGGCTGGTTGAACATCAGAGGCAGACTGTAGACATTGCAAAGTCTGCATTCAAAGTTGATCTCTGGTCTCTACAGGTCAATTATACAAAAATAAGTGAGCAATATGAAGACCCAAGTGATAAATGTGTCCATACATACTCCTGTTCCAAAGGTTGTGGCAGAGGAAGAGGGGTAAACGCTTAGAAGCCGCGATCCAGCGACATATCTTCCATTCTTTTTCTACATTCATGGCATCTCTTCACTTGACAAGAAGAATCACGGTGTATTTCTAGCTAAAATTGAATAATTTCAGATTATCTTCAAGCGGTTACAGGGGACGTTTCCAGGTGTCAAGGAATTTGTTGGTTGCACGATGTGTTCGAGAGCGTACAATTCAGTTGCGAGTGGCTTCGATCTAGACTCAGCCCCAGCCGGCTATATCGGCCCGGTAAACTTGGATATCGAACAGTTCGCGGCACTTTGATCGAAGGCGAATGGGGCCGAGTCTACGATCTGAAGGTCTTTGCATCCAACTCGGAAGACATTGTGTTGACGTATTTCAGCCTTTGGTGAGTAGTATAGAGTATCTTGCCGGTCGTGATAATAGTCGCTGAAACATTCTCTTTTTACATTCACAGCCAAAATTCGGGTACCATATAACGACGAATTTATGACTTCCCGAATCCTATACAACATTAATCGGAATCCTTTTTAAACGAGTGAGCTCACCCCTCAGTCTCTCGTTTCCACCTCCCAATGTCCTCTGCAGAAGTCCAACTCACTGATTTCCACCCCTTCGACCTTGCTCGTCAGCTAACATTACTCGAATCTGCACTGTATCAAAAGATACAGCCAGAGGATTGTTTACAGCGAGTTCAGCAGCTCCAGGCTCAATGGAAGCTTGAGCACGCCGACGTGTCAGTGAAACAGAACCAGGATAATCTTTCATCTGCGATCCAGGCAAGTAAAAGGATTTCGGATTGGGTCGCGGAGAGTGTATTGAGCTCGAGTCGAAACGATATTACCATGGATGATTCGGATTATGATTCCAGCAAGGGTGCCGAAACGATTGAGTATTTCATTTTAGTAGCTGATGTGGGTGTTTTCTTGGGAATTTCTCATTACTTATCATATAACAACAACTGACGTTTTCGCTTCACTTACCCAGCACTGTCGAAGTCTCAACAACTTTTCGACTATGATTGCCATCCTTTCTGGGCTTAACACACTGTCGATCCGGAGGCTCAAACGTACTTGGAACCAAGTCAGCCAGTGGCACATGGTTCAATTCCGTGTATGCAAGGTGACGATGGACTCTAGCCGAGATTTCAACAAGCATCGGGCGATGTTGGAAGCTGCAGGCCTACCTTGTGTGCCAGTCATTAGTGCGTTCATCATTCAATGGGTATTCTTCGGGGGTTTCTGTTGTTAATCTATTCCTTCCTCCTACTCACCCTCTAGGCACACTCTTCGCCAATTATAGAGTTCTGTGTGTCTTTAGAAGCACGAATTCGAACAAAGACTTCCTCGCTAAAAAGAAGTCATCAGCTCTTTCCGAAATTACACAATGGCAGTGTTCGTACGACTTTCAAGTGGATCCTGACATTCAGCAGTATATCGAGGAATCACTAGCGTTGGATGATAACATACGACATGCCAGACTTTGCGTGATTGACTGGAGGGAAAAACAGAGTGAAAAACAGAATCAAAAACAAAGTTGGCGATGTTTCAGTAAGCGATGTGGATTCAGATGGATTGGATGCAGACGGTGAATCTTCTTGGCCTCCGTGACCGGATTCTACCATGAAGAATGCGAATTTGTGGGAAGAGAAGCAGAGTGATGTAGAGCAAATGTAGAGTAGAACGCAATATGTATGATAGCATTATTCATAAATGCAACAAGTTGGGCGCTTATCTCGATTTCGTTCTTTCCTTTCATTCGTTGAGCAACCATTCAATCTAGATGAATTTATCTCCTTTCGCATACAAGATCCCGATCCTGAATCAAGAATTAGTGTTGTACATATGCGTTTAACTAGTCGGTCATCTAAGCGAGGTTTGATTCTGCGCGCTGCAGCTAGTGATGTGCCGGCTCGGCCTGAAGCCATGGGCCAGGCCAAGCCAAGCCAAGCCAGGCCGTCAAAAGCCGGGCCCCTTTGGCCTGAGACGGCTTTTGGCCCGGCTTCAGGCCGGGGCTTTTCAGCTATTTTTCGCAGGTATTTAATGTCATTTTTTGTGAAATCTCCCAGCCTATTTGTATAGTCTTGAATGATCGGAATTCATTGTTTAACATTTTGAGTGTAAATTCCAGTTCCGGCACATTGCTAGCTTTGTCTTTCCATTTTGGGACAGTAATGTTCAATTATGAAAGTTCCTTTGATGCTCCCTTTCGGTTACCAGTGATAGTATAAGCTTTAATTACAGTATCAATTATGATACATGGCTCCCTGTAAGACCTTGCTTCAAGAATTTTTCAAAGATATCCACATACAGGATGTATGCACAGCCACCTGAAAAGCCGCGGCTTAGGCCAAAGCCAGGCCGGGCCAAGCCGGAGCCCTCCTAGTAGGGCCCGGCTTCAATTTCTCCAGGCCAAAGCCAAGGGCCTGTGGGCCAAAGCCAGGCCGGCACATCACTAGCTGCAGCGCAGTCAATGCTTCAAAGCCATGCTCACTGACGTCAACTGTAGAAGCAAGCCTTGTCCTCCCTCTAGTGCCGAAGAAACACATGCGCATTCTGCCCTATACAGCTTCTTGATGTGCTCTTCCTCTGAAAAAATCAAACTTGTTGATATCGATACCTTCGACCTCGCTCGCTAACTAATGTTGCTTGAATTCGCGCTGCATCAAAAGATGAAGTGTTTGCAATGAGCTCAGTGGGGGTTAAGGCTCGTGTTTGCGCTCGGAAGCTTGAGCAAAGAAGAGCTAGCAATAGTGCTGGTTACGTGACCACAACGCATTGGAGGAGAATAGTCTTGAATCTATGATACAGACTAATAATCAGATTGTGAATTGGGTGGTGGAGAGCGTTTTGACATTGAGTCTGAGTCATAGTGCAAATGAGGATGAGGATGCAAAAACAAGAGTCCAGTATTTCATTGTAGTGGCAGATGTGGGTGATTTTTCTGAGTTTCTATTCATGTAAGATAGCTAATGCCCTACTCAGCACTGTCGAAGTTTCAACAACTTATCTACCATATTTGCTATTGTCTCTGGGCTCAATACGCTCCCAATCTGACAGCTCAAATGTACCTGGGCGCAGGTGAGCCAGCAATATATGATATGGCTCAATTTCTTGCATGCGATATGACACTGGATTCTAATTTGTTGTTCAAGGCCCCCAGAAGCTCCTACTGAACCTTGCCCGGCCTGACACCCTAAATGGCGCTATGATTTCGGCCTAATTGACGCTATTTTGGATAAGAATTGTCACATGAATTTTCAAAAATTGCACGGTGAGCGCCGAAAATCTCAGAAAATCCAAAAAATATTGCCCAACTATACTTATACTTTAGAATTCCTACTTTATGTTTCTCCAGACAGCTCCAGTAACATTACCATCCAAAATTGATCCAAAAGGGCACAAAATTTCCATTCAGCACTGGTGCACCATTTCAAACGATGCTATAGTGAAGGTTGGTTACAGTGACGGCAATAGTAGTGTTTAGAATCACCAATAAAATGGATGACTTCCCGTAGCATTCTGTAGCTAAATCCGAAGCTACAAACGATGAAAAATCTGCATCAGCCGCAATGCCAATGTTCCCATCAACAAAATTGCAAATTCAGAGCTGGTTAGGAACTTTACATCTGTAGAAGGGTCCGGACCCTCCTACAGACCGTTTTTGCAATGGAATTTCACATCCATCAAAGATGATATCAGTTTTGTTCCCTTTTTGGGCTGTTTTTGGCATATACTGGAGCCCGACAGTCTGAAAATTAAACAACTTTCTGTGTTGTCCCTTCAAAGACTCCCTCTCTCTCTGCTAAAAATGTCTACTACATCTGAAACCAACAATCCCCAGAATGGGTCTGATGAAAGCCAGCTTCAAGCTGGTCAAACTTGCAGTTCTGGACCCTGGTTTGCCTGGCCCAGGGGCTTCTTTTCAACAATCTACCACTGCAAGCCATCAACTTCCTCCTATGGGTCAACTCAGAGCTGGTCTTGCTCATTATGGACCACCTCCTGGGCTTCCGCATCCCCCTGTTCAATGGCGCAATGCTGGCAATGTGAGTCTTGACTTGCCTTCCCATCTTTTCATTACAATTGATATTCTGTCAAATACAGCATTCAATTGGTAGCAATTTCATTGGCTGGCCGAAATGAGCATGAAGGCAGTCAAGTATTCCTGCCACCATATTTGATCAATCCCAGAAATAATCCCAGCAACTTGCAAGGATCTTTGTATCCTGGCAGTACACACTTTCCACTAAGAAACACTGCTTACTCTAATGGTCATTGATCCCGTTCATCCTGTCCCATGTCAAGATCCACCTGACTTTTCACTTCCCGATAGTTTTGGTGGAAGTCTTGCCAGTTCAAATCAATCAGACTATGTCCACGTGCATGCTTCCTCCACTACCTGACGAAGAGCTTCCCTTGCCATTATCTGATCCTTGCTGGCCAGCATAAACATGCCCATCCGCCAGTGGAGCCTACTTCTTCTTCTGACAAGAAAAAGAAAAAGGTGAAGAAGGAGGATGTGGATGAGCCTAAGCCTAAGGCAAAGGCAAAGGCAAAGGCAAAGTCTAAGCCTACAGCAAGTGCAAGTACAGGTGCTGGTAAATGGGCAGGCTCAAAGAATTATGGCTAATCGGAGATGCGGAAGATCAGTAGACCTTACTCATGAACTTCTTCCATTGGGTGGTTGAGCTTGGTATGACCTAATGGAGAAATATAATACTTGGGTAAAATGACAAGAATTCGTGGTATGGGCATGAAAGGCTTTATACGCAAAGTACAATGGAGTATGTCCTTGATTATTGTCTCTGTTTTATTCTAATGATATATTTTCCAGATGCTTAAGACTGCAAACAAGAAACCGACTGGAGACGCTGAGCGCCTCCAAATCTACACAGACATCTTGGATGCTGAAGCCGGCATTCTCGAAAAATGCTCCAATGGTGACATTCAGGATAGCGACTTTGATCCTGCAGCCAGTGACAATGATGGTGACAATGAAGCAGATATAGATGATACATGCAGTCATATTTCCATTGAGTCCGACAATGATACTCCCAAACCAGTCCATGTATCCACCAAATCTTCAGTGCACTGGACCAGCACTCCTTCTAGTACTGTTCTGACCAAAGGATTCAAGATTGAAGCTCCCCTTCCTCCAAAAGGCCAGTGAGGAAAATCTTCGCCAGACTAATGCCACAGAGGTGTTGAGTTCAATTTCCACAGCATTGGATCCTCATGTCATGCATGAGTGGGATGAGGCTCATGCATCCTACAACTTCCAGATTCAGCAAATATCATTCTATCAATCTGAAAATTGCACTCTTATGCAGCAGAACATGGAGCTAAACAAGAAGTTACAGGAGGAAAGGCGAAGGGCTGATGCTGCCACGAACGAGTTGAATATGCTTCGTTTGCTAGAAGGTCTTGCAACCATGATTATGACTGTTATGGCTCACCTTATCATCAGCATATGCATACACCTTCTCCTAGCTGCTACCGTGAGCGTGATTCACATTGGGAGCATCCACATTCTTCATCATCAAGTTACCAGCGCCATAACTTTACGGATCATCACTTGCATTCAGGAGTTCATCATTCCAGTCCACCTGATTGCCGTTTTGGTTCACTGGTCCCCTGGAGCTCATTATTCCAGTCCACCTGATTGCTGTTTCTGTTCATGGTCCCCTGGAGTTCATCATTCCACTCCACCTGATCACTGTTTCCGTTTACGCTCTCCCAAATACCATTGTTCTTACCCTCCAGGACCAACATCATCTTCTTCTGTTCGTGGAGTAGGTGGTCCATCTGCTGTTACTGATCTTTCCATACTTGCAAATGCTGCTAGCACTCTTCCACCTGGACAGTCAATGTCTGTCACACTGCACAAGGAGGGAGGCTATAGAATTGATATATCACCAAGTAAAAGATAGAGTACATTACATATTTTATGTATCCGGTACTGCAACCACATGAAATTGAGACACTCTATCTTGTTTCTGAATTTCCCCAAAGACCATATCTCCAAGTATATTCCATAACTGTTCATCTTCAGAAGCACACCAAATAGGCTCATAAACATTCCTGATTTGATTAATCCCAACACAAACTGTCTGAATATTGAACAAACGGGCAATTATCTCCAGAAGCAGAAGACGCCCCTGAGGATCATTGATAGGCAAAGGAACTTGGAGTCATCCAAATCCCCCTTGTAAGGCTCGCATACCCCACTCAGCTGTTTGTCTAAATGATAAAAGCTGTTGATTGAATGCCATAAACTGTTCCTGCTCTGTGGGATTAGCAGGGATACGCTCTCCTGCTTTTACGCGGGTGCATGTATCTTTCCACTAATTGAGTCATTGCCACGAGGAAAAGCAGTATCAGCTACAAGGTAGTAACCCTCTGGAACACGAGTCCTGAGGCATTCAAAAATATGATGCGAGACATGAGCATCATGCCAGCTTCCGGGAGCATTGAGAGATGCATCAATAATTTGACCTGTTCAAAGATTCATTAGAATAGGAAAGATAAACCGAGTTAAAAATTTTTAAAAAACCTTGAGGAGAGAACACAAAGACATTATTGATGCGATGCTCACTCTTCCACCCATTGTAGGTCACATTTTCCATTTCAACATCATCCGACCTCAGTAGGTAGTGAAAGTCCATCAATACTACCAAAACCACCTTCAAGCTGGGAATGGCATGCAGTGATGAGGTCTGAGTTAGCCTGAAACTCGTCCAAATTCCTTGGTAATTTAATTTGAGCCTCAGGCATACTGCAGAGAGTTTGAAGTAAGATTTGCTTTGCAAAGTCCAAATATCCTGTCAATACGGAAGGTACAAGAGCAAAAACCTGCTGCAAAGTTATCTCAAGCATTGAAGAGCTGAGATAATGCAAAACCAGGCCAAGGGCACCGGCAGCATCAAGTGAACGAGCATGAATGCAAGGTCCAGCTTGAGAGGGAACATTGTTTCTTGGAATAGGTGTATTATTCCACTGCTCAGCAAAGCAATTCCAGCCTTCCAAGATGTAGTGGAATGTCCTGACATCAAACCCCATTGTAGTTATGAATGAATGGTCATCCTGAGCAGCCCAAAGTCATTGCCAAGGTGAGTTGAGACAAGGGAATGGCATGAGCTGATGTTGGTGCAGATACAAACGTGAAGGGTTTTGATGCTGTACTTTGTTCTGTTCATTTTCGGCTATGCCAAGGAAAAGAGTAGCAAGCAGAGCAAGCTGCTGCAGGTGTGCTTCATTGTCCAAGTCTTCTTCCTGCTGGCATTGGAGGATTACATCCATGATCAGACAATGAAAGTGATGAAATTTGATATCTAGAAAAGCTACGGGATGCACATGTCTACAAATTCCGTCTACAAATTTTGCATCAAAATCTGATCAAACTTTTGTAGCTCGGCAATAACTATAAAAATCCTACAGGAAGTCATTTTGCTCTCACAAGCCAGGGAAACAATTCAAAAGAATAATATATTGGTATTGAATAGAACCCTGATGGTGGTGTTCCTGCAAAGTCTACAGCAATCCACAGCAACCTGTAGCATCCCACAGTTCTGTACAGAGGGATACCTTGCTATGGGTCCTATAAGTGCTGTGGGTTCTGTACAGAGCCCAGGTTTTGCTGATGTAGACCTCTTAGGCAACCTAAGGCAACCTAGTCGGCCCAGGAAAAAGGGCAAAACTTTGGACACCTCAGGTATCCTAGTCATCCTGGGGTGTCCTAGGATAAACTGCCTATCCTATAATATATATATTTGCATGCTGCAGTATATCCGGCGGCCCTTGGAAACTCATCAAAAACCTTTTATCTAAGTACTCCAAAAGCCACAGGATAAATCATTCATATGACAGCTGTTTGGAAACAGATTTCACTGATCAACAAAACCTGTATTTTCACTGGAGCTTGACAGTGGTCAAAAAAAAAAAAAAAAACTGTCAATTTTCTCCAGAGATCTCCAGAGGTCTCTGGAATGGGGTACCTTGCTCCAGAGATTTCCCAAATGAGTGGGTTTTCTCCAGCGAAAATACAGGTTTTGCTGATTGGCAGGATTCACCTGGATCCATGTTTTGCTAAAATATGAGTTTTGAAATAAAAATACACCGTCTACCCACTTTCAAAGATTAGTTCTTTGAATCCACTTTTGTCAAGTGCATACGCACCGAGTTGTAGGAGTCGCTCGCCTTGAAACTTACTAGCCCCTAACACTGCTTAGGGCGCTTAGGTAGCCGAGATCACCGACTTCAAACTTGAGCTCTAACCACGAACTTGCTGATCCTTGATCGTCATACAAATCTCGCAGGGAAAGGGAAATCGATTCAACCTGATCAGGAGGATCACCGAGCACCCTGTCAATGTCACAAATAAACTTACAATGCGCGCGCTCGGGGCAACCAAGAACTCGGGTCAAAAGGTATGGAAGAAAAGGTATCCTCCGAGCCGGGTAAATGGATAATTTTCATTCCCTTTCGAGATCACCGAGCACCCCGTTAATGAATTGTTATCTGTGCTAAAGCCCAGAATTATAACAATACGCGTCACTGAAAGAGAGCAACTTCTTCTTCCGGACTGCACATCATGATCATATCACCTCTCGGCGAGGCATAAGATCCCAGGTTGACAGTGATCGTGGCTTCCACCATAAAGACGTTAAATATGGCCTACATCTGTTTCTTACAAAGTGCAACCCTAGAAGGAATTCTCGAAGGTAATTTACCTATGCTCGCTTTGTCTATCGGATGCTAGATATGAACTCCGACCGCCACACTAGGACAACGCATAGTAATGCCACCTCCAAGTCCTCTGACACCCCATTCTGAGGGCAGTCGTCGAATTACTCTTCCTCGGCTCTTGAATCCGCAAGAGGGTAGTGCAGCTGATTCCGAAACACATACCCGTACAAGTATTATTCTCTCCTCATAATTTTAACGATACTGCTGAACGTGATTTACAGTGAAACAACGTCCACCTGAAAATTGTCCCTTGCCCAACATCCTCACTGCCAGCATCTCGAGGGTTAGGGAAACTTCACAGCAGGCTGGCAATGCATTTGTTCAGGGTGGCCATGGGCCTACAGATCCTCGAAAGACTTTAGACCTTTCAGAGAATCATCCAACGTCAGGCTTGCAGCTCGAACATCCCTTGGCAGTTACCCCATATCCTCCCCCATACTTAAACATGCCACCGAGGCTTGATATCACCAACACCGACATATCCGAGCCACCAACCGGTGAGTGCGTGTATTCTATTCTAGAATGAGTCAATCCAACTCCAAAAACAGTTACCCCGACACCGGTACCATTCGAACCTCGAAATCAAACGCGCAATCCAACATCACCCACCTGGGGTTACGCTGCTGATAATCGGGAAGCATTAGCTCAGTGCCAGCGAGCCATTACCAACACCATCCGCATGGCCGAATCATACTCTGACTCTTACAAGAGGATGATAAAGCCACCATGAATGAATCCACGATGAATGAATCGAGCGCCGCCACGAGGCAGCATCCAGTGCTGAGGATGGCAGCGGGTGTGTAGTTGTACATAGTAGCAGAAATGCGGTAAATGTACATGGCTCTAAATGTGTATACGAAAAGTCCTTTGCTAGACTGTTTGCTTCAAGTTCCACGAGGATGGCGGCGGTTAGTGTTGTACATAGTAGCAGAAATGCGGTAAATGTACATGGCTCCAAATGTATATACGAAAAGTCCTTTGCTAGACTGCTTGCTTCAAGTTCCACCGGCCAACTCCAGAATCAGCCTACAAGCAACATCCATGAATATATACGGCGAAACCACCTCGGCCTCCTTTGATGCCTTGCCCTCAGTGGAAACAGCCACGTCAAACTTTCCTGCTCCTGGTTCTGTGGAAGCTCTATACGACTTTTTGTGATGAAAGTCGACGAGATAATTAGTTGCATCAACACAGTACAGTTGGAGGTTCATGTAGACCTGAAAAAGATGTAGATGTAAGCTAGAAAGACGACCGACGAAACGATCGTCACCACATACCACAACATCTTGTACCCTGCTTCTGGCCTCAATGAGGTAGATGCTACTCGCAAGCCGAAGATCAACATCCCCTTGTCCATCTAGCTTTTTCACTCTTTCGATTTTCGACATTCCATTGTCATCCCTCACGAGTCTCGTCTTGACGCCTCCTAGCTCACCCAAACTCTTCTTTTCCACCCATTCCATATCCAGCACTTTGAGCGTCTTGTAAATCTCCAGCACAATCTCCATAGGGGGACTCCGACTGCGTACACCGAAATGCCATTTCGTTCGATGGGGATCGCCCGGACGACTACGTCTCTTTGCACCAAAATCGCTAGCTGAACGTTTCGCTGAGACATAGGATGATAGGTGATGTTGCTCAGGAAGAGAAGAGTTGAGAACGGCAAAGTTGTTCACTTCGGGATTGGTTGGATCCAGCAACACGTATTCCTCTTCCGTGTCCACCATGTCCTCTATTTCTGCAAAGGTTGCTTCAAAGGGATTTTCATCGAGATCCCTTCCGCTGGACGATAGTGAGCCCGGTGAGACGACATTGCGAGGCTATTTTGTATTTTAAATTAGCAAGGAACGCGGAAACACAAGAACGAAAGACGTACATCTAGCGCTGCAAGCGCTGCATCACGCTCTTGCTCTGCGAAATAAGACACTGCGTCACGTATTAGAGTTGCATCATTTAGCCAGAAAAAACACGTACAATCTTTGCCGCAAGTCAGTCTACGTTGGTCCCTCAACAGCATGTACGCGACTTTGACAACGTTCCCATTTATCCCGTCGTCCCTGCGTAAGCAAGCTTTGATATCTTCCTTGGTTACGCCTTCGAGTTTTGAAGCGAGATCATCAACGACATCCTCCTCGACTCGACCAAACTCGGGGATGATCTCAAAGTTTAATGGATGTATAGGTGGGCTAACCAGTGCCGATAGGGTCCCCAAAACCGGGAAAGGTTTTGGAGGGAGTGGAGACAGGTAGCGAGGTAAATCCTTTTGGAAAAACGGATGCTCGATGATTTCTGGAATAGTAATACGCTTGACAGGGTCTGTGTTTAGCATGGCTTTAATTAGGCTTCGAGCTTCAGGTGAGAGAAAGCTAGGAGTAGAATATCCGCCATCTGAAGACAATCAGACAAATAAACTGTCAAACAGGAAAGGGATAACGTACCAGTAATCTTTCTAAATAAGACATGAACGTTGTCATCCTCAAAAGGCAGCCTTCCACATAGCATAACGTAGAGGATGACTCCTGAGCTCCATACGTCAATTTCGGGGCCAGCGTATCTGGCACCAGTTATGACTTCAGGCGCGGCATAGTTGGGACTTCCGCAGCTGGTTTTCGAGAAAGTCACCATCGCTGATGTCGCTTGAGAGACCAAAGTCTGCAATCTTGGCGTTCAGATTATCATCTAAAAGGACATTCTCTGGCTTGAGATCTCGATGGACGATCTTGAGTCGATGAGAATATTCTATTCCAGAAATGATTTGCTGGAAAAAGAGACGGGCACGAGGCTCTGGCATTCGACCGTTCTGAACGATGTAGTTGAACAGTTCCCCTCCGGCGTACTCGAGGACAAAGATAATATCGGTCGGAGTATTGATAACTTCATAGCTAGCGAGTAAAGATCAGTAATGGAAAGAAAGGAGATGGAAAGCGTACAGAGTAATGATATGAGGATGCTTTAACAATCTCATATAATCGTACTCCCTCTTGATACGATTCTTACTGGATTTCTCGCTCGCTATTCTAGCTTTCGGAAGGTACTTCATTGCGACTTGATGTCCTGTAACGGTATGGACGGCCTCTATAAAGAAAGTTACCAATTAAATCGGATAATTCGTAGAATTACTTGCTTTTAACGACGCCAAAAGTCCCTTGAGCGATCTCCTCTATGACAGTGTACTCTCCAAGCTTTGAAGCCGGAAACATATTGATTTGCCTCTCCATTTTCGAGGTCCGGATGGAGGAGGTTTCGGAGCAAGAGGTTTATTGTTATAGATCACGGGGTTTACTTCCCACTTTGACATCAAACCATACGCGCTGCACGCGCGCGCGATTCACAGCTACGAAACAACTTGCGCTAAAAGCAGCCACAGGTCCGGACGATCCCAGTTAAAGTTGAAGGAAGTGTATTCGGGCGTATCAGCCATTACCCATAGGTCTTGAGGTAATTGGGAGCGAATAATAAAGGGTACCAGGCTTCAATATGACTACATGGCCCGCCACATCTCCCAAGCTACCCTTGACAAACCTCCAGCTATTCGTTTACTCGTCCCGTAACAACGAGCGTTGATAGTTCCAGGTTCAACGGGGAATCTTATTCGCGGCCGACTCATCCGACTCTAAGAGTCGAAGCGGCGTTCAGCTTTCCTTCCGTTGAGTCCTTGACATAATTGCAAACTCGATAGGTATAAAAGCC
This sequence comes from Gymnopus androsaceus JB14, assembly GCA_009733575.1. Taxonomy (NCBI): domain Eukaryota; kingdom Fungi; phylum Basidiomycota; class Agaricomycetes; order Agaricales; family Omphalotaceae; genus Gymnopus; species Gymnopus androsaceus. Next base: position 359,431 of record ML769396.1, on the reverse strand, counting down.
CTTGCAATGCCTCATTAATTCCTTTACTAACGGCTATTTCAGCATGGTCTTCCTGCTTCGAGGACGACTGTCGGTTATCGCGCTGGCACTGCACACGCTGTATTTTATCACTTCTACCTCCGCAGCGCGCGCCGATACCCACAGGATAAAATGGCACGATACAGGGAAAGGCTCTATCGCTATAGAAGAGGCATGGACCATTCCAGAGTCGAGTTCAAAGTGAGTTAGACTACATGCATACCAATACTATAATCGTGGCGTACTAATGCATACTGCTTTGCTCAGAGTCGGAGGAGGAGCCGCAGCAATCGCTGAGCTCAATGATAACCTCTTTAATATCTATGATCAACGACTTACTCGTATGGATGCGAACGACGTCGATTTTGCAAGTCCTTCCGAGTCTACATATTGTATACAATTGTATTGACCGTTAATGTTCACTGCGTATAGATGGTCCTCTCCTGCGCCTCCCCCTGCATCCAAGGAATGTCCGACCCAGCCGCTGCTGAGGCAATGGCAATCAACGTCAACAACCAGCTCGCTGCTCAGATATACAACGAGTCTTCCCACCCGAACATAACCGGGAGATTCGGCGCATTCGCCGCCGTCTCAATGCACAATGCTACTTCAGCAGCAGTAGAGTTGAGACGGGCTGTACAAGAACTGGGATTCCTTGGGGCACTGGTTAATGATTATCAGCAGACTAATGGTAAGTACGGTGTATGTACTGACAATGCTCTGAAACTGCTACATCAACAATGTCATTCTACGCACACTCTATTCTTCTATCAGCCAGAGTACGATGTATTCTGGAACACAGTCGCCGAGCTCGATGTTCCAGTTTACTTCCACCCTACGGACTAATGTCGCACCCATATCGACTCTTTTCTACAGCCAAGTGCCGTGGTTAAGAGGCCCCTCACAAGAATTCTCTGTAACACTGTCAACTCATGTTCTGGGGTTGTGTACGAATGGAGTCTTTGAGTGAGCATTTCTCTTTACTTGTGCTCTTTCTTTTCTGATGTCTACGCCGCACAGTCGTTTCCCGACTCTAAAAGTCATCGTAGGTCATATGGGAGAACGTATTCCCTCCGACTTGGATCGCATTGACAAAGTACGCACTACGTAACGTCGGTGTACATTCTTCTTCAAACTAATAACACACCAATAGCCCTTGACGAACAAAGAACCAGTGGAATGCCCATGCTCCTGAACGTCACAAGCTACTTCCACACCAACATCTGGGAAACCTGCTCCGCCTCATTCAACCCTTCCCTCCTTGAATTCCATCGAAAGGAGATTGGGTTGGATAGGATATTGTATTCGATTGATTATCCGTTCGTACAAATGGAGGATGGGAAGGCGTTTCTCGATGAGCTTGAGGAGGGGCATGTGTTAACAAGGGAGGAAATGAGACAGTTTGCGAGAGAGACAGCGATTGAATTGTTGAAGTTGAATGATTACATTTATTAAAATGGGTAGCCATAGCTGCTTGTTCCTTCATCGATTAGAAAGAACATTGCTGGTCCTAAAGCTATGAATCTTTTGAAAATGCAATGTACTCAAAGATGTTGTATTGCGGATATATATTTGATCCGATTCTTATTTTTAAAAAGGTATCATGGCTAACACATTCAGCAAGGAGAGGAGGATGATCACGCCCTGGCCTGTAAAGAATGCGAAACTCCTCTTCCAATTTTTTCCACGCTACCCCAATTGAATATTACAAAAATTACTTCAAGTAGTCTCCCCTAGGCAGACTCGAATATACACTCACTGACGATCCGTTGGATGTGTGTTTACTTCCGTTTCATCCTCCAACTTTGACAATGACGTCGACTATGCGCGCTCTGATAACTGTTACAGCTACGCACTGCATCAAAAAGCTTGCGCTAGAAGCAGCCACAGGTAAGTTGATCATTGAAGATGCCGAGTTAAAGTTGATGGAAGTGTATTCATGAGACTAGAGGCGTTATATTAAACCGTTATCCATAGGTCTTGGGAGAATAACTATGCTTCAGCAAACTTCCAGGCACTTGTTTACTCATCCTGTAAGTGCTAACGGTGAGTTTAGTCCATTTTTACTGAACGTACCTGTTCTAGATTCAATGGCCGCAAGCTTGCGCTAAAAACAGCCATAGGTCCGACATAAGTATATTAGTAAAGGAGGAGAAGTTGATCATTGAGGATACCAAGTTAATTGAAGGAGGTGTATTCGCAGGCTAGAGGCGTAATATATCAAACCGTTATCCATAGGTCTTGGGAATAACCATGCTTCAGTATGGCTACATGGCTCGCCACATCTCCCAAGCAAACCTCCAGGCACTCGTTTACTCATCCCGTACTAACTAGAAGTTGACCATGGACGATACCAAGTTAAAATTGAAGGAGGTGTATTCGAGGCGTAATATATCAAACCGAAGGTCTTGGGAATAACCATGCTTCAGTATGGCTACATGGCTCGCCACATCTCCCAAGCCACCTTTGGCAAACCTCCAGGCACTCGTTTATTCATCCTGTACTAGCGATGAGTTTTGCTACCAGTTCCCACAGCTTTCCTTCCGCAAAGTCCTTGACCTATTTACAAACTGGATAGGTATAAAAGCCCTTAAAAGGTCTCATTAACTGCTCTACCAACGTCGTGCTCCTAATTCAGCATGATTTTTCTGCTTCGAGGACGATTGTCGGCTATCGCACTGGCGCTCCATACGCTTAATATGGTCACTTCTACCTCCTCAAGGCGCGCGGATACCCGCAGAATAAAATGGCACGATACAGGGAAAGGCTCTATCGCTCTAGAAGAGGCATGGTCCATTCCAGAATTCAGTACCATAGGAACAGGAGGAGACACAATCGCAGGTTTGACAGTCGCAGAGCTCAATGCTGAGCTCTTTGATATCTATGACCAACGACTTACTCGTATGGATGCGAACGGCGTCGATTTTGCGAGTCCTTCCGAGTCTACATATTGTATTGATCCTTACTGTTTTATTCAATGCATATAGATGGTCCTTTCCTGCGTCTCCGCCTGCATCCAAGGCATCTCCGACCCAGCCACTGCTGAGTCAATGGCAATCAGCGTCAACAACCAGCTCGCTGCTCAGATATACAATGAGTCTGCCCACCCAAACATCACCGGGAGATTCGGTGCATTCGCTGCCCTATCAATGCACAATGCTTCTGCAGCGGCAGTTGAATTGAGAAGGGCCGTACAAGAATTGGGATTCCTGGGGGCACTGGTTAATGATTATCAGCAGAGTGGAAATGATAATGGTAACTACGGTATATGTACCAACAATTTGTTCTAAAAACGATGGCATCTATACACAGATACACTTCTATACTTCTATCAGCCAGAGTACGACGTATTCTGGAAGACAGTCACCGAGCTTGACGTTCCAATTTACTTTCACCCTCGGACCAATGTCGCACCCATATCGACTCTTTTCTACAGCCAAGTGCCGTGGTTAAAAACCGCCGCACAAGAATATGCCGCAACGTTGTCAAACCATGTTTTGGGGTTGTGTACGAATGGTGTCTTTGAGTGAGCGGTTTTTCTTTACTTGAGCGGTTTCTTTCCTTCTCTGATGTCCACACTGCACAGTCGTTTCCCGACTTTGAAAGTCATTGTGGGTCATATGGGAGAACGTATTCCCTCCGATTTGGCTCGCATTGACACAGGTACGCACTATGTCGGTGTAAATTCTTCTTCAAACTGATATTTCACCGATAGCCCTTAATGAACAAAGATTGAATGGAATGCCCATGCTCCTCAACGTCTCATCCTACTTCCACACCAACATCTGGGAAACCTGTTCCGGCTCGTTCAACCCTTCTCTCCTTGAATTCCATCGGAAGGAGATTGGGTTGGAGAGGATGTTGTATTCAATTGATTATCCGTTCATACAAATGGAGGTTGGGAAGGCGTTTCTTGATGAGCTTGAGGAGGGGCAAGTGTTGACGAAGGAGGAAATGAGACAGTTCACAAGGGAGACGGCGATTGGGCTGTTGAAGTTGAATGAGTAGAATCGGTATCAATAGCCTGCCGCTTGTTACTTTGTCGCAGTACTTAATTGATGATGAAAGAACATTGCAAAGGCCAACGTACGTTTTACTGATATCATTAGGTACCATCCGCTAATAGACCTGTAAAGTAACTCAACGGAATCGCACTCAACAAGAAGAGGAAGAAGATCACGCCCTGGCCAGCAGCCAATTGTAAGAAATGCGGAGCTGTCTTCCCTCCGCTTTCGATTTCTTCCACGCTACAGTAATACACGCGGACTGTGAAACATTGTCGAAAACCAACGGCAGCCAGTGAAGTTTCCCTTGCCACCGCCGGACTTCAATGAAGTACATCGGCTGACATTCAGCGAATAGCCAAAGCCAGTGGTTGGCACTGACTTTCGCTGTTGTACACCGACAAAAGAAATTAAATAGAAACTACAATAAATCTAACTACAACCCTTCCTAAGTCAACATCCTTGATAAAAACCATTGAGGTTTCACCTACACTATAGCTGTACCTCCAATGAAAACCGGTGACATTCATATACTAAAAGAGTGGATCATCAGCAAAAGCTGGTGGTTTAAGCAGCAGAAACCATCGGATCCTCACCTACAATATCGCTGCACCCCCAATGAAAACCGACGAAAACCATGTACTAAAATATGGAATCGTCAGTGAAAGCCGTCAGTTGAAGGTATCAAACCCGTCGGTTCCCCACCTTTACTTGCGCTGTACATCCAACGAAAACCGGTGATGTTCGCATACTAAAACGGGGGAATCATCAGTGAAGCCGTCAGTTTAACGTATAAAAACTATCGGTTCCTCACCTTTACTTGCGCTATACATCCAGTAAAAACCGGCGACATTCACATACCTGTTATGCACTTGCAATTTCAATGAAACCCGTTGAAACTCACCTGAAAAACCAGCAGAAAGTCAGAAAAAGCCATCACCTTTCAGACACCAAATACCAATGAAAACCATTGGACTTCACCTATAAAAGTAATGGCCAGTCAGGAAAAGCCATTGATCCCGACCTCTCATACGCCCATAACTCCGATGAAAACCGCCGAATGTTGCCCTATAAGCAATGAAAAGTCAGCGAAAGCCACTGGTCCTACCTTCTGTACTTGACAAAAACCGTTGAAGTTTACTGGGAAAAATAGTGGACAGTCAATGAAAGTCAGTGGAAACCGTCGATCAAAGACTTACCATATGCCCACAATGTCAATGAAGGCCATTGAAGTTCACCTGCCAGGATAATGCATCAGTGAAGTCAGCAACAGAAATCATTGGCATTACCTGACTTCAGTGGAAACCAATTCCCGAGAGTACCATGGCGATCGCATAAGGTGATGAGGAAGAATGAATTGGTATGTACAGAATGCTCCTGATGAGACAAAGCTAGCGCGTAAGTCGAAGTGCTGCTGAAAGAGGCACCAAGAATGCATAATTCCGCTACTCCTGTATGGATGAAAGTCCTGTAAAATATGAGAATGGAAATTTTGCTTGATGCAGACGGATACCTAAAGATGAAATTTTTTCGTCAGTTTATTCCAAAGGTACATAGCATGGACAGCGTACCAAGCCCGAAACATATCCTTTCATATCTATTTTTTTGCACCTCAGCCTCATTGAAATTAAGTGTTGTTTGGGGGATGGATGTGTTTAGAAAAGTTTTCAATATTATTAGGAAAAGTCCAGATTGCCGTGGATTTGCGCTTTGGAAGTATTCAGCGATTCAGAGACAAGGAAGTTAGGACATTGATACGAGAGCGCAGAGATTCAGAATATCAACAAAGAAGAAAGGCACGATTACGAAGAAAATTCATGACCAGAACAGTAAAATCACGCGACCCAGCGCAAGTCGCAATGAAGAACGATGGAGGAGGATGGAGGTCACTGGCTGAGTTTGGATAGCGCTGGCTTGCAGTGATCATTGGCGGACCGCTGACAATCAACGGTGGCCGGCACTGAACTTCCAACTCCGAGTAAATAACTCCCACGCTAGCAAGACACCCCAAACGAATATCACAAAGATTTACTTTAGTCTCCCAGGTCTCCCCTATGCTCGAACATATCATTTTGATTTCGGCATGGATTTCGTTTCGCGCTCTCATTTTTCCTATCATTCTGAGTTGGCTATTTCCGTAGGATAGGATAACTAGGTACAGTAACATAATAACCTTAGCCCACTCAAAACCAGTCGGAACAACAGAGCGTCCCCAAATCAGTGTGCTCATTAACTTGTCTAGACAAACATTATAACAAGCTTGAAATAAGTATTAAAAGAAATGCTCGTGATCTGGCATTGTTAAAAGATTGTGCAAGATGTCAATGGGCGCATCAAGGGCGCATATCACCATGTAACACATATAGTTCAAACAGTTCACCGCAATTAAGGGACTTCAATTGTTTGGGGACCTGAGCTTGGTACCTTGATATTAAGACACTTGTGAACACTGTACATCACCATGACCCAACAGCTTGAGCGTTCAAATATTGACATCACTGGCAGATGCAGAAGCTCCTGGAGTCTTGCAGGTCTCCATTGCATCAATGATGCCAGGGAAGGCATATGTGTACATGGTGGATCATCTCAAAACCAGAGAGCATTGTTACTATGTTTCTGGTTCCTTATATCATTTAACCTGATTACCATTAATTTTCTGGATGAGTGAAGAATCTCTGACATTCTCAGTGAGAGCAATGCACCACATTAGGAAAACCTGAGTGTTCACACAGGAAGGGTACCCAATGGTGTCCTTTACCAATCTCTCCAGTAGACCTAATTGCCTCGAAAATTTGTTTTAACTCTTTTTTGAGGGGGTTGTCTTTGATTGAGTCCTGCATCTCTGAATCAACTTTCTCCACCTGAATTCACAGTGACCAATGCAAGGAGTATGTTATTTTTTTTGACATCATGTTGTTTTGGGGTGTAAATGAGTTTTGGATCCAAATATGAAGTCCATTTATGTCTAGAGTCAGTCATTCCTGCAACATATGAACTTTAGTGGGAAATAAAATGATTTTTTTCTCTGACCTTAAGGCTTATTCTTAATCAATTGAGCCATTGTGCATCATTTTCATTTTTTTTCTTTGGAACAGACCCCCCTCCCCTCAGATTTTTAGGACGGAGGCTGTATAAACAGTATAAATCTGAATAAAATCGGGAAAAATATGCCAATATAGAGCTTCCCAGCTCAAATAAACCCCAAAGACAACGTGATGGGAATATTTTTATTTTTACATACCCCTTGGACCAATGAATTAGTTATTCTAGCGCCTGTATCAGTGCAGTAGGGCCGGATACCCGAAATCGAAATGCAATGATGGATACAACCGAAATCAGAGTGTTCGTGCGAATAATTTTGTCCAGGGGAACTCAATCGAACACAACCTCCTCGAAAAAGAACTAAAAATAATCATTTGAATTTTCGAGGCAATTAGGTCTACTGGAGAGATTGGTAAAGGACACCATTGGATGTGATTTTTAAGGTTAGTACTGTATGTCAATGAGATTCCGCGTCGTATTGTGGTCTAGTTTTCTATAAATCTTTTTGCTATCTTAGTCTGGGTGATCTTTAATAACTTGTTAGATCTTCATGGTATGATACCAGTTAGCAAATCAATCTTTGGAAAGCATCTGGCGCATTACTCTCACTGAGAATGTCAGAGATTCTTCACTCATCCAGAAAATTAATGGATAATCGGGTTAAATGATGATGTTTATGGGACCAGAAACATAGCGATAATGTTCTCAGTTGAGATGATTCGCCATATACATGCCCTTCCTGGCATCATATGATCCCGCAGATGTGCGTTTACCCGTTTCATCCTCCAACTTCGACAATGATATCAACCATGCGCGCTCTGCGCTCTGCTAATTGCACTGCATCTGCAGATTCCTGTCACAGCTATGAAAAAGCTTGCGCTAAAAGCAGCCCACAGGTTCGCCACAGGTAAGTTGATCATTGACGATATCGGGTCAAAATTGAAGGAAATGTATTCATAGGACTAGAGGTTTAAAAAATCAAACTGTTCCATAAGTCTTGGGAATAATCATGCTACAATATCTGCTGGAAAACCTCCAGGCACTCGTTTACTGATCTTGAGGCTGTAAGTGCTAACGATGAGTTTAGTCCAGTTTTACCGAACGTATCAGTTTTATTCAATGGCCGCAGTTTTCCGCGAAGTCCTTGACATATTTGCGAACTAGGTAGGTATAAAAACCCTTAAAAAGTTTCATCAACTGCTTTACTAACATCTTGCTACTATTTTAGCATGATTTTTCTTCGAGGACAAATGTCGGCTATCGCACTGGCACTGCTCCACACACTGTATTTTATCACTTCTGTCTCCTCAAAGCGCGCCGATACCCACAAAATAAAATGGCACGATACAGGAAAAGGCTCTATCGCTATAGAAGAGGCATGGACCATTCCAGAGTTGAGTGTAAAGTGAGTTATATCAATACTATGATCGTGGCGTACCAATGCATACTGCTGTGCTCAGTGTTCCAGAAGCCGGTTTAACCGTCGCAGAGCTCAATTCTGACCTCTTTGATATCTATGATCAACGACTTACTCGTATGGATGAGAACGGCGTCGATTTTGTAAGTCTACATAATGTATTGATCTTTAATGCTTTTATTCATTGCATATAGATGGCCCTCTCCTGCTCCTCCCCCTGCATCCAAGGAATCTCCGACCCAGCCACTGCCGAGTCAATGGCAATCAGCCTTAACAACCAGCTCGCTGCTCAGATATACAATGACGTCTTCCACCCGAACATCACCGGGAGATTCGGCGCATTCGCTGCCCTCTCAATGCACAATGCTTCTGCAGCGGCAGTAGAGTTGAGACGGGCATGTACAAGAACTGGGATTCCTGGGAGCACTGGTTAATGATTATCAGCAGACTAATGGTAAGTATGGTGTATGTACTGACAATGCTCTGAAACTTGCTCTCATCAACAATGTCATCTACGCACAGATACACTTCTGTTCTTCTATCAGCCAGAGTACGACGTATTCTGGGAGACAGTCACCGAGCTTGATGTTCCAGTTTACTTTCACCCTCGGAACAATATTGCACCTATATCGACTCTTTTCTACAACCAAGTGCCGTGGTTAAAAGGCCCTGCACAAGAATTCTCTGCAACGCTGTCAACTCATGTTTTGGGGTTGTGTACGAATGGAGTCTTTGAGTGAGTGGCTTCTCTCTACCTGTGTTCTTTCTTTCCCTCTCTGATGTCTACGCCGCACATTCGTTTCCCGACTTTAAAAGTCATCGTAGGTCATATGGGAGAACGTATTCCCTCCGACTTGGATCGTATTGACAAATGTACGCACTACGTCGGTGTACATCTTTCTTCAAACTAATACATGATGTACCAATAGCCCTTGCGGAACAAAAATCCAATGGAATGCCCATGCTCCTCAATGTCTCAACCTACTTCCACACCAATATCTGGGAAACCTGCTCCGGCTCGTTCAACCCTTCCCTCCTTGAATTCCATCGGAAGGAGATTGGTTTGGAGAGGATGATGTATTCAATCGATTATCCGTTTGTACAGATGGAGGATGGGAAGGCGTTTCTCAATGAGCTTGAGGAGGGGCGGGTGTTGACGAGGGAGGAAATGAGACAGTTTACGAGGGAGACGGCGATTGGACTGTTGAAGTTGAATGAGTAAAATTGGTAGCCATAGCCATAGCCCGCCGGTTGCCAGTGTTACTTCGTCGCAGTAATCGATGAAAGAACACACGAAATTAATTTTTTTTGGACCCCCTTGGATTCGGCGCATTCGCTGCCCTCTCATTGATGTATGACCTACTTATTTACTGTAGATCAAGGGGTTCACCTGTCCACCTCTCTCTAGTCCACTCTTGAATCTTTCCAAAATTGCGGCAGCTATGAAGCACATTGAATGTAGGTAGGAACAAAGATTTAGATGAAAACTTGAAGGGTTGTACATTGAAAGGTATCGGACTGATGTCCCCACTGCATTGCAGTGACTGGCGGATTGAGTTCAAGCAATGGGTCATGTGAACTTCGTGAACTTCTTTGCTCTCGGTAATGCTGCTTCCATAGTAATCTGGTGAAGGTTAGAAAACTTCAAATTTCCAATGGCTGGAAGGAAGGAATCTGATTCACCTGGACTCAAAGCTTTCCGAATCTTGTTCTAAACCGCGAATGATATGTTATAATTTTTTTTTCAGGAATCGTAAAGGACAACGTACTAGACAATGAAGTTGGTGGAAGACGTCGATGCCAAAGACATACTGATCGTCCTTCATTTCAGTACGATTCACAACTCTTGATGCAATGTCAGCCGTGACGACGACGGCACCTACTGGAATCACGGTCATCAGTCAATTTGGGTAAAGTATGTCTCGTACTCACCTTCATAAAGATCGCGCCAGGCCTGGTCAACTTCTGGGGAAGGCGGCAAGCTGTATATGTCGTCCGTTTCGTTGTTCAACGGTCCCGAGTGAAATTTGACAATTTCATATTCTACTGCGTCCTGAGCAGGGGCTAAAAGGCTCCAGGTTCAGGAAACGCTCAATATTGGATTCAAGCAAAAAACGCACAATAGAGGAGGAATGGCTCCAAAGAATGATTTGTGTAAACCAATTTTCCGAGAAATACCAAGTTCGAGAGCAGGAGGACAAATATTACCCCGAAAGGTAGTATATGGTTCTGCACAGGGAGCTATGGTCACACTCAGGCTTTGTTTCGACCAGTCGATCATATCCCTCGTCGTCTACTAGGAGCGGCTCGTAAACTTGGGTCTCTCTCATCTTGGGCTGAAAGGGCATGTTTAGCCTTAGTAGATCGATCTAGGCAGGTTCTTAAACTATGGGAATGAAAGTGCCAAGCCATTGTGCAGCTTGTGCTGTAGGAAGGAAAAACTAATAATTTTCGTATCCTGATTCACCACCACGAAGCTAGCACTACTCTGCTGCATTCTCGAAGTTCATCTGCCTCAAAAATTACGATTCGGCGCTGACACGGGGCTTCAACGCTAAGGAGCTAAAAGTTTGGGGCCACAATCGTAAACGTATTCAGCATACCTACTAAGACTACTCTGCTGCTTCCCAAACACTTCTCGAAGTTTATTTGCCTCCAAAATTTCGGTTCATCGGGCTTCAAAGTACGCTAAGGAGCTATAAGTTTGGGGTCACAATCGTAAACGTATTTAGCATACCTACTAAGACTACTCTGCTACTTCCCAACAGCTTCTCGAAGTGTATCTGCCTTGATTCTAGTTCACGTATCACGGAACACAACCCGAAGAAACTCACTATCGATCTCGAAAAGATTGACAAGAATGGAAATAGCATGACTTTTATTCATGCTGGGGGTTATCTGCCTGACGCTAGATGCGAGTCGAGGTTAGCTCGGACTCTGACTCAGAGTTTACACTCTATCTCAAACGCTCCTCAACAACTCAAAGCCCAATAGTGTTAACGGACTCATAACTTTCCGCTCCATCAGACCCTGCTACTGCTTTTTAAAACAGTCAGATGATTTCGTCAACAAGTGTCTCTTTCCAGACACACTTTTCACACCGGACACTGAACATGATCCGAGTCACTGTGAATATGTGCGTTCAGTTCACCTAATATAAGGCCTGGCAAATGCGCAGGGAATAGACTCGCAAGTACCGTAGTACTAGATACATTATTTTCAATGATAGGTTGAACTATCTGTACGCCAAACCATAGTATGTCAATTCTCTATCTGTTAACCTCTACTTATACTATCAGTGTCATCTACCATTCTTACTCTATCCACTCTGCTTGCAAATACACCGGCTCTAGAGCATTCGGAGTGGCAAGCACCGTTAGCTATGCTAGTATAAGGACATTTTGTATTCACTACTAAGCTCGCACTGCTGCTTCTTGAAGGTCACCAACCTCAGGCAAAAATATTAGTTCGGCACTGACACGGGGCTTCAAAGTCTGGATGAGAAGCTGAAATTTTGAGTCACAATTGTGAAAGGCTTAGATCGAGAAGGGTATATTACACGGCACTGGCATGGTCCAATTGCTGAATGCCGGTTCTAGAGCATTCGGTGTGGCAAGCACCGTTATCTATGGAACTTGAAGGAAGCTATAACGAAATTGTGTGTTCACTAGATAGCCAAAAGCTAGCATTAGTACTCTGCTGCCTCTCGAAGCTCATCTGCCAGTGGCTCAAAGAAGCATGTTAGTTGGAACTTGAAATGCCTAATTCAAGGTTGTTCTCATACCTAGCTTCTCGAAGTACCGAACAAATCTAACCAATCTTTCGATAGTATGCAATATTATTCTCGAGATACCAAACTGCTGTATACCAACTGCTATATAAATAGCTAAGTAAGAGATTGGCAGTATCACCAGCTCCATACATCCATATCACAATGAAGTTCCTTTTATCCCAAGTATTACTTGCTGTTGTTTGTGTCACTGTTGCATTTCCCACAGAGGTGAACAAGGTAAACTATGTTTTCTACATGCAGGCGGTGAGAGTTTTGACTGAGTATGTAGAACAAACAGAAAGGCGACACTGCTGCTTTGGAACACCGCGTCCCTATTACTTACGGGGATGACGATGCCGCCAAGGTTAGTCCATGACCATTGGTTTCCACTCTGGAGTTCTGACTTACCCTGGCGAGAAGAGAGAGATACTCAATGGTGTCCTTTACCAATCTCTCCAGACCTAATTGCCTCGAAAATTCAAATGATTTGCTTTAGCTCTTTTTCGAGGGGGTTGTGTTTGATTGGGTCCTGCATCTCTGAATCAACTTTCTCCACCTGAATTCACAGTGATCAATGCAAGTGGTATGTTATTTTTTTTTTGACATCATGTTGTTTTGAATGAGTTTTGGATCCAAATATGAAGTCCATTTATATCTAGAGTCAGTCATTCCTGCAACATATGAACTTTAGTGGGAAATAAAATGATTTTTTTCTCTGACCTTATTCTTAATCAATTGAGCCATTAATTGTGCATCATTTTCATTTTTTTTCTTTGGAACAGACGCCCCTCCCCCCCAAATTTTTAGGAAGGTAGGTAGTATAAACAGTATAAATCTGAATAAAATCGGAAAAATATGCCAATATAGAGCTTCCCAGCTCAAATAAACCTTAAAGACAATGCGATGCCAATACTTTTATTTCACATACTATCGATGACCCGGAAGTTAAAAAGGGCCCGGAAGTTAAAAAAACCACAGTAAATCGCTTGCGGTGCTTGCAACTCGCACTCTTTCTGCTTAAGACTTTTAATATAAGGTGTTGTACATGTTTTAAAGGCATCTGTCTATTTACTTTGAAGGAATATTGCGAGGAAAAAATTCAGGATTTTTGAACTTGTGCAAAATCACACTGTTTTCAGGTTCACATGAGCTTCTTGATTTTTAGAGCCACAAATACTTCACGGGCAGGTATAAGATTTTAACACCACCTTTTGTACATTTATATAATTAGTAATGCCAGCCTGTTAAGGTGCCCGACGTGTGGTTGTGGTTTCGCGAGCAGAAATGTCAAAAAAGTGCAGTTTCAGACACTGCCAATTGCCGTTAAGCGCTCTTTTAACTTCTCCGCCAATTTCAAGGGTCTCGTCGGCTCCCTCTGGTATCCTTCCAAATGTCTCTTAAAAATCACCAAAGCTCATGGAAAGACTCTTTAATATCTTAAATATATTCTCCCAAAATCCGGGAGCCATCCATTGAGAACTGCAAAACTTTTTCTATATAGACATTTTTTTTTAACTTCCGGGTCATCGATAGTACCCCTTGGACCAATGAT
>ML769396.1:325216-345601 GCA_009733575.1 Gymnopus androsaceus JB14 | reverse complement strand
CCCTGGCGAGAAGAGAGGCAACAATCCGCTTACGCCTATACCAATCCGAACGTCAATGACGATGCCACCTAAGGTTAGTCCATGACCATTGGTTTCCACTCTGGAGTTCTGACTTATCCTGGCAAGAAGAGAGGCAATAATGCCGCTTACGCATATACCAATCCGAACGTCAATGACGATGCCACTAAGGTTAGTCCATGACCATTGGTTTCCACTCTGGAGTTCTGACTTATCCTGGCAAGAAGAGGAGGCAATAATGCCGCTTAGCATATACCAATCCGAACGTCAATGACGATACCACTAAGGTTAGTCCATGACCATTGGTTCCACTCTGGAGTTCTGACTTATCCTGGCAAGAAGAGAGGCAATAATGCCGCTTACGCATATACCAATCCGAACGTCAATGACGATGCCACTAAGGTTAGTCCATGACCATTGGTTTCCATTCTGGAGTTCTGACTTATCCTGCGAGAAGAGAGACAACAATGCCGCTTACGCCTATACCAATCCGAATGTCAATGACGATGGTCCGTGAGCATTGGCTTCCCGCTTGTTACTTCGTCGCAGTACTATCGATGAAAGAACACTGCTGGTCCTAATGCTAGGAAATCTTTTGAAAATGCAAGTATGTACAAAGATGTTGTATTGTGGTATGTTGGTATTTGACTCCGAAAATATGAGAATGGAGATGCATCTGGTACCACAAAGAAAATAAGATTTGAGAACGAAGGGAGGGTTTATTAATTGGATGACTGAATTCGAGACTGAGTCGTGGTGGGATGCGAATAATGAGAGGAGAGGGAACAGGGAAAGAATTTTAGAAAAAGGTCATAACAAGTTCTTGTGAGGGGTCATTACGGGAGATTATATAAACGGTAAGGTGGGATGCGTTTCAAGGAGGGAGGGAGTTGAGAATGAAATTGAAACTTTATAATAAAGACAAGAAATCGCGAAACAGAATAAAAAGGATAAAACTTTGTTAGAAAATGTCCGACGAATTCAGATTTATTAGTTATTCTAGCGCCTGTATCAGTGCAGTAGGGCCGGATACCCGAAATCGAAATGCAATGATGGATACAACCGAAATCAGAGTGTTCGTGCGAATAATTTTGTCCAGGGGAACTCAAATCGAACACAACCTCCTCGAAAAAGAACTAAAAATAATCATTTGAATTTTCGAGGCAATTAGGTCTACTGGAGAGATTGGTAAAGGACACCATTGGATGTGATTTTTAAGGTTAGTACTGTATGTCAATGAGATTCCGCGTCGTATTGTGGTCTAGTTTTCTATAAATCTTTTTGCTATCTTAGTCTGGGTGATCTTTAATAACTTGTTAGATCTTCATGGTATGATACCAGTTAGCAAATCAATCTTTGGAAAGCATCTGGCGCATTACTCTCACTGAGAATGTCAGAGATTCTTCACTCATCCAGAAAATTAATGGATAATCGGGTTAAATGATGATGTTTATGGGACCAGAAACATAGCGATAATGTTCTCAGTTGAGATGATTCGCCATATACATGCCCTTCCCTGGCATCATATGATCCCGCAGATGTGCGTTTACTCCGTTTCATCCTCCAACTTCGACAATGATATCAACCATGCGCGCTCTGCGCTCTGCTAATTGCACTGCATCTGCAGATTCCTGTCACAGCTATGAAAAAGCTTGCGCTAAAAGCAGCCCACAGGTTCGCCACAGGTAAGTTGATCATTGACGATATCGAGTCAAAATTGAAGGAAATGTATTCATAGGACTAGAGGTTTAAAAAATCAAACTGTTCCATAAGTCTTGGGAATAATCATGCTACAATATCTGCTGGAAAACCTCCAGGCACTCGTTTACTGATCTTGAGGCTGTAAGTGCTAACGATGAGTTTAGTCCAGTTTTACCGAACGTATCAGTTTTATTCAATGGCCGCAGTTTTCCGCGAAGTCCTTGACATATTTGCGAACTAGGTAGGTATAAAAACCCTTAAAAAGTTTCATCAACTGCTTTACTAACATCTTGCTACTATTTTAGCATGATTTTTCTTCGAGGACAAATGTCGGCTATCGCACTGGCACTGCTCCACACACTGTATTTTATCACTTCTGTCTCCTCAAAGCGCGCCGATACCCACAAAATAAAATGGCACGATACAGGAAAAGGCTCTATCGCTATAGAAGAGGCATGGACCATTCCAGAGTTGAGTGTAAAGTGAGTTATATCAATACTATGATCGTGGCGTACCAATGCATACTGCTGTGCTCAGTGTTCCAGAAGCCGGTTTAACCGTCGCAGAGCTCAATTCTGACCTCTTTGATATCTATGATCAACGACTTACTCGTATGGATGAGAACGGCGTCGATTTTGTAAGTCTACATAATGTATTGATCTTTAATGCTTTTATTCATTGCATATAGATGGCCCTCTCCTGCTCCTCCCCCTGCATCCAAGGAATCTCCGACCCAGCCACTGCCGAGTCAATGGCAATCAGCCTTAACAACCAGCTCGCTGCTCAGATATACAATGACTCTTCTCACCCGAATATCACCGGGAGATTCGGCGCATTCGCTGCCCTCTCAATGCACAATGCTTCTGCAGCGGCAGTAGAGTTGAGACGGGCCATACAAGAACTGGGATTCCTGGGAGCACTGGTTAATGATTATCAGCAGACTAATGGTAAGTACGGTGTATGTACTGACAATGC
Organism: Gymnopus androsaceus JB14; assembly: GCA_009733575.1. NCBI lineage: Eukaryota > Fungi > Basidiomycota > Agaricomycetes > Agaricales > Omphalotaceae > Gymnopus > Gymnopus androsaceus. The sequence goes on along the minus strand of ML769396.1, from coordinate 342,907 downwards.
TCTGAAACTTGCTCTCATCAACGATGTCATCTACGCACAGATACACTTCTATTCTTCTATCAGCCAGAGTACGACGTATTCTGGGACACAGTCACCGAGCTTGATGTTCCAGTTTACTTTCACCCTCGGAACAATGTCGCACCCATATCGACTCTTTTCTACACCCAAGTGCCGTGGTTAAAAGGCCCTGCACAAGAATTCTCTGCAACACTGTCAACTCATGTTTTGGGGTTGTGTACGAATGGAGTCTTTGAGTGAGTGGTTTCTCTCTACTTGTGTTCTTTCTTTCCCTCTCTGATGTCCACGCCGCACAGTCGTTTCCCGACTTTAAAAGTCATCGTAGGTCATATGGGAGAACGTATTCCCTCCGACTTGGATCGCATTGACAAATGTACGCACTATGGAGTCGGTGTAATTTTTCTTCAAACTAATACTTAATGTACCGATAGCCCTTGCGGAACAAAAATCCAATGGAATGCCCATGCTCCTCAATGTCTCAACCTACTTCCACACCAATATCTGGGAAACCTGTTCCGGCTCGTTCAACCCATCCCTCCTTGAATTCCATCGAAAGGAGATCGGTTTGGAGAGGATGATGTATTCAATCGATTATCCGTTTGTACAGATGGAGGATGGGAAGGCGTTTCTTGATGAGCTTGAGGAGGGGCGGGTGTTGACGAGGGAGGAAATGAGACAGTTTACGAGGGAGACGGCGATTGGACTGTTGAAGTTGAATGAGTAAAATTGGTAGCCATAGCCATAGCCCGCCGTTTGTTACTTAGTCGCAGTATTCGATGAAAGAACACTGCTGGTCCTAATGCTAAGAAATCTTTTAGAATGTGAAGTATGTACAAAGATGTTGTATTGCAATGGTGTTGGTATTTGACTCCGAAAATATGAGAATGAGGATGCATCTGGTACCACAAAGAAAATAAGACTTTGAAAACGAAGGAAGGGATTATTAATTGGATGACTGAATTCGAGAAAACTGAGTCGAATGGTCGGGATGCGAATAATGAGAGGCAGAGAGGCGAACAGGGAAAGAATTTTAGAAAAGGTCATAATAAGGTCGTGATGGGTCATTACGGGGAGATATATCATAAACGGTAAGGTGGGATGCGTTTCAAGGAGGGAGGGAGTTGAGAATGAAATTGAAACTTTATAATAAAGACAAGAAATCGAAACGGAAACAGAATAAAAAGGATAAAACTTTTGTAAGAAAATGTCCGACGAATCAGAGAGACGCGCCAATTGCAGCCACCAATCACAACGAAGTCAGCCACCACCTAGCATACTCCCAAAACGTCAACGAATCGAATTGTTGTACCAAGCCTGACGACAGTGGATTTATATCGGAGTGAATGTCTTCCGCACGAGGAGCATAGTAGAATCCGGCGATGAGGACGAGGTAGCTGCGGGTGTAGGAGTAGGATAAGCAGCAGGAATGGGAGAGGAAAACAAATACACACCTAAGAATAAGGATACTCCCCGATGATAATTACTCTTAGCCTCGATATATGTATACGTCAACAAAAACATCGAGAGGATGATGGCGATGACGTCCCAGCGCGGGAAGATGAGTCTATGCAAGGGCGAACGGACGATGTGAAGAAGGAAGGGAGAGAACGATGAGAAGGGAAGATTATATCAGACGCTGGAAAGGAAAGGAAGGAAATAAAGCACGTACGAAAAAGTATGCGCAACCTCTCCCATCTTATCTGGGAACCACCAAGCCGAGAACGCGACCATAGCGGGGATCTGGAGTAGGCAGACTTGAAGAGCGTATGCGGAACCGATTTCCATACTGCAGAAAGTGGTCAGTCAATCAGGGTCAAGAAATGAGTGTCAACAGAAGGCAGCGGCGTCAGAGTTGACGAAAAAAGAAAGAGAAGGAGCAGGTAGGGTTTAAAACCGACAAACGGAAGTGAAAGTAACATAAAGAACGAGTGTACAGTAAACGTAACCGATAAGAATACACATACCTCAGCGCAATATTTCCATTGAGCGCAAACGAAATCGCATTCATGAACTCTGTCGTATTGGGCACTAGCGCAAGAAGTGTCACTCCTAAAAACTTTTCGTCCAACCCAGAGTCACCGAGGATGACGTCGATCACATCGACGAGAATTTCTGTTGAGGAAGGCAGGTAAGAAGACGAGAAGAGAGTCAGAGAAACAAGAGGGAAACATACCGGCAATAACCGCATACAAAGCCGTACAACCCAACAGCACACTTGCACTCGTGAATCGACTCCAGCTGGGTGCGTCGTGACCTCCGTGGCCTCCTCCGGCACCTTCAGCGTGCGCGACACCATGAGCAGTAGCCCCGACACCGTGACCATGTGCAACAGGTTCCATCCCACCACTCGACCGCATCCGTGCCGGACTATGACTGTATCCGGTTCTCAAGCCTGGATGCTGCTGTGAATGGGCTAGTTGCTGCTGCTGTTGGAGCTTCAAAGCACTAACAGTAGCCACCGCCACAGCCCTTGTAAAGTCGTCTGTGGTGACGTTGAGCGTGGTGCAGGTGTTGGTGCCCGACGCAGTGCCCGATGCAGATTCAGGAAGTTGTAGAGAAGGCATGGTCTGGGACTTGACTGCTTGGTCGACGGACTCGAGGAGTGGTGTAAACCCAGTTCCTGTTCCGGTGCTGGTTCCGGTCAGGTTTTGAGGAGGGATGGGAATAGTCATGGACGCAGAACCACCGGTAGCAGGAACAGGAGCATACGAGACCCTCCTTTGGTAGGTCGGTGATGCCGGTGTACGAGGCGCGTTGCTAGTATTGATTTGGTGTTTGCCTCCTCCGATGATACTACTCGCTTTCCGACTCAATGTCTTCACAGTCGCAGGCACGGGTGGGATGAATTTGGTGTAAAGCGATGTGCGATCGTTGCCGCCTACTCCACCGGCGCCATGTGGGTGGACACCAGCAAGATGAGGATTATGAACAGGCAGCGTATGCAGATCCATCGGATTCAATAACTGCTGCGGGTTCTGCCAGATTTGGGATGCATGTGTGCGGAGGGAGAACCAGAGACCGACGAGGTAGGACTGTGTGTTTTGAGAAGTTAGGGAAAACTCGATATTGGAGAAGAGATGGGAGACTCACGAAGATCAACACAGCCGCACAAAAGAACATCAGACTCTTCACCGTCGACTGATAGAACGGGTCGTGGACGGGGTCGGGATGCTGGTAGTAGCATTGATCGCAGACCCAGGGTTTATTTAGCTGGGTGAGAGATGGTGTGTTCGGACAGCCTGTGCAGATTAGTTGGAACTGCACGGGGCAAGTCAGTAAACGAAAATAGGAATCGTGATTAAAACAAGGAAGAAAAAAGAGAAATAAATCACAACGATGAACGACGAAAGCACAGCAACGCAAAGAAACGAAGAACGTCGGAGGACGGGAAGTAACAGAGGCTATCAAAAGCAAGAGTCACGAAAAATCCTTCGCGAAACATAAAGAAACAGAAAAACGACCTCTACCAAAGTCGACAACGAGTCTGAAAATGATACTCACATTCCCATAAGTCTGATAGAACAACGTCGGCGTCAAGGCTCCTACAATCGCCATGATGAGCATGACGCTAGTGACTCCCGCGCTACCAGCGTTGAAACGGGTTTCCTGCGAACGAAAAAAAAATAAGTTGTAGTCAGTACAGTTCTTCCATCAATTCCCCAGAACTAGACACTAACCTTCCTCCTCAACGCACTACTAACCATACTCATCCCCGGCATCAACCCCACTCCCGCCAACAAACTCCCCACTATACTCCCCTCCACCAACCTCCCCTTCCCCTTCACCAACGCAATCGAATACAACAAAATCTCAATAATCGAACCAAACGTCGCATTAATAACCGCTCCCATCCCAATCGAAGACTGCGCGCTAATAGACGCCACCGCCATACCGATAAAGTAACTCAACGGAATCACACTCAACAAAGAGAGGAGGAAGATCACGCCTTGGCTAGCAACCGCGTGCAAGAAATGCGGGACTGGCCTTCCCTCCTCCTCCAACTCCTCCTTCCACGCTAACAACACAGCCCAATCGAATATCACAAAGAAAACGACAAAGAGGAGGTTGACGAACATGATATTGACGCCTCCGATGGTGTATTTGTAGTATTTGAGACCGAGGGCACGGTATGTGCATAGGAGGACTACTCTTCGAGGTTGACCTGGTTTAGATAGGCTGGTAGGGTAGTAGGATGAGCGAGGATGGAGTTTAGGAGCGGAGATGGATGTCACGGAAGCGGAAAGACCAGTGTCAGGCTCAGGCTCAACCTCTCCGTCTCCGTGTGCGATTCCGTCCTCTCCTTGTTCTTCATCCTCTAAAGTTGTTATTTCCGGCGCCGCACAAAACCGGACAGTCCTTGGCTGTTCCCAAACACACCTAACCAGCGCCCAGTTCAACTTGGCCATGGGGATCGTTAAAACGAGGCCCCAGCAGATTAGGGATACGATTAACAGGAGAGGGGTGATGAGAATGCAAAAGAGGATGTAGAATATAAGGGTGTTTAGTAGAGAGATCAAGTAAGGAAGGGATATAGATGGATGCGTATTGGGAGAAGATGACGAGGAAGACGAAGGAGGGGTGGTTTTACCCAACCCTGCAGTGGAGAGAGCACCGTATGATTTGGCAGGGGTAGTCTGCAAAAGGGAAGTCCGCTCGTGCTCGGATGTAGGTATCCAGGAGGAGGTTTGCTGATGGCCAGCAGCACCGGGTACGCCACGTATAGTAGAGAATGACGAGTTGTTGTTGCTGTTGCTGTCGCCTGAGCCTGAGCTTTGAGCTCCGGCTGGGCCTTCGCGTACAGTATGATTCGATCCTTGTCCGTCTTCCTCATCCTCCTCTTCATACCCTTCGTACGGTGTGTAATACCCATATTCATCCAACGCATCATCATCCACGACCCCTTCGACGTATTTACCGAATGGCCAGGCGATGTACCAAGCTAATCCGAAGATCAGCGATGTGTAGCCTCCTCCGTGCACTGGTTCCGCGTCTCCATCTGCGTTCGCATCATCATCTTTCTTCTCCCCGCTCAATTTGCTCCCTAAGTATATCACGCCCCTCCCAACCGTCTCCACTAACCCCATGACACCCGCCAGAATCCCAAGTACAATTGCCATCCACCATCCGAATCCAAACAGCCAACATAGATTGGCTATGTTCCACACTTCCCTTTCTACCTCCGCTGAAGGTATGGAATGCAGAGCCTCATCAGCGTAACGTGTCACCGACCTCGATTTTTTGTACAAGGCAGGTTTCCAGATGGGTAGACCAAAGGGATGTTGGACATTTATGAGGGATTGACGGGCACGAAGGTTGTTAATGACGGGAGTAGCGTCTCCGTCTCCGTCTCCATCAGTGTCGGTATCTGCCTCGGAATCGTCAACATCTTCGGGGTCGGCGGATGAGGGGTCAAGGTCATTGTGTTCAGCGTCAACATCCTCATCCGCTTCACTGACAGCTTCATCATCTCTAAACCCTCTCGAGCTGGAACTGACACTGGTACTTCTCATACCTCTCCTCTGAGTCGTAGAATGTGTGGAATGAGCAGAAGATGAACGCATGAGGATCGGAATTGGCGCTGGGGCTGGCGTGGCTGATGAAGCAGGTCTAGTTGCCGAGCTTGGTCGTCTTGGAGTTGGAGACGTAGCTCGCTGACCATGTCTAGAGCTGAAGTATGAGGATTGCTGCTGTTGATGTGGGTGAGGCGACCTCGCTCCACGATGTGCATGCAAATTGCTGAAAGGGGTCGGGGTCGAGCTTGTGTAGACTTCATCGTCATCGGAAGACGGAGAGGAAGGGATGTTGGGATTCGGGTTGGACATGGCGATAGCCTTCAGAGGGAGAGAAAACTATTCGCAAGCTGTTGATTCCGATTTTACAATAACATCAACAAACGAGCGTACCTTTATTCTTTGAGATTCTCGACTTGCACAAAAGACAGACACGCAAGCGAGTCTGCAAACTGCCTCGAGAACTAGAGAAAGAGTCGGAAACTAGCGAAAAGCCAGCCTTCAGCTAGTAAGAGCTTTCCAATAGCACTACAAGGGTTGGAGCTTTATAGCTGTCCGGTACTTTGAGCTTGAGTCTGTGCCTGCAAGTTTTCGTACGGGCCAGCGACTGGGGAATGCCTCAAGTGGACTGGAGGACAAGAAAGGATCGGCGTAATGATTTGTCAGGCGTCAATCGGAAACTTCCGGCCGGCATGCGCGGCGGTACTTGAAGTGTTTCGGGGAATTTTTACCAAATTAGAAGAAATAAGTAGAAGATTGGGTTGTTTTTGAGATGGAGAAAAAAAAGGTAAAAAATAGAGTATATAGGAATCATATTCCGTCATTGACCCCTGCCCGGATTGAACGGACGACCTTGTGGATTCACTATACAGTTAGCAATAGCAAATGCACTGGAATCACACGCTCTACCACTGAGCTAAGGGGTCATAACAAGTGTCGGAATAATTTAGATATTTACTTATCTACCTATTATGAGTTGCGATTCACTTCAGATAGAGAGGAAGTTAGCTTCGGTCAGTCGTGAGCAAACCGAAGTGGATTCCAGTAACGTTTTATTGACCGTGTGGAAGTGCTCACAGTAACTGGCAAGCGGAATTCTAAATATGCATTAGAGTCTAGTAGCAATTGCAATATTTGTTGGTAGTTGAGCAAGCCTCACGATTAATCCAGACACTGGAGAATCAAAGACTTTGGTACTTAGCAGTCGGAGCGGAGTACAAAAAATAAACACAGCACAAATCGTTTCGGTATTATGCCTCCTACTAAGTTGGATTAAACAACTGACCTTTGCATGCATCTGGCAGTTTCACATACAAGTGCAACGTTCTACCTCTGAGTTAAGAAGGCCCGTTCGAGCATCATTTCAAGCCTCTTCTAACTCTATGGACACAGATTCCAAACGTTCCACGTCTGTTATAGACTTATAGTCCAATACTAGTCCTCTTCTCTCTCTTCATCAAATTACATAGCTGCTTTGAGTGGATATTTCCCGGAATCCATCTCCCTTTCAAAACTCGTCTTCAGTGCCATTAATCCTGAGGTTTTTCGCAAAAGAATTCAACTCAAACCGAGACTCCCGCTAGCGCTGTAGAACAGAATATGATAACAGCAACCGAACGACTCGAGAGTCGACATACATAGTACAAAACTAGTAAATTACAGCATCGATCTCCGAAATCCTGATATTTGAATTCAAACGGTAAGTAACTGTATTCTTTGGAGGAGGAAGTCAGAAGGGGACTCACCACTGAAGCAGAGCTCTGCCTTAATTACAGACTCAGGTTTGACATGTGAATACATCTGTGCAAAAGTTCTCGTCGCAAAATGTATACGAAAATTGACAACCGCCGATGTTACACGGGTAAAGACAAGGATCTCCTTCTGCGCAAACTTGTCCACACCCCGGAGTAGCTTCCACTGCCAGTACATTGGGCACGCGCGACTGCCAAAGTTGAACAGAGTATCAGAAAACGCGAAGACAACTAGTTTGCCATTGAACTCACCGTACTACCAGCAACACTTCTAAAAATGAACATGGTTAGAATGTCATGGTTTAAATAGTACAGTTAGAAAAGCGACTTACGCAGTACTTGTAGAGGTCTCCGAGTCGGTAGAATCTGCGATGACTGCATTGATAGCGGCGGCCATAGCAAGGAAGATGATTGCCTTGAACATGATTACACTGCAGATGGTAAGTAAGGAAGGCCCTATAAAAATTATCATGGATTTTATACTACTTCTGAGCAGCAGCAAGCGCTCTGGTGTCCCGCATGCGAAAAGCCTGCAGCTGTGTCGATGGTATGTACTAACAGAAAGACAATATCAAACTTTAACTTGAATACAAGTACGCATGCCACCTCTTAAGAATTTAAAGAAAACTATGTAAAATAATCTGCGAAAACCGCGGCTTATCAATTTTTTGGGGCTAAGTCAGGGAAGTTCTATACGATGTACACCATGCAACTCAGCTGTTCAGGCATTAATCGATGCATTAACGGGAGTACGAATGAAAAATCAAGACAATTCGTTCCCTTGTTGCCAAAGATGCTTTATCAAAACTGAGCCTTGACCTACTAAGTCTAGTCCAGGTTTGGATAAGTTGTTCAATTGCAGGTATTTGTTGAATTGAGAGTAGATCATGAGTCCACAACGCCCACCTTCTTCCTCCCTCTGATGTAGTGGCGTAGGGTTTCGGATTTCAATCGATGCGTAGGTACTTACTACTGCCGCCCGACGTCAAGAAAGCCCATGCTGCTGTGAAATGAATGAGGTTTGCTGCGTATAGTAAGAGGCTAGCTGAACATAATATAAACCTGTTGCGCTCAGATATCAGCAGACGCACCTCCATAAAAATCGGACCATGGTCCATCACCCGAAAGTCGACGGATCCAAGACACTGGCATTGGTAGCAGTTGTACACAGGGATAATGTGCGTACTTGACAGTATCTGAAGAGCGCATTTTTTTTAGAGTGAGTCGAGCTTTAGAGTGCGAGACAGAGGAGAGAGAGGCGGAGGTTAGCTTAGTGAGCACTAGGCGTAACCAAACCAAAGTGATTTCCGGTAACTAGTATTCTGGAGGTAACTGTGAGGATCGGAGGTGTGGAAGTAGTACTTACCTGGAAATGGAATTCTAAAAAAGCGTTACAGTAAGCCTCAAATCAATCCAGACAGAGGACTTGAACTTGAAACAGTAGTCTGAACGGAGTACAATTTCAAAAATAGCACAACACGCCGAATCAGGCCATGCCTCCTAGCCGGATTGAACGACTGACCTTGGCATCGAAAGACGTACAAGTGCAACGCTCTACCTCTAAACTAAGAAGGCATTTCGAGGTCAAATACTTCAAGCATCTCCTCAGCTTGAGGCCAAAAAGGCATCCAAACAACTCGGAGAGTAAGGATTTCATCTCTACCCTTGCCTTCACTGACCGCAGGTCGACCAATGCGGTCTCATCGCATTGCACTCGATTCTCGGACCTGGCAGAATTAAATAATGTATCAACCTTTACACGCATATACAACACATATACAAAGCGTTTGGTCATACTTGATAAGCACCTTATTTTGACCTCTTATTTATCTGAAAAACTCGTAGCTAAACCTCGTCGAATCGTCGCCGTTTTTGATCCCTCAAAACTGGTTCATAATGTGAGGATCGGAGATGTTGAAGTACTTGACTGGAAAGTGGAATAAAATACATCAGGAACTATTGATAATTATGGTAGTCAGTGAGTAAGCCTCGGAATTAATCCAGACAGTGAAAGACTTCAGCCCTTAGTAGACTCGTAGTCAGAGCAGAGTACCGATGAATAAAATAAAATAAACACTCCAAATCCTCTATACGATCATTTTTCCTTATCGCTCCTCCATTTCTCGATACTTACAGAAACCTGTAGCAAAGTGGTATTCCAGCATTTTTGGTGAGCTTCGGCATTAATCTAGACACAGAGAGAAAGACTCTGGTATTTGGACTACTAGTAGCAATAGTCTGAGCGGAGTAATAATTCGAGAAAAAATAGCACTCCAGTGCACACTACTTCAGGCAGTGCCTCCTAGCCGGATTGAACGACTGACCTTTGCATGTACCAGCTAAAGGAAGCGTCGATACAAGTGCAACGCTCTACCACTGAGCTAAGAAGGCTTATCCAGATAGCACTCTGGTGAGTTTGAGATTACTGGACTATATCACTGAGTATATATCAAAAGCGAAATACATCCCTCACATATGTAAGTGCAACGCTCTACCTTTGAGCTAAGAAGGTATATCCGGGCATCACTTCAAGCGTTGTGTGAGCTTGAGAGACCAGAGAGTACCGCTAATTCACCCTAAGTGCCATATCGGAAGCGAAATCTGAGATCTCAAACATTCACCCACCATCCAAGTGCACAGGGAAACTGTGAGGGAGAATCGGAGATGGCTACCGCGTGATATTTATCAATAATAGGGACAGTCAAAGTGGCCACTGAAATGATCGCTGAAACGTCGCTGAAATGACTGCTGAATAAATCACATTTCATGTTTCAGCGGCAGTTTCGTTGAACGACCTTTTTTTTCCGCTTAATTTGGCTGCTGAAATATAACTGCTAAATTTGAGTTTATACTGTAATCATGCCACAAAAGGAAATTTATTCCACTTCTATACAACTCTCCTCATGCCCTATGGTGAACGACGTCCAGCACGAGCCAAATGGCTTGTTCGAATCTACACCAAGTTTCAGTCTTGGCGAGAAAAGCGCGCAAAACATCATGCTGAACGCGAACAAGAGGCTGGTGTCTCCAACAGTTTTTTTTCGCGGCTTCGAAGATCTTTCCTTACCAGTGACGATCGGCCGCGGTCTTTTCTTGAGTCAAATAAGGAATTTTCAATTTTCGCGAAGCCCTAACCCTATAACTACACAAATGATTTAGGGTTCATGCAAGTTTCAGCCGCTGAAAGCTGTTTAAGCAGCTCCCGAGCTGCTGACAACTTAAATCGCCGCTGAATTTTTTGGCCGCTGAAATGTGTTTTCAGCACAGCTTTCAGCGATCATTTCAGCAGTCACTTCAGCAGCCACTTTGACCGTCCCTAATATATCCAAATGTGCTATGCATTTCATATGAAGCAAAAATATTGGCTCACAAACTCAATTCAAGGACAATGCCAATTCCAAGTCTCAAATCCTCTATACGATCATTTTTCCTTATCGCTCCTCCATTTCTCGATACTTACAGAAACCTGTAGCAAAGTGTATTCCAGCATTTTTGGTGAGCTTCGGCATTAATCTAGACACAGAGAGAAAGACTCTGGTATTTGGACTACTAGTAGCAATAGTCTGAGCGGAGTAATAATTCGAGAAAAAATAGCACTCCAGTGCACACTAATTCAGGCAGTGCCTCCTAGCCGGATTGAACGACTGACCTTTGCATGTACCAGCTAAAGGAAGCGTCGATACAAGTGCAACGCTCTACCACTGAGCTAAGAAGGCGCTTATCCAGATAGCACTCTGGTGAGTTTGAGATTACTGGACTATATTAATTAATCCAGACAGTGAAAGACTTCAGCCCTTAGTAGACTCGTAGTCAGAGCAGAGTATCGATGAATAAAATAAAATAAACACAGCACAGATCGTTTAAGCCAATCTAATTGCAACATGCCTCCTAGCCATATTGGACGACTGCCAACCTTTGCATGTATATGGAGTGCAACGCTCTACCTTTGAGCTAGGAAGGCATAAGTAGTATAAAATATAACTTCAGTCTAGATGTGCCCTTGAGAAGCAGAGAGCTAAAACAGCGTGCGTGTGTCTTGGGGAGTCGAAGTAGTAACTGCGATTCAAGGTAAAGTGAGGTAAAGATGTCACAGAGAACTCAAATTCCGCTTGGGCCCATCTCGGAATCTTCAATCCAGTCTTGCATCAAATTACTGGACAATCTTGACTTTCAACTGCTATCGTCCGTTTGTGGTCAGCCACTGCCAAATGCAACGAGCATGTTCCGAGTCTTTCAGGCAGATTCTTCAACAAAGAACTTGAATACTTCAAGAAAATTCTGTGCTTCATAAGATACATCAATTAATTACAAATACTTACCCTCCTACTACGGACTCGGACTCAGCCCAGCCTGCTGAAGTGTTCGCTTCGTGCCTGCATCACTTGGAACTTTAGCCACCCTCGCCTTCGCCTTCCCCCTCTCATTCCCTGAAAAAATCTCAACACTCGCGCTCGTTTTCGGCTTCTTTGGAGGACGGGATGATGATGATGCAGCTGGCTGATTGCTTGAGAATACATCTTCCAAGCCCCCAGCCAACATCGCAGACGAACTACTGGATTGAGATCGTGTGGATGATCGTGTCAAACGCCCCATACGAGGAGGAGCACTAGGACCGGCCAGACCTACAATGAAAATTGAGATGAGAATGTCAGAAATATAGTAGATACTTACCTTCTGCAAATAAGTCTGGGTTATTCGAGAACCTCGATTTGCTAGGCGATGGGATGGGACTGTCGGTTCCCAAAAATTCAGAGTCAGGAACTGTGTTCGGATCATACCACTGTTCTGTGATTTGCTTAACCAATTGGAGCGCATAGAACAGGGGATGGTCATCATTCCGCTCCCAGAATTCATCGTGATCAATGTACTCTTGTTTAATCGCTTGGTTAATCTGATAGCGAGCATGATATAAGGCATAGAAGGGGTTGAGATGACTTCTGAGATTTTGCATCACACCATCCTCATAAGGATAGTCATGCCAGTCGGGTCTGGTGCCGGGTTTGTCGGTCCCATCAGGTAGAAGTTGTTGGCGGGAAATGGACCGACTAGGGTCCATATGGAGTTTAACTAGACGATAACGATAGGTGCGACGCCTGAGCTCCTAAATAAACAATTACACACTCCACCTAGTATAGGTATGCATAAATGTAGACACACCCTGAAATGATTGTAGCGTATGCGAGCATCTGCTTCGACACATTCAACGTTGTGGTTGGCTACTTCCAGCATTTTCTCTAAAACTTCGATATCGACAGGAATGAATACAAAGCCCATTTTATCAAACCAAGGATGGATATCGAAACGCACTGAAAGAATATGTGAGAGAGTGTAGGCAGAACAATCTCCGACGTACATAAAATGATATTCCAACGTGAATTAAGATTGAACGTTGCTGCCTTCATGCCGAAGTGCCATTCTACTGTTCGAATCTAAAAATGCATTAAAGAGCAGCAAAGGTTACAGAGGAAGATATCGTCCTCACCAAAGATTGGTGTTTCCGCGCAGCCAGTGCTTTCTCGATGGCATGGCATAGGGCTATGTCTGAAGGAAATTTCTCCCCCTTTGGAGGTGCTGGAAATTTGACAAGGGTAACAAGACAGCGATCTCCAGCCGGAGCAGCAGCAAAAACCCTTTCTTTCGTCTTCTTGCTAACTGCTTCTCGCCACACAATATTCCGAGCTGGCGTTTTCACCTTGAGCGTGAATGTCGCAGTGAAAGGATTGTAGCTCGAATCTTGCTCATCGCCTGAGTCTGTCAGACTGGGAACGTCTTCCTCGTCAACGTCTTCTCCGTGGTCCGATGAATGACTGGACGGTGTAAGGTCTGAGTCCCAGTCACCATCGTTGTTGTTGCTGGAGGTAGATTGAGATGGACCGTGAATACTCTGACTATGAGAGGGAGGAATGCCTTCGGACATTGTGGGATGGAGATTTACTGAAGTTTTGCGTCGAAAACATCTGGAACTTATAAGGCGCTTGGGGTTGCTTTGTCCTTGGTTCTACTGTTTCCATATCGCGAAAAGAATGGGGTTGATTTCTGCAGATTTCCAATTAGAAAGAACAATGAGAATCCGTTGCCTATTATGTAGAAGATAGAGAACAAAGGTCGTGCAGGTGGTCGCGCGTGGGATAACTATCTGCGCGCTTATTTAAAACGCGCCCTGTCCTCCTTCTTTCGCCACTGTAATATGGCGTCCTCATTCCCAATCACCTCGCTCACGTCAATTTCAGCGGTTGAGAGCCTGGAACCAGTTAAGGAATTCTACTTATTCAAACAAATAGGACGAGTATGTTCTCCGTCAAATTCCAAGGTATCCTGATGATTTACATTTCTGAAACCTAGTTCCGCGCTCGCGAATACTGGTGGGGCCTTGAACCCGGCGAAATTGACATTGATTCTCACCTTAATCGCGTCTCAGGTGAGCCCACGCGTCTTGGCCCTTGAATCTTCTCTCAAGATATCTCAGTGCGCAGTGATATTGAACGCCTTCTATCTGGGAGAGCTTTGACTCTAGTCCCTACCAAGGATGTCATTGATACCATGCTGGAGCTCACTCTGTATAATCAAAAGCACTCCGTTTTCGAGAGACGGCGGTGCTTCGAGGTGTGTCCAATGAAGTCGCGCTACGTTTTGTCAAATTCTCATTATTGTCTTGTAGGCTCTTCCTGATCGACCTTACCAGTACCGACTTATTCCTGGTAAAGAAATGAAGAATCCAATCCCTCTCTTTGCCTTCGACTCCAGCTCTGGTACTTTTCAGCGATTCGACTATCCGTATGACAACCTTCCGCTGTTCACCCTAGACTGTTATCCTTTCCACTCCGTAATGCACAGCGACTTTGCAATACCTCGTTCACGCCCCATTCATGAAACTTTTCATGGTATCTTCAAGTTATCCCTTCGGTGGGCATCTGAATATCCTCATGTCGGTAGCTTCGTTACCTCTCCTCGCGTCGCTGCAATAATCGCTGCTGATGCTGCTGCTGATAACGGTGATGACCCTTATTCCGACTTGGATTCAACTTCTTCTGAAGAGGATGATATGCTATCCGATTCAGATGACTCTGTCTCTATCGAAGGACCAAAGAATACTGGGCCTGTTTCCCTCTCCAAGCGGGCAGCAAAGCATATTGCCTCGTGGCGCGAGACTCTTGAGCCGGTAGCGCCAATCGTCGTTACGGACTTGAAGGATGGTTCAATTCAGGTTTCGGAGTCTAGGACGCCCGTGGACGTGGACTAGATGTAGATTTAAGTAACGATTCAGGTTGTATAATATATTTTCTCCCTTTGCTATCGTGCTATGCATATTCTTCTCTATCTCTCCCATTGCTATATTTGATTCATGCATTCTTGTATATCCACGTCTCTTCGTTTTCTTTTATGCATTTCAGTGTAATCACGCTTCTGTGGGCTTGGGTTCGCATCTTAGTTTGTGACTTTGCAACATTTAAGTACAGTACTCACTGCTGCTCTATCATCCAGAGAACACTAGGAGGCAAATATTAGCCTCAAATAAACATAAAAACTATGAATGAAGTGGAATCAAAGCAAACATCCGAGCCGATGATATCAGAAATACATTGGAAATACATACAATTTCTCATCTGAACGATCACGGATGAATCCGAACTGAAGCAATCCTGAACTGGAAGACATGTCGAGTAGCCAGGAAAATGCTACAGTTCTTCTCATCGGCGGAACAGAAAAGGTTTCCAGTCGCATCGCTCGTCTTCTCGCTGCCACCCAACGTCCCATCGATGTCATATTAGCCTCCCGCTCCGGAACCTTGCCTTCTACTCTACCGAATACCTGTGGCGTCAAGTTCGAGTGGAACGATGGCACGACCTACTCAAACCCATTCACCACCTCCAAATCCCCTATACGATCATTTTTCCTCATCGCTCCTCCATTTCTCGATACTTACAGAGGCCTGTAGAAAAGCCGAATTCCAGCATCTTTGGTGAGCTTCGGCATTAATCTAGACACAGAGAGAGAGACTCTGGTATTTGGACTACTAGTAGCAATAGTCTGAGCGGAGTAATAATTCGAGAAAAAATAGCACTCAAGTGCACACTAATTCAGGCAGTGCCTCCTAGCCGGATTGAACGACTGACCTTTGCATGTAACTTGTCAGAGAGTGTTGATACAAGTGCAACGCTCTACCTTTGAGCTAGGAAGGCATAAGTAGTATAAAATATAACTTCAGTCTAGATGTGCCCTTGAGAAGCAGAGAGCTAAAACAGCGTGCGTGTGTTCTTGGGAGTCGAAGTAGTAACTGCGATTCAAGGTAAAGTGAGGTAAAGATGTCACAGAGAACTCAAATTCCGCTTGGGCCCATCTCGGAATCTTCAATCCAGTCTGGATCAAATTACTGGACAATCTTGACTTTCAACTGCTATTCGTCCGTTTGTGGTCAGCCACTGCCAAATGCAACGAGCATGTTCCGAGTCTTTCAGGCAGATTCTTCAACAAAGAACTTGAATACTTCAAGAAAATTCTGTGCTTCATAAGATACATCAATTAATTACAAATACTTACCCTCCTACTACGGACTCGGACTCAGCCCAGGCCTGCTGAAGTGTTCGCTTCGTGCCTGCATCACTTGGAACTTTAGCCACCCCGCCTTCGCCTTCCCCCTCTCATTCCCTGAAAAAATCTCAACACTCGCGCCTCGTTTTCGGCTTCTTTGGAGGACGGGATGATGATGATGCAGCTGGCTGATTGCTTGAGAATACATCTTCCAAGCCCCCAGCCAACATCGCAGACGAACTACTGGATTGAGATCGTGTGGATGATCGTGTCAAACGCCCCATACGAGGAGGAGCACTAGGACCGGCCAGACCTACAATGAAAATTGAGATGAGAATGTCAGAAATATAGTAGATACTTACCTTCTGCAAATAAGTCTGGGGTTATTCGAGAACCTCGATTTGCTAGGCGATGGGATTGGACTGTCGGTTCCCAAAAATTCAGAGTCAGGAACTGTGTTCGGATCATACCACTGTTCTGTGATTTGCTTAACCAATTGGAGCGCATAGAACAGGGGATGGTCATCATTCCGCTCCCAGAATTCATCGTGATCAATGTACTCTTGTTTAATCGCTTGGTTAATCTGATAGCGAGCATGATATAAGGCATAGAAGGGGTTGAGATGACTTCTGAGATTTTGCATCACACCATCCTCATAAGGATAGTCATGCCAGTCGGGTCTGGTGCCGGGTTTGTCGGTCCCATCAGGTAGAAGTTGTTTCGGGGAAATGGACCGACTAGGGTCCATATGGAGTTTAACTAGACGATAACGATAGGTGCGACGCCTGAGCTCCTAAATAAACAATTACACACTCCACCTAGTATAGGTATGCATAAATGTAGACACACCCTGAAATGATTGTAGCGTATGCGAGCATCTGCTTCGACACATTCAACGTTGGGTTGGCTACTTCCAGCATTTTCTCTAAAACTTCGATATCGACAGGAATGAATACAAAGCCCATTTTATCAAACCAAGGATGGATATCGAAACGCACTGAAAGAATATGTGGAGAGAGTGTAGGCAGAACAATCTCCGACGTACATAAAATGATATTCCAACGTGAATTAAGATTGAACGTTGCTGCCTTCATGCCGAAGTGCCATTCTACTGTTCGAATTAAAAATCAGGCCATGCCTCCTAGCCGGATTGAACGACTGACCTTGGCATCGAAAGACGTACAAGTGCAACGCTCTACCTCTAAACTAAGAAGGCATTTCGAGGTCAAATACTTCAAGCATCTCCTCAGCTTGAGGCCAAAAAGGCATCCAAACAACTCGGAGAGTAAGGATTTCATCTCTACCCTTGCCTTCACTGACCGCAGGTCGACCAATGCGGTCTCATCGCATTGCACTCGATTCTCGGACCTGGCAGAATTAAATAATGTATCAACCTTTACACGCATATACAACACATATACAAAGCGTTTGGCCATACTTCAGATAAGCACCTTATTTTGACCTCTTATTTATCTGAAAAACTCGTAGCTAAACCTCGTTGAATCGTCGCCGTTTTTGATCCCTCAAAACTGGTTCATAATGTGAGGATCGGAGATGTTGAAGTACTTGACTGGAAAGTGGAATAAAATACATCAGGAACTATTGATAATTATGGTAGTCAGTGAGTAAGCCTCGAGAGAGAGTAAGTGCAACGCTCTACCTCTGAGCTAAGAAGGTATATCCGGACATCACTTCAAGCGTTTTGTGAGCTTGAGAGGCCAGAGAGTACCGCTAAGTACCATATCGGAAGCGGAATCTCAGGAAATCTCAAACATTCACCACCCAAGTGCACAGGGAAACTGAGGGAGAATCGGAGATGGCTGCCTCATGATATTTTATCAATAATATATCCAAATGCTATGCATTTCATATGAAGCAACTTG